>CAIGQQ010036980.1:1000987-1024076 GCA_903798035.1 Danio albolineatus | reverse complement strand
ACACACACACACACACACACACACACACACACACACACACACACACACACACACACACACACACACACACACACACACACACACACACACACACACACAAAGTGGCGAGAAAAACACTCTCCATGGATTAATGTGCTTAGTGGAAGTTCTGCTTCTCTGAAGGCGACTGATAAGAAGTAAATGTGTATAGTAGTGAAACGTTGTTGAGGTCTGACAGAGAAAGCCACACTTTCAAATATCATGATAGATGTGCACTCTGTTTGATCACAGTATTTCACAAACCTTAATAAAGGTTCCCCACAAAGGGAAACTGAAACTTGAGCTTTATTTTGCCTTCAGATTTCTCAAATAAACCCTAGAGAAAGGTTTGCTTTACTGTGCAGAGGAGTGTTATGATAAAAATGAAAGGTGGGATAAAGGAGAAAAGTATTCTTTCCATTGACTTTCAAATATACGCAAGCAGGGTCATTAGACCCATGCAAACATTGAATTTCAGCATTGCAAAAAATAAAGTAAATTGCATACATTCACTTTTTGGAAGTATTATAAGTGTAAATTGTAAAGTATTATGATTGTCTGTGGAACTTTCTGCATGGATATGTGACCACAGTTTCTGATTACTGTACAGTAAAAAGTGTGGTAAAACCTATTTGCTACTGGGTAAAGCTAGTATCAGGGAGTTGTTTCAATTTAGACACAATTTTTTGTCCAATAAAATTCTATAACCAATTTTTGTGAAATCGTATATCAATAAACAGAAAGATTAATCTGTAGTTTTGTTTTGTGCACTGTAAAAAAGGATATGAAAACATGTTTTCATCTTAATATACTTAGTGAGATAATTTAATGAGGTTTTAGATTTCTTTTAGTTATGCAAAGTGTCCATGTTATTTTTACTTAGTTTGATTGATGCAAATTTAGATGATTAGAAAAGATGATTTAGCTGAACAAATTTAGGCAGGAAGGAGGAAGAAAGAAGGTGAAAACTATGAGATCTGTTATCAATACGTGCTGCATTCAAGTGTGCTTAGCCAAAAAAAGGAGATGGGTTAAGGACAGATGTCCCATTTCGATATCCACATCAAAATAATGTTACCAATGTGATTTTTAATATATTGAAAAGATAGTAAATACCATTAAAGTGTCTAGTTAAATACCTATCAGAGTATGAGTGAAATAATGTTTCATTGTAATACAGCGATACAGTTAAGTAAAAGTAAAGTAAATTACATTTTCTGACTTCTTAATTAAAATATATAACCGATAAAGTCTTCAAAATAAATTTAGCTAAATTAACAGATTAAAAAGATTGCAAACCTAGTGGTTTAAAAGACAATGGCAAAGTAAAGGACGATTAGTATTTTGTGGTTGTACTGTGAACCCTGGAGTTTTAAATATGTGATTAAATGATTCTTACTCTACATGACAAGATTTGTTTGGTATATAAAGTATTGTTACACTTAATGACATTTAAATGGATAGTTTTCTGTAAAATCATGGTAAAAATGTATTACAGTAAATAAATGAATAAATAAATGAATGAATGAATGCATGCATGCAACATTATTGTAATGTGTGTAGAGAATCCGAAAGCTGCATTGCTAATTTATTGTTTTGAACCTTCCTTTAACCTTTGAGCTAGGTGTATTTGCATTTATTGAGAAAACTTCAGGTTTATGAGTTGACAAAAATCTAATAAGTCAGTAAAGTATTACAAACTAAATAGATTAAAAACTTATTAAACAGGAAATTATATTTTATTGTTTACTTGAATTATATGTATTTGAATTATAGCTGAATTATAATCATCAGAGATAACAGAACATTTTGTGCTTCAAGTAAATGTTGTTCTAAAATGCATTAGATTTGATTAGGAACCGATGGTTCTCATTCAGCTTAAAATGACTGTATTGATTTTTTCATGCAGAAAGATTGCTCTAAAACAATCATTAGCATGCATAATAATAAACAAATCTCATATGAGTGTTATTTTAGAGAATGTTCTTGTCTAAAAGTGTTCTTTTAAAGATGGCAACCACACTATTGCCAGTGTGTGTGTGTCAGTGAACTTCAGAGAGGTGAGTTTGTATGGAATGCATTTATAAGGTCATAGTCTGTGCATGTTTTATGCAAATTACTAACTTGTGGGAACACATTCTCCTATTAAAACTAAAGGTAGGAACAGACTGAAGTGTGTGTTTACTGGTTGTGTGAATCTGTTAAGAAACTTTAAATGAATAGTTTACCCAAAAATGAAAGTTCTGCTACCATTTAGTCAACCTTCACTTGTTCAAAAACTTTTTGAGTTGTTTTTCTTGTTGAACATAAAAGAAGATATTTTGAGAAATGCTGGTTAGTAAGACCCATTAACTATCAAAATCGATTTTTAGTTGTTAAATTAATTTACAATTAACATAGTTTAACAGAAGAAAAAATAAAGATTTAGATAAAGGTCGCAAAAGGTTTCTTAGCTGTACATTAAGGTTTCTTAGCTTTTCTAACTTATTAGCTAATTTATTTGCTTTTCATCTCTCTTACAAAACGCTTGCAGTTTCCTCAAATGCTCCTTACAATAATATTGGGGGAAAAAATATTAAGCTTTCTTTTGCAAATACATTTGGGTCAAAGGTTATAGGAAGGTTCAAAACAACAACAACAACAACAAAAAATAGTATTGCAGCTTTAAAAGGCACCTATTTTACTCCTTTAACAAAATGTAACATAAGCCTTTGATGTCTCCAAAATGTGTCTGTAAAGTTTCCGCTCAAAATACCAATCACATTATTTATTATATCCTCCAGAATATGCCCATTTTGGTGTCTTAAAACATTGTAGCTGTTTTTGTAGCCTGTGGCTTTAAATCCAAATGAGCTGCTTCTCCCCATTCACCGTTCCCACGTGCATGTCTGTTTCTCATTGTGCATTACGTCAGATAAACAGCATAGTGACAGAGACACACTTGGATGAATCTTTAATACAGCTTATAAGTCAAAAATACCAAGTAAGTTTATTTCATGTATTTGAGGTGGAGTTTATTCAAGCCTTTCTGAAATGATGAGTCACACACAAATGCCATTTTCAGTACTCACATGAACATATTAGTGTTTACTGAGACCATGCGGCCGTGCTGATTATAGTGGTTAAGAATTACATAACGATTTTACTGTCTGTACTATAAGAATGCTCTGTTTTAAAACAGTTTTAAACATATAATCACCAAGAATTGTAACAATAAATTTTGATCCCAGTTTATTTGGAAAAAAAATGTTCTGTGGACGTGTACAGTATATATGTTATTATAGAAACATGGCGCCTGTTATTCAGTTTGGTGGGCGGGAAAAACTGCACGTTGATGGTGGTCCTCAAAATCACTGGGATTTAGATCCTATTTTAACATCAGTAAATTTTTAAAAAGACACTTGTTGGGTTTATATCATTCCATCATGACAGTGGACATACTATTGCACACAGTTATGTCTAAACAGCTTACAAAAGTTGATTTATTTATCAAAGGTGCCCTTCAATTTCATTTTTTTTTCTCCATGTTGCATTTATTTATTATCATACAGTACATTTTTTTCAGTACACACATTTTTTATCTTGATTTATAGACTATCCATTAAAATGGTCTCACAAATATTTAAAATCACATAAGGGAGAACAATTTATGAGGTAATTTTTTTAGCTTTGGGTCAACTATGTCTTTAACACTCACATAAATTGACTAGTTTATACTTTATGAATAAATGAAACCCTGTAGGCCTATTTAAAAAAAAACAATAATAAAAAAATGTGCAAAAGCTATTGAACTTTATATAACACAATGAATACGATATGTATGACACAGCCTCCCTTATGTTCCAGTTGTATTGTGTTTGCCAGAGTTCAGTTAAAGTCTATCGATGCCTTGCAGCGAGTGAGAAGGTGTGAGGAACCGTAACGCCACGACTCAGTGGCAGATACAACCCAGAGACATCACGGAGAACAGGCGAAATGACAGTAATCCAAGCTATCAATTACTCTGACACATTGCACGCCTGTGGTGTTCATTATATACACTCGCTGGCCTGAGAGATCTGCGGCCATTCATCACCACTGTGAGTGAGTCTCAAGGCTGATGTGCGAGCCGCAAATGAGATTTTCTAATTACTCCTGCAATTTCTTTGATCGAAAGGGGGTAAACCGGGGGCATTAATTGAGAACCGCGTTCCGATGGATTACTTTGTTTATTTGACACTTGTAAAAATATGGAGCTTGCATAAAGCTCATGCTCAAGCTGGAATAAAGGAGTTCACTACTGAAGACAAAAAGTAGGCTAAGCCTGAGAGAAATATAAATAAATGGACACAAATAAAACTCTTTGTGTACTATACACAACACTGCTCGCACTGTTGTATTCTGGGTAATTGTAACCAGAGGGTTTACTTCAAAAGAGCATTTTCAGTTCTGTACGCATCTGTTTACCTCTCAAACCTAAAATTAGATAAAAGTGACAGTGCAAACCGCTACCTTGTAATATGCCGGACCAAAGCAGGCATCAGTATGTAGACACAGCACCGTTTTATTGAATTGACTCGCGTATCCTCACATTAGTAAACCTATTTACAGGTGCACTTTGTGTATCCAACCCCTCTGGTGACATCTTGCTTTTTGCCTCATTTTTTATTGTCCCTGCAAATGGCGCCTAACTAGTTTACCGTGATAGTGAGTCAACTTGCCCCTCAGCTTTGCAGGATCATGCACTCCTCGTCACTCGTATGACTTATTGGTGCATCTCAATCAGCTGCCTGGTTCAGTTGTTAGGACATTTATCATGGAGTCAGACATACGGTATAAGGTCTCTTTCTATTGCAAAGTCCTCCCGCTGGAACGATTGCTAAGGCTGCACAATATATAGTTTCAGGGTAAGGAATGGAAAGTACCTTAGTTCTGAATGCATGCTATTCGTGGATTAATTGTATATTTGGACAGTCTTTTAAGGTCTGCTATTGTGATAACATTTCAAGCAGGTTGTAAGTGCAAGAAATAATGTTAACTATAATGTTTGTAGCTTTAACAAAGACTATTTGTATTAATTGTATATAGTGAAGACTCCTGGGCTATTTTTCCATTTGATTATTCCATTTCCATACCTAAATAGCCATTAGCCTCCCTAGATAAACACAAACTATGGTTTATTTATTTCCATTTTTGTTCTTTTTATTTGCCTTTACTGTAATTTGTATATTTTATGCAGATGCATTCCTCTATCAACCTGTTCACTCTAGAATAATGAATTCTTTCCAAATGGAGCTATTCAAGTCATCTGGTGGAATCTTTTAAATTTTATTTAGCAACATAATAATGAAAAGCAAACCCCTTTTTCCCTGAAAAAACATGCAGCCCTAATGTTTGACGCACACTAACACAATTTCTGAAGCATTAACAATAAAGTGTGCAAGCCAACTCAACATACACCACAGCACCCAAAAATCTTCAAAGATATACTGAAGATTTAGTTCTAGGTATATTATACAGAAAGTGTCCATAATATTAGCTACATTTAATTTCATTTGATATGATATTTAACACTCAAAGTATAAATAACAACGCTGTTATAATTAGCATAAAATATCAGATAATTGCAACTGTAACAACTGTAAAAAAATTTAATAATTTTACGTTTGGGAAATAAATGTGACTTAATTTCTTTTAATTATTATTATTTTTTAAAAGCAACAATTATAATGCCTTTGATTTGACAAAATGTTAGCAAATGACCATGAGATGCTGGAAATATTTTAGATTCGGTTGTTGTTCAGAAATACCAGTAGTGAGGTTTTTCAAGGAGTATGTTGTGTTTAGTCCAGGTTCTTACCAGTGCGTGAATATATATACGCATGATATACTGCTCCACAATCTCTTGAGAGTTGATTGAGATGCATTCTGTCCCTAACTACTTGCGCCATGCTAATACTATATGTATCTTTTAGTATCTCTGAAATCTGGAACTCAATATGAAGTCTGTATTTGTCACATTGTCCACAGCGCCCCACTGTTGTCCTGAAGCTGTTTTGCTTCCAAATGTCCAACTGTTGACGCTTGGTGCCAGAGAGAGAGAGAAAAAGCCTGCCAGGAAACAGACTGAGTCAGCATGGGGAGGGGAGTCATCGTCCCTGGAGCCTGGAGCAGGTCCAGCGCTCACAGAGTTATGACGATAACGAGAGATATGAGAGCGGTTGGGAATCCCTTCAGGTGATTGTATAACAGAACTGAAGTGATACGTATAAGCATGAAATTGATTATCTAAGTGGCATCTCTCTCTTTCTCTCTCTCTCTCTCTCTCTCTCTCTCTCTTTCTTTCTTGAAGTACTCGAAGTTACAATTATTCAACCTGCAAGTCTTAGGCCACGTTTACACTAGTGCGTTTTCATTTTAAAACGCATAAGTTTTGCTACGGTTACGCCATCTGTCCACACTACGCCGGAGTTTTTAAGCCGCGAAAACGGAGCGTTTTGGAAACGCTGGAGAGGCCGTTTTCATTCTAAAACGCTGCTGCTGCGTCTCAGTGTAGATGGAGGAAAACGGAGACCTTTGAAAACGGATGCGTGGCTGCTGAGATTTGCTACGTGATTGGGGCTTTGGGTCATTGCGTGCCTTCCCTTATCCTTCCCTTATTCGTCAAGCGCACATGACTATAACGCCACCGGAAGACAGCAGACCAGCCTTCACTGTAAACACTGTATTTTCGATAGCCATGGATGTTTTATATTCATTTGTTACTTTAAGTAACAACTCGACCTCGTCGTCTGTCCTCAAAAAGACCTCTCTTGTTTTCTTTGCCATCGTGTTCATCGTTCAACCAGCGTTTGTTGACTAACAATAACCAAATGCCGAGCTAGACACGTGCTTCCTGTCTATACTTGAACGCGCATACCTAGAGTGCGCTAATGGTCACGTAATATACGTATCTGGTGGCGTAGTGTGGAGGGACATCTGTTGAGAGACGCTTGGGTGAAACACTAGTGTGGACGTGGATCGTTTTCATGCTACAACGCCTTTTTAAAACTAAAACGCACTAGTGTAAACGGGGCCTTATTTTGACCAAGCACAGGCTGATTGCAATGTTGTTCCAGGATCAATATAGGCGATACCTTTTTTCCTCCAGGTCAGGAGTTCTCAATCCTTTCTCAATTCCTCATAATGAAATAGAGGATGCAATGTAACTTTATTGATATGACAAATATTGTATATTGTCAATTTAGCAATCATCGCTAAGAATCAAATGCTTTGTCTTGGCATATTGCTACAATGTTTGATCTCTGGTCCTTGATTGGACCAAAAAATCTTAAATCCATATGCTGATCTAATCTTAAACGTTGCAACAGATAAATATCTTTCTCAGTATTTTTGCTTAGTTTTCCAATAGTAATATCCTAGCTACATTTACTTGAGATGCAAGATGAATCTTGTTTTTTGAGGAATTGAATTAACTGAGCTATAGAGATGCATGCAGGCCCGGATTAAGAATTCAGAGACCCCTGGGCACAATGTCTTGTAGGGCCCCCTACCTGGACGCACCCCTATAGTTGAATTAAAAAATAAGATTTTTTTTTACATAAAATTAATCTATAATGTATTGCCCACATTTTTTAAATAAATGATATTCAGTACATATATTTGTAGTCTAACAAGATTTAACTTATTTTTGAAGCATTTAAAGCACACTATGAAAGATAAAAATACTAATAAAAATACTAAAAATCAATGGATTATAATATACTTGTTCAAGTTCACTAGCTCAAGTTTAGTACTAAAAATATACATATAAGGGTATTTTTAATGTATAACTTCTAAACATTTATAATGCATATGATTTGGATATAACACCTCTCCAATCTTCCATAATACACACACTTATTAATGATTACTACTTGTCTTCCTCATGATGAAGAGTAGGCAAAATCAAAAATATGCTGTGTGCAAAAAAGAAGAATGTGTTCATCAGACGCTGGATTCAAACCGGGTTCATGATCGATCGAGTCAAAACATATTGCCATGCTCTTCACGAGCTACACCACTCAGCCTGCTGTCTGTTGCGCTCTTTAGTTATGTTGTGATGGGCAGGAATCACTCAACTAGCTTATTCCAACGAGGTGCGCTATTTGCACTTACTGTAGCCAAAATAGACACTATGGCATTTTCCCCCCCTCGCAAGGGCCCTAGGTGCGTATGGGCCCCTGGGCCTGTGCCCATAATGCCCATTGGTTAATCTGGCCCTGGATGCATGTAATCACGAAACGGGTGACTTTGGTGGTGAACTTATATGTTAAGATGGTTGTGATCATTTTGCATAGGACATAAAGTGTTTGAATGTGTCTTAACAAGATCTTAAAAAAATTGCTACAAATAAAAGGTTTTAAATTGGACCTGAAAGTCTTAAACCCATGCAATCAGGAAATGTTACACATTCCAAAAATTAAATACATCGTCATTACTTTTGCTTTATTGTCTAATACTAATGTCTATCCTATTTCAAATCTCATTTACTTGAGATGCAAAATAAATTCTTGTTTTCCTAGCAGCTAAATTAACACTAACAGAGCAAGGGTCATCTGTGCATGAAATGAAAGAGCTTAGTGGTGAATTTATATATTTGGATTTGTGCTCATTTTGAAATTGATGTAAAATGTTGGAGTCATGTTATATCAAACAGCCATAGTGTGTCAAATGTCTGTTTTTTAGGTCTCCCTGTTAAGGGATTCTCAATTTTTTCCTTGTCACATTGAAATGGATGAAGCAAGGCAAGTTCCTTTAAATCATGCCAGCTTTTGGAGTAGATTTCAACAACGTTTACTGGTAAGAAAGAAAGGTACATATGCTTTGCCTTGGCTCACCAGCTCTCCTACACTGCTGCTGGCATGAACGAAGACTACTTCCAAAACATGACAGAGATTATGATGCATGCTATTGCAAAGAAGGGAGAGAGAACCCCATAGCAGATGGGTAAATACTGTAGGGGGCTAGAATGGTTCCTATATGGTGTGCTGCGCTGAATCAATTTGGAATAAAAAGGAATTAGAATACAATGTTTGGGGATAAATATATGCATTTATATATGTTTATGTACAATTGTTATTCAAAGTGCTTTATAGAAGGATAATGTGACTGATACTTATATCTGTGTACATTTTATATATAAACTGTTCATCATTTCATGCATTGGTTTTAAGATGTGGGTATTGGATGGTGAAGGTGAGCTTGGATGGATAGAGATGTCTTATCTTAAGAAAAGTATTATTTTTCAATAAAGATTCAGTTATTTAGTTTTAATTTAAAACAGCTACAAGGTCAAATACTGCTTAACATGTTTTTATTGTTTTGATATTTTTTTTTTAAAGAGTGAATCATTGACAGTAACATCTATACATTTAGATAATCAATAAGGTGAAATTTTCATTTAATGTTGATTTAATACCAAGGGTTTTTGAATTGGATGCCTAAATTGTAAAAGCAACGTGTACTGTCTGAAGCTCTAAATTGCATTGTATTTACAGGATTTGAAATCTATAACCCATAATCAGTTCAATAATTTTTGATATTGCTATCCATTGCAAGAGTTCGCACTTAGATACTGTTTGACAACTGTTTGACAACTGTTAGCAGGTTTGGCATGCTGTCCCAGGAGAGAACCCTGAGCTCGGAGATAGTTGAGCCCAGGGCTCCCGCCTGGTAGAATGAGCATGTAACGTGGAGAACGAGATCAGGTAGTTCTCGAGGGCTCCCCGTGTATAAAGATAGAAGGAGGAGAAGGGGTGGATGGGGGGTTTCTTCGGAAAACGAAGATAAGGGAGTGATATATGCTGGGATACTTATAGTGGGATTGGTTTAATCTGATTGGCTGGCTGGTGATTGTTAATGATAGACCAGCTGCGGTCAATAGTATCACGTGTTCCTCTCGAAATTAGTTTGTGAAACTTCACTTAAAAAAAGACATTACAAAACAGTAATGACTGTAAATGCAGCATCAGATATAAGAATTAAATATGCAGTATGCCTTAAGAAATTCAGAAATGAGCTATTTATGTACTAAACCTAAAGTTTTGTATTGTTAAAATTGTATATTGTTTTCTTCAATATGTTTTTGGACTTTTCCATACTGTGAATCCCTTTCCCATTCAGAACTGTTTACATTTCTGTTAATAGTATTGTTTATTTATGTATTTGTTTATGTTTGGCATGCAGACAGACTCTGTACTTTAAATAGCAACTTTTATTTGGATGGACAACATGTGCATCAGCTATGGAGAAATTAAGGCCAATGGAAAAATCAATGCAAAATATGTCTGCTGCCATCTAACGCTGGCTAGTATTGATCATTTTATAGGTGAATGGAAGTTCTGTCTAGCTAATAAATGGTAGAAGCAAACACAGTAATCTCTGCAAGCATGCAAAGCTTAAAGATGGCATAAAATAGTTTGTTAAACTGATTTAATTAACTTCTAATTCTAATGTGGTCTGTACATATGGAAGAATGTAGCCAGGCCATTCCTAAATCATGATACATTTACTTAAGATGTCATGTTTTCTTCAAAATTCAACAAAATTGAGTGCCTTAATGCTTAAATTAAGAACAAAACATGTCTATTGGGTAGGAATTTTGATTATTATTTTTCATCTCAAATAAATGTATGTTGATTTTAAAATGATGACATTCTTAATGTTATTAAAAGGTACTATATTCTTTTCTCAAAATGTATTCCAAACTGTAGCTAATAGGACATATTGTGAAATACACCCACCAGCCACTTTATACGATACACCTTACCAGTACCGGGTTGGACTCTCTTTCAACTTCAGAACTGCCTCTTTCTGGCATTGATAAAACAAGGTACTTTAAATATTCCTCAGAGTTTATGGTCCATATTGACATGACAGCATCACACAGTTGCTGCTGATTTGTCGGCTGCACATCCATGATGTGAATCTCCCGTTGCGCCACATCCCAAAGGTGCTCTTGGATTGAGGTCTGGTGACTGTGGAGGCCATTTGAGTACAGTGAACTCATTGTCATGTTCAAGAAATCAGTCTTAGATGATTCACGCTTTATGACATGCCGTATTATCCTGCTGAAAGTAGCCATCAGAAAATGGATACACCGTGGTTATAAAGGGATGAACATGGTCAACAACAACTCTCAGGTAGGCTGTGGTGTTGCTCACACGATGCTTAATTGGTACTAATGGGCCCAAAGTGTGTCAAGAAAATATCTCCCACACCATTTCACCACCACCACAGCCAGCCTGAACTGTTGATACAAGGCAGGATAGATCCATGCTTTCATGTTGTTGATGCCAAATTTTGACTCCACTATTCGAATGTTGCAGCAGAAATCGAGACTCATCAGACCAGGCAACGTTTTTCCAATATTTATTGCCTAATTTTAGTGCAGATTGTAACCTAAGTTTCCTGTTCTGTTTCCTGTCCTGTTTCCTTAGCTAACAGGAGTGGCACCCAGTGTGTGGTCTTCTGCTGCTGTAGCCCATCCTACTCCTGGTTTGATGTGTTGTGCATTCAGAAATGCTCTTCTGCATACCTAGATGGTAACGAGTGGTTATTTGAGTTACTGTTGCCTTTCTATCAGCTCGAACCAGTCTGGCCATTCACTTCTGACCTCTGGCATCAACAAGGCATTTGCGCCAAAATGACTGCCACTCACTGGATATTTTCAGACCATTCTCTGTAAACCCTAGAGATAGTTGTTTGTGAAAATTCCAGTAGATCAGCAGTTTCTGAAATACTCAGACCAGCCCGTCTGGCACCTACCACCATGCTACATTAAAAGTCACCTAAATCACCTTTCTTCCACATTCTGATGCTCGGTTTGAACAGCAGCAGATTGTCTTGACCATGTCTAGATGCTTAAATGAATTGAGCTTCTGCCATGTGATTTGCTGATTAAAAATTTGAGCTAACGAGGAATTGTTTATGAGAGCTGCCATAGTCACTTTAGAGAGACAGATTATTAAACTACTTTGAGTATCACATGTTATATAATACCTCTTTCAATTCTTGATATTATTTAACCTTTGTTATCTATTATGATTAATCTCAGGCAAATGTGATGCTTTTGAACACACACGTTCTACCTTTACATGTCATTTGCATGCACAAACCTTTTACACGGTTTACTAGGGTTTTCCCTCTGTATAATCAAAAATGAATATCCCAAGCCTCAATGACCTAGAAAGAAAGTGTGAGACTTTTTTTTTACAATCTGCAGTCATGAACACCACTCCTTTAAGTTCAAATTTCAGTGCTGTCTCAATAAAAGAAAAATACAGCATAAATTGATTTGCATGCTTTTGTGCCTCGGAGGAAAAAGTCTTTCATTTTGGGTCTGGGGAAATTCAGAACATTCTATAGCCAAGCAGTGGAGCAAGAAAAAAAGGAGCTCATTTAAAGTCTGTGTTTAAAAGGTTTTTACTCCCTGTTGTGGGTTTATCACTGTGCATTTCTTTTCTAATTGCCTGTGATATGTAACTTCTGTACCGTAGCTAACTGTTGCTACCAAAGAGGGCATTTTGTATGGATTTGCCCTTTTAATCCTTATTAACAACTGATCAGATAACAATATATTCCCTTTCTTCTCAAATATTATGAGCACTAGGCATAATGCATTTGGTACAATGGATCTTTGATCGATTAAACGATCATAAAAGCTACAAAGCGCATTACGAAAATTCAATATAAACCCAAATAGGATCGTTTCACTGATCAAAGCTCTTATATAACGCTCGGGGTGGTTTAAAGTTAATATGTCTGAGCTGGTTGAAATCAAACAATCTTAGTTGCTCTTTTTAATTGTAAAGGAAGATTTATTCATCCCTAGCCTAGATTAAGAGGACCTACACATTTTGTTCAGTGGTTCCACTTCAAGGCGCTGGCTAAGCCTGTGGGAACCAAACATATGCTTGATTCCTGTCTCACGCTGGGTAAATTTATAATGAGGATGCCATTGCATTTCATATTCATAAATCTCAAGGGTTGTTAGAAATCATGCCCACATTTAACAATAATGAACGGTAGAAGGCCTTATTTTTCAATAAGCAATTATGTGCTGATCAATGCACGCTCGGTTGTAATTAAAAAGCTAATGCAACAGCTTGGTTTGCAATTCTCTTGAAAAGATATTTTACTAAAAATTAAATTTGCTGTTTATTTAGTCACGCAAGATGTAGATGACTTTGTATGTCTTTTAGTAGAACATTAGGAAAGGTCATTGGTTATTGTTTCAAATCTGTGTGTACAGGATCATTAAAAACAATAATAATAAAAACACCATAAAATGTCATGTTATGAATGAATAGTTCACTCAATAGATTTAGACACATTTTACATCACATAGATTACATTTTTGTTCAGTAAAAAAAAGACAGTAACAGCACAGAAAGGTTCATTCTGACTTAATGTTCACTCTAGCAACAACTTAAAGCCATGTTAGTTTTTAAAGATGTACGTATCGTGTTGTTAGGACACACGGTTACAATGTAACCTGCACACTTAATGTCTACTGTTTGCTACTTTAGTGGACAGGCTGCTACTGTCCACTATACATTTCTGAATTGATGAATGAATGAAATACGCTGTTTTCCAGCAAGGCAACCCAGAGTTCTGAAAGATAATTGGCAAAACTGGCATTGGACAGGTTAAAAGAACCAAAACAAAGACAGCGTTCTGGCACAGAAAACACATTTTAATGCAGAATATCTGACTACAGCATTGTTTTTCAGATAAACAAGTTTGTTCACTTGGCATGTTTCTTAAATATCTGCACACATATTATGGTATTTTTACACTTTAAAAGAGACAAAAACTTACATACAGCACCTATAAATTAACTAAAAAACAGTATCGATATAAACAACATAGCACATTATAAATGCCAACCTAGGCTTATTCTGCTTACGTATCTCTGTATACATATCTGGAGCACCAAATACGTCCCAGGAGCTATGTTTTTTTTTCTTTTTTTTTCAGTTTTTGTTTTCGCGAATCTGCCAGAGTGAGCTGTGTTTGCTTTTTGA
Organism: Danio albolineatus; assembly: GCA_903798035.1. NCBI lineage: Eukaryota > Metazoa > Chordata > Actinopteri > Cypriniformes > Danionidae > Danio > Danio albolineatus. Next base: position 1,010,010 of record CAIGQQ010036980.1, on the reverse strand, counting down.
GCCATGCTCATTTACACCTGCTCTTCTCACATAAATCCACCACTGACTGACTGACTGATTGACTGACCAATCCCCCCACCTAGCCCATCCCTAAACCCAGCCGATAGTGTTTTAAAAAGCACGGATTGACCAGCACCCACTCACTCCCCTAAACCCAACCAACAGTGTTTCAAAAAAAAAAAAAAAAAAAGCCCTCACAGCAACCTGATTTTTACCACATTTTTAGATTTTACCACATTCTCACATTGTTATTTTCTTGTGTGTTTTATATTTAGCTTTTGTTTTATCTGCATTCTGGAACCGTTCCTCGCCGTATTCAGACCCTGTCATCCCAGACAACTCCACTCTGCATCTCAAATCCTCCGACGTGCGCGGCGAGCCACTGGACAAACTGGTAACAGTGGAAAAGCCATCCATAATGAGGTAATCGGTCAGCTGGTAAGCGAGAAAAAGATCGGCATCATGCAATTAAAGATGAAATGCAGCCATACGTTCCTCTGGCTCCATAATTAGCAATCTCCAGAAATGTACAGTATATAGGGCTACATTTTCAGAATGAGCCTATGTTGATAGATGCAGCAAAACAGAAACACCATGGTCACTCTTGTCGTCTTCAAAAATGGAACAGATCGTATCAGCTTATTTTCCCCTTCTCCGATGTTCTCTTATGTCAGACTCGTTCAACTCATTTATGGAGACTATCTTACTTCGGTGATATTACAGATAAGATGGCTGCCGGGTTGTCGAAGATAACATTATCACACTAAATGCTACTCAACCAAACCAATCAGCAATCCCAAAGCGCTCTTGTGGTGGGAATACTACTCATCAACAATTCACAGTCTACATTAAAAACCATTTAAACAGCCTTGATGAGTCATTTAATCCACATTAAAGCCTCTGAGAGATAAGACACTTGCAGGACTTGAGGTTTGGCAACAACTGATCCAAACACAACACATAATATAAACCCTCTAGATGGAAGAAACTATTTCAACAGAGAATTAAATGAGTAGGAAAGTCTTCTTGAGGTAAACCGAACTGTTTGTCAAGCACTGTTTATAATCTGCAGAGTCTCGTGGAGGAGGCTGACATGCTGAGAACAATTTCCAGTTTCACTTGTTGCCATAGTATTCACATTTATTCCTCTATGCCACCACACGCTAAAGCGCCTCAGTTTACCATTCGACCCAATTAGAATGAAAGGTGAAAGGTGAGCATGTGTGGTTGCGCTTCTATGGTGCTCATATTTTATCTTTCTCCATCTATTTTTTGCCTCTACACCAGTGGCAGCCCATTGGAAATCCATGTAGTAGCTCTCTCCCCTGGCATTCACTCTATTGATTATGTGTCCGGATAGCTAGAGAGCAGGTCTGTGTGAAGTGGTGCAGAAAGAGAGGGTGGAGAGAGGAGAGGAGAATGTGAATGAGATGGGAGGAGCAGGAGGAGACCGTTTGAAATCCATTTGGATTCAAGAGGGAAGGATGTAACCACAAATTTGCTGGCTGTTTTACAGAATGACATTTAGACTGTATATTGACAACTTTTATTCTGGTTCCCCTAAGAAGCCCAGTTCAGAAACTGCCAGGTTTCAATGTGAAGCACTGAACAGAGGCCAGCTGGTAGAGATGTGCATGTAAACCTCACTCCCTTGGCTTCAAAAGATGTTAGAAGCTGTGATTTTTAGCATCCCTGTTAGTATGCTGGCCTCCTATTGTGGAGCTGCTGGTTGAATCTTGGGTTACATTGACTGAAATATTACATTTTCATGCATCCACTGGCATTGAAGATCTAGGATAGTCTCTTTCAGAGTCATTCATTTATTTTCTTGTCGGCTTAGTCCCTTTATTAATCCGGGGTCGCCACAGCGGAATGATCCGCCAACTTATCCAGCATTTGTTTTACGCAGCGGATGCCCTTCCAGCTGCAACCCATCTCCGAGAAACATCCATACATTCTCATTCACACTCATACACTACGGACAATTTAGCTTACCCAATTCATCTGTACCGCATATCTTTGGACTTGTGAGGGAAACCGGAGCACCCGGAGGAAACCCACGCAACCACGGGGAGAACATGCAAACTCCACACAGAAATGCCAACTGACCCAGCCGAGGCTCGAACCAGCGACCTTCTTGCTGTGTGGCAAACGTGCTACAGACTACGCCACCGTGGTGCCCCTCTTTCAGAGTGACATTTTTTATTTATGTTTTAAGCGATCTGATCTTTGTCTAAAGTTTGCCATTCACCACTTTTTTTGTCAACACAGGCTCATTGTGGATACGTACCCCTGTCTACATTTCTGGAGAGTACGAGTTATGTAGCAGACGTATATATGGCTGCATTTCATCTTTAAATTGAATGCTACAGGGCAGTATGATGCCTCCGATGACTTCTGTTCCTATTAGTGATACTTTGAGCTGACTGCTTACGTCCATACGGACAGCTTTTCCATTGCTACCAGTTTGCAGAGAAGCTAGCCATGTACGGCAATGGACTTGGGAAGCGGAGCAGAGTTGACAATAAGGTTTGAGTCCGGCGAAGAACGGTTCTAGAAACCAGGTAAAACAAAAGCCAAAATAAATAAATAACCAACATCAGGGTTTAGGGATGGAGTTGGTTGGGTCAGTCAGTCGACAGCAAGCTGGCCTAGTCAGCTGAAGTGCATATTGCACCCTCCGGTGGATTTAAGTGAGAAGAGGACGAGCGAGAGAAATTTGAGATCAAAAAGCATAAACATTGGCCTCTGGTGGATTTGCAAACACAAAAACTGCGAGCAGACGTAGCCCCAGTTACGTATTTTGCTGTACCCAGAAATGTAGACCTGGGAACACATGAGCCTGGATTGTTTTATGTAGTCTCTGATGACGTGTCAATAAAAATGTTTGAGATACTTTACCTTGCATGACCGTGCGCGGATTTCTATTCCTGCAGTTTTCATTCATTGCTTTGTTGCTTCATTTAGGACTTTTGGCACAATGCCTTTTCTTTGACCTCACTGTGAGTTTGGAAATTGTAATTGCCTGGACCAGAATTAAAATAGATTTATGTCATTCCCCTGTGTTTTTAGCAGAAATATTTTAGTTGAAAAAGAATTAGGCCTTAAAACACTATTGCTCAGTGAATTTTTAGAGGGTTAATCATATGTTGCCTTGCATTTTGTTGCTTTTCATTCTGTTTGTCTTTTGTAAATCCTGACTGGTGTGTTTTGTCAATTTTTTCATAAAAATAAAACCTAAAAATCAATAAACAAGTAAATAAAGCTAAAAATAAAGCCAAACCAATCAACACACTCGCATAAAATAAATAATAATGATCAGCTCTTCTGCCTTAATTGTTTATTGACATGGGCTACAAACTGGAATGTCTGGGCTTAAGGAAAATCCCCAGTTTCCCACGGGTAATTATATCTTTATGGTGCCATTTTTATTGTGGCTATGTACACTCGACATAAATACAACAGAATATGCAAGAGTTTGTGTGGCTCGTAGAAATATCTTTTGCAATAGAATTTTAGTTTACCTAAATTTCAATTTTGTTATTATTTTGTTATTATATACTTACCCTCATGTCAATTTAACTCCATGAGAAAAACATTAGACTTCAGATTGGGCAGCACGGTGGCTCAGTGGTTAGCACTGTCGCCCCACAGCAAGAAGGTCCTGGCTGGGCATGGCATGTTTTCCCTGTGTTGGTGTGGGTTTTCTCTGGGTGCTCTGGTTTCCTCCACAGTCCAAAGACATGCGCTATAAGTAATTTAGGTAAACAAAGTTGCCCATAGTGTATGAGTGTGAATGTGAGAGTGTATGGGTGTTTCCAAGTACTGGTGACCCCTGATAAATAAGGGACTAAGCTGAAGGAAAATAAATAATCTTCAGATATTTGTGTTGTAAGCAGAAAAAGAATGTTGTTTAACAGAGAGTATATTCAACCAAAACATCAAAATGTCTTTTAAGGCATAAAAAACAATCATCTGTTTATTTCAAGTCTTCTGATGATACACGATATCTTCCAAATAGTCCAAATAAAAAAATGCAATGTGTTTAAATAAGGATTACAGTATTACAAGCTATATTATAAATAATCTGAATATGCTCTAAACATAAAATATTTAAAGCGCATTGCTGAGCATTGTTCAATGTTCCACACTATTCTAGCCTTCTGTAAATTAAATCTGTTCATCTTATTCAATGATCATAAAATCAGCAGATTAAACCACTTGACTCAAGTGAATTATTATTGTTTTTATGAACATTTTGCAGCATCAGCTAAGTGTGTACAGACCTACAGTTTGATTGAAAATATCTTCATTTGGGTTTGAAAGACAAACAACATAATGATCAACTGAATCTTCATTTTGTGGTGAACAAAAGAGCAAAGAGCTTGGCTGAATTTTTATGTATTAACTATTATTATTATTATTATTATTATTATTATTATTATTATTATTATTATTATTATTATTATTATTATTATTATTATTATTATTATCCATTCATTTTCCTTTAAACTTAGTCCCTTATTTATCAGGGGTTGCCACAATTTAATGAACTGCCAAATATTGCAGCATATGTTTTACGCTGCGGATGACCTTCCAGCTGCAACCCAGTACTGGGAAACATCCGTAAACTCTCGCATTCACACACGCACTCATACACTATGGCCAATATTGCTTACCCAATTCACCTATAGAGCATGTCTTTGGACTGTGAGGGAAACCAGAGCACCAGGAGGAAACCCACGCGAATACAGGGAGAACATGCAAACTCCACACAGAAATGCCAACTGGCCCAGCTGGGACTCGAAACAGCAATTTTCTTACTGTGAGGCGACAGTACTTACCACTGAGCCACCGTGCCTTATTATTATTATCATTATTATTATTACTTTGTTGTGATTATGCTTCATTTTCTCATTTCAGTTAAACAAATATTGCAGAGTCTGTATTAATAGGGTTTCTGGCATGCATTATTTATTCTAGAACAGCACAAGAAAATAACATTATTTTTTATTGATTGCAAAGAGGGAAATATCACTCTGTTGAAGTTGTGTGTTGGTTTTAAAGAATAATAAACAAGGGAGATGAAGATGGGAGAAAAATGGTGGAAAGACAGGCAAGAAATGAAGCCAAACGTAACTGATGACATTTGTGAAAATGCCAATGCAGCTGATGGATGGAGGTGTGAAGACTTTTCACGGCAGGTGCCGAATGACACCAAAGAGGATGACACAGTCAAAGAGAATCGGCAGCCTCATTAATTATCACCACAACTGAATATCATTAAGCCTTCCGTAGGAATGTTTATCCATAATTAACTCACTAGATATGAATAATAAATGCACGTTCATAAATTTTTAAGCGCTACATATTGCTGGAACTTGGCCAAACAAATGTATGGTGAGCTGGACAAAATGGTGGATCCCACACAGAGCCGATGTAATGAAAACAGTCTGTAAAGTGTCATTTTAATTCATTCGATTTAAATGAGAAATAATGTACCTTGTATGGAACTGAGGGAAATGTGTGTGGAGCACAAAAGGACCACTGATCAAGAAGTAAAAGGTAGCTTTTGACCTGATGAAACAGGGTCTTTCTTCATTAGGAGCAATGGTATGTGAAAAGGAAAGAGTGCATAAATCGGTTCTTCCATTTTCTGCTTGAATGCTTAACATGCTGCTCTCCTTGACTCTCTTTTTTCCCCTTTCCTCTCTCCCTTTTTTTTCTAATCCTTAATTCATTTTATGCCCCTTAACTTCATTTTTATTCTTCGCATCTCTCTCAGAATGAATGCAGGGCTCTGAATGCTCACAGCCATTTGTGGCATTGTATTGAGTTTTGAAGGCAAAGGACAAAGCTGCAGGTAGACATTCTATTTGAGATTCAGCCTGCATAATGTGAAGATGTATTTTACGTATGCTATGTGATAAAATATAATACCCAGAATTTTACCAAAATTAAATCCTCCCAAAACAAATATGCAAGGCTACTAATTAATGAATGGTTGCTCAAAACATTTGTAAATAATTGTTTATGTGCTGGATCACCTGCTGAATTTGAATATTTAAAAATCATAAACTAATGCTTACATTCAGCTTATTTTAAAATTGTTGTTGCCAGAAACATTCTGACAGTGAGAATCCGTTAATTGCCATCATTTAAAAAGAACACCTTACTTGACACTTGTACAGGTATGGGTGTGAACCTACAGTGGTCTCACGGTTCGGTTGGTTACAATTATCATGCCATTGATTTGGTTCAATTCGATATGCATTGATGATGCTTTCCATACACAATTATATATTTTACTTCAGAGCACAAGAATTCTTGTCTAAAAATGTATAAATATATTTATATTTATATATTACAAGGAGTCAGATATATGAACTGTATATTTAAAAACTCAAGTACATGCACAAAACAACATGAGCATTTATAGCAAATAAACAAACGTAAATATCCTGCTCGCTTTTTGAGTCTTGTTGAATGAGTTCTTACACTGCTATGATTGGTCACATGCTCAACAAAAAGTGCTGTGATTGGCTCTAATGCTCTGGCGTTGTTCACGATAAGTGACATTGATAAACAGCAGCTGCGATCACAGCTGATCCATGATAGACACGGTGAAGAAAACAGCGCACATGAGATAAATGACATCAGTACGTATTAACCGGTTATGTTCTTTTACTAAACCGATACCGAGTTGTCCACTTCTGCATCGCGGTGCACTGAAAAACAATTTATTTTGACACCCCTATGTACAAGCCATTCATCCTGGGATCATCTGTAAAAAGCATTAGCCCCTTTCACACAAACAGACTTTTTTCTGGAAAATTACAGACAATTTTCTGAAAAGGGATCATGTGTGAACAGGCTCTTTTTGAAAATATCGGTAAAATTTCCGGAAAGAGAAGTTGTCACATTACTGGTAATTTGCTGGAATGCTGCTCTGTGTGAACGCAGAAGGAAAATTGTCAGAAAGAGCGCATCTACTCCAGCCAATCTGAACATGCAGATGCATTAACATCCCCACTTTTTATGAAAATAAAAGCTAGACACATTTAACTGCTAGTTGTTAGTCAGATAATGTTTCTATGTTCATTATTAATGCCAACTGTGGAAAAAATGTATCGATTAATTGCTTTTGTTAAACTGCTGTGAGTTCACCTGCAAGCCCTGCGTGTGGCGCTCGTGTGGATGAATTAGTGCTCCGGTGAGTGCTAGCACATAAACAAATGCACATCTTGACATGCGAAATTTTTCCTCCATATGTTTGCATCTAAGTTGTTTCTCGACCCACCCGCTTTTCCAAACCCAACCGACAGTGTTTTCAAAACCACTGATTGACCTCCCCACTCCTTTCCCTAAACCCAACCAACAGTGTTTTCAAAAGCACAGATTGACCAGCCTACAGCCTTCCCTAAACCTATCCGACAGTGTTTTTAGAAGAGATGCAGAAAAAGAAAAGCCCTCACGGTTGCCTGATTTTTACCACATTTTCAGATCTTACCATGTTTTCACTCTGTTTTTTACTAGTTCAAATTGTTTTTTGCGATTTGTTTTTGTTTTACCTGGTTTCTGTAACCATTCTTCACTGGACCCAAACACCATTGTAGCATTCTACTCATCTCTACATCTCAAGTTTGCTGATGTACGTGGCAAGATACCTGGCAAACTGGTAACAGTGAGGACATCCACACAGAGGAAAGCAGTCAAAAATCATCGGCAGCGTCATACAGCCCCATAGCATCTGTTTCAAAGACAAAATGCAGCCATACATAGCTCTGGCTACATAATTCACGCTCTATAGAAATGTATACAGGGCTATGTTTTCACAATGAGCCTGTGTTTTAACCTTATTCAATACTCTTCCCACCACTAGTTCTTGTTTCATATCATTTTGGATATGCATTTGCTATTTTAAAGACATTAACATGCATAAAGACTCTAATGTCTCCCATTTGTCAATTAATATTTTATAAAGTTGCTCAGAAGAGCTGCTGTTCATCCTCAAATAACTTCTGTGACTCCTCAATGACCCTCAAGTCTACACAGCATTACATCACCGGAGTGTGATTCATTAGGTCGGGACCCATGCTAACATTTATATTAAAAAAATAGGAGCTTTTTCTTCATGAAACATTGAATAGTTTTGCTCGGATTCCTGCAGTATTTTTGACAAATTGCCGGAGCTTGTAAGCCTGCATGATTCAAACACCGCTGTCAGCATTACAGCAGCACCGTGTCACAATAACAAAGCTGTACCGCTCTCCAAATTAAAGCAGCGAGAGGTGATAAGGACAGAGCAGCAGAACTAACAGATGGGCCGATCAACCTCCCATTTATATCTAAATTGAATCTTTTCCACCACTGTGTCTTTTGAGAAAGCACAGACATCAAAAGACGCAACAGTAAACGTCCCTAGAGAGATGCGATTTGGATTCAGTAGCACATATACATGGTTCTCTCATGACCATAATGAGATATTGTTTTCATTTCCTCGTGATAAGTTTTCCTCTCTGCATGTGTGTGTGTGTGTGTCTTGCTTGCGGGGAGTTTGTTTGCTGTGGTGAGGAGCAGTGCGGATCTTCTGTGTTTGCTGGCTTTCAACTCTCTTACTATGAATAAAACACCAGATGCACAAACTAAACAAACACTAGGCAGGAGGGCTAAGTTGTATTGTTAGTATGTTCACAGACACTCATACAAACACTGATATGTAGATATGCAGATCCAGAGAACATGCTGTAGTATGACGTAGTTTGAAAAAGCACAGTGTTGATCTCCTTTAAGCTGCGGTTGATATTAGCGGTGTTCCAGACCCTGGTGAGCTGCCTGGCTGTGCTCTGCCTACATAGACAGCTGCCCTCTGTGACACAATGCTAACTCAGAAGTTGCTGGTTTGGAACACTCTGTACATTCTGAGTGTATGATCTGATCTGGTTTCCTTTAGTTAATTGCTAAAATTAAATTGTAATCTATCTATCTATCTATCTATCTATCTATCTATCTATCTATCTATC
>CAIGQQ010036980.1:974659-996448 GCA_903798035.1 Danio albolineatus | reverse complement strand
ATATATATATATATATATATATATATATATATATATATATATCCCAGCACAATTGACCTAATTTAAAGCCTGCTGTCCATGATATTGTCATCCAATCAAATGGCAGTAAGCGTGTGCCTGTTGTAATTTGAAAAAATATCTTCCACTCATATAAGTAAAATTTTCAATGGTTTCATTCACATTTATCAATTTATTTGACAATATTTAAAACTAAATTAATACAAAAATAAATAAAGAATATTTGTCGTTTTTATTTAGTCTCATTTGAGGCCCTAACAACAAAGAAAATGTAGGTCCACATTTTTCTGAAACATAATTCAGGTTTGAAAGGATAAATATTTAATGCATGAACTGTGAGGAAAATAATGACACCTCATTCTACCCAGTTTTTATAACACTTCAATAACTGTTTACAGTTTATCAGAAGTTACTCCCATAATTAACGCAAAACATCATGGGATGTGTGGAAAAGGTGTATCAGTGAGTAGATAATATGTGCTTGTTTCAGTCAACTCTTTGAGTTCTGGGTTTGAGATGAAGGATGGGGAATTAGAAAAGCCTCTCCATAATCTCCTCCAGCACCACAGCAGATATAAATCCTTCCATGAGCTCTTGGGACGAGATGCTTCCGCTGGTGAGGGGCAAAGTCTGATGGACAATCTCGCCTGCTCTGGTTGATGACATTTCCAGATTAATGGCCCATGTGCTGCCATTACTCCAGGCTATGGGACCACAACTCAATGTGGCATCCAGTGCAGTTGGTATGTATATGACTGTGTACAGAGCTTTCATTCATAGCCAAAATACTCATTGCAAATCTCCACATATACTGCATATGATTTACCACATGCAGGACTTTAATACCAGAACTGTTCATTAGCATTCTCATTTATCTCAGTGGCAGTTGCTCAATAAGAGCACGACCCATTTCTCATTTACATTTTAAGAGCCCACAAAAACCTATATCTTAATTATATGTAATGCATGTAAATTATGTAAATTTATATGAACTGTATTTTTTTTCTTTCTCACTGTTCATTCTGTTTGTAATAATTTGTTTAAAAATCGACACCAGAAAGTAGGGGGTTTCAATCTTTTAGATGTGAAATGTGAAGGACCACCACAATTTCTCATTGTGCGAGAGATCCTCACCATAAAATATTAAGGTATGTATACTACACTGTAAACAAATGCCGGGTTCCACACCATCTATTTGTGTTGGCACAACATGAAGGAATTAAGTTAATTTATCAGTTTTTACAAATTGAAGTGGAATGAACAAAACAATTGTTACAAAAAACCCTCAAATAATGTGTTGTTGTAGCTTATTTTAATTAATTAACTTAAACAGACAGCAAACCCATTTTTTTTGTGTATACCATATCTATACTATACATTTTTTTATAATTTTTATGTTTTTCTCCCCACTTTTCCACATTCCCCAGTTTGAATCTCCAGGGACGTTATTATAAAAAGAAAAAGAAAATAACATCATTGACTCGTTTGTGAAAAAAAAAAACATTTAGATCTTATTTTTGAAAAACATATTAGCAGCAGGGACTTAATTGGCTCAAGCCCTGAGTTTAACAACAAGCTGATTTAAAATACCATTTCCTGAGGTGTCAACAAAGGTTTAAAGTTTATGCCTGCAGTCCTCGACAGAGTTCACACAGTCATAGGTCTGACACCCGATTCCACCCTCAGGACAAACTGATAGCACCAAAACAATGAAAAGTGCTCACTCCAGCATTCTGGCCATTTTTCGCTAGGATTTCCCCCAGGCTTTTGTTTTTGTTTGGAGTTATTCATCAGGCACAAGCAGAAATCTGCAGTCTGTCAAGTAAAATTTTCCCACAATGTTTCTGAAATGAAACCATTTGCTTTTCTCTTCTTGGTTTTAAAAGGTATAGTTCAACCAAAAGTTTAAATTCTGTCATCATTTACTCACCCGTTTCTTGTTACAAACCAGCTTTCCTTTTTTCTACAGTTGAAGGAAAAATAATATATTTTACTTGTTACTACGTAAGCCTTGTTCCCGAGGTGGACAATGGAAATGCTATGTGGAAACTTCCACTATGGGGATTTCGTGAGAAACCAATCATCTGAAAGAGTAGTAAAACGGACCTATGAAATGCCAATTAGTTGGCGGTGTCAGTGTGCACAGCTGGCAGCAATTACAATCAATATTGTATAAAGATGCCCGCTGTGCATCGCAGAGCCACCTTTTCCAGCTGAAGAGCCTGAACAACGTAGTAACCGTTTTGTTTCTCAGTGGGATGGGAACTTCAATGCTATGTGGAAACTTCCACTATGGGGAAATGTTTGGAAAAGGCCACAGTGATTGAACCTTACCATGTCACTGGTGGGAGGTTTGCCAGGTTACGGCATGAGCGCACCATCATCACCAGAGACGCAGCCCTCTAACGTGCCTCCTGGCCCTAACTTACCTTACTTACCTGTGAAGCTTTAAAGGCAAAGATATATTTTCTGGGAAGTCGTAAAAATACACCTAGTTAATTCCTAGGAATTTAAAATACAACAGTACGTTGGGAAAACCTGCAGTCCAGGTCACCTGCTGCCCAGAATGGGGATACCTGGTGGCAGGAAGACATACTGTATGGACTAACCCTGGAAGGAGGAGTACCCATATGAAGGATGGTTAGCAGGGGAGGGAAGACACGGGCCCGCTTTAGAAAGGGGAACCATACCGTGACATATGGGATCGCCGGTGGGGATCGCACACAGCAGGCACCTGAGTCAAATGCTGGGGGCCTTGGAGGAATTCCGTAGGGTTTGCCAAATGGGGAATTCAACTGACAGCGAAAAATGCACATACGTCTGAGTTAGAGAGAAAGGTGTTACAACACCAAAGCGTGCTACAACATCAAATCAAGCGTGTTACAATACCAAACAGATTTTCCTCATTCACTGGAGTTTACCAGCACATGTAAGGAAATTGGCTCCACTCAATGATTATAAAATCTCGCAAATTTTTTAGGTGTCACCCAGCCCGCAGCTCTACAGATGTCTGTTAGCGAGGCACCGCATGTTAGCGCCCAAGAGGATGCGACGCCCCTAGTGGGGTGTGCTCTCACTCCTGGCGGACACAGCTCACCCTGGCTCTGGTAAGCGAGAGAGATGGCATCCACAATCAAGTGGGCCAACCTCTGTGTTGATACGGCACTTTCCCTCTGCCGACCACTGTAACAGACAAAGAACTACATAGAGGATCTAATGCTCTGAGTACGGTCTCCATGAATATGCAAAGCGCGAACAGAACACTGCAACGAAAGGGCTGGGTTTGCCTCCTCTGAAGGCAGTGCTAGCAAGCTCACTACCTGGTCTTTAAATGGTGTGGTAGGAACCTTGGGCACATATACAGACCGGGGTCTCAGGGTGACGCTACCGATCACTGACCAAAAATGCTTCCAGGTCCCTGACTTGATCGATGACAACGCGACCAGGAGAGCTCTCTTCAAGGACAGAAATCTCAAGTATACGGAGTTGAGTAGTCGAACGGATCCCTGCGTAGGCTGGAAAGCACTACAGAGAGATCCTAAGAGGGCAAGAGAGGGGGGCGGGGAGGATTTCATCGCCTCTGAGGAACCGGATAATGAGATTGTCTCCAAACGGTGCCGCCATCCACTACGTCATGATGAGCGAAAACAGCAGCAATGTAAACCTTCAGTGTGGAGCGCGACAGCCTCTGCTCCTGCCTATTCTGAAGGAAAGAAAGCACAATGATGATCTGGCAAGTCTGGGGGTCTTCCCTGCGAGAAACGCACCATTCAGTGAGTAGACTCCACTTCAGGGATAGGCATGTCTCATAAAGGGTGCTCTGGCCTGTTTGACCTATATCTTCCTTGCTCCATCTATGGACCACACATAGAGGTTTCTAGAGATCCGGGCGAGGGTGCCAGATGGTGTCCTGTCCTTGAGAGACAAGGTCCTTCCTCAAAAAGATGGACAGAGAGGGGCCATCGCGAGGAGGGAGAGTTCAGATATCCAGGTCCAGTTGGGCCAGAGGGATGCAACTAGCAAGCCCTGCTCCCCATCCTCCCTGAACTTGCACAGTAGCTGTGCAAGTAGGCTCACTGGGTGAAACGCGTATTTGCCCCAAGGCCAGCTGTGAGCCAGTGCATCCATGCCGAGGGACCCCACACTCAGAAAGAAAAAACCCTGGCAATGGGTGCTCTCGGGGGAAGCAAACAGGTCGACCTGGGATTCCCCGAAGCACGCTCATATCAGCTGGACAGCCTCTATTCTCCTGGACATGGAAGCTGCCATGTGAGGCCATTGGCTGCACAGTTGAGGTCCCCCAGTATGTGAATGGCATGCAGCGATTTCAGCCTTGTATGATTCCAGAGGAGCAGACGATGAGCGAGCTGAGGCATGTGGCTGAAGCGGATACCTCCCATGCTGTTAAAATATGCTACTGTCACCGTGCTGTCCGTCCTGACCAGCACGTGTTTCCAAGCAATTGATATGCCAAAGCAACTGGGTTCCTTTCCCCAGACCTGCAGCTGCATGCCAGCAACATGGCATGCCCATGCTGGAAGCATCCGTCAAGACGACGACAAATATTTCGTACTCGCATGCAATATCTCAGTTGTCACGGGGTATGCATAAAATGTTCCTGAATGAAAGTGAAAGCACCAAACTGCAGTTAAAGACAACAAATGATGTTAACCATATTATGTGCTACATATAAAACAGGAACATGAAAGGAACATTCATAAAGCAACTCTTGTAAACATCTTAATCATATTATTGTCTTCTTTAGACTAAGATAAATAATTCGATTGCTAATGTTAACGTTTATGTTATGTTATGTAAACGTAGTCAGTGACCCTTCTTCAAATTTGAAGAACACCTTACAAATTTATGCACAGCAAATGAAATGTAAAAAGAAAAGCTGTTAATCTGTGACCGAAAAGAAAATCCAAAAATTAATTTTGCATGATTACTTTACATTAAATTGAAAGTACGAAAATGCCAAAATTTCAAAATCGACAGACTTTACATATCAGAAGACAGATGCTACATATCCCCCCTCCTTCAAGGCCCAGCCATGTTGTTGTTGTTGTTCAGATTGAGAGAATGAATTAATATGCATTATGTTGGTGTAGTTTGTAATGCATGATTAAAATTATATCCCATTTCGCACACTCAGACACAAGCTTGCACGCAAATCACATAAATAGAAGATGTGAGTGAGAAGGGGCGGGTGAGACTTACTGTATGTGCGAACACTGACTACAGCAGTGCAAGAGAGAGAGAGAGACAGACAGAAGGAGAGAGAGAAGGTGAGATAAAGGAGAGAGAACAACAAGAATCACAGAAAGAGAGAGCATGCATGATACAGACTCAAAATTCAGCAGATTTAAAGAGAAAGTTCACTAAAAATGAAGATTCTGTCATTATTTACTTACCATCATGTCGTTCCTGCGCCTTCTGCCGACTTCAGCAGACCGACTTCTGCAGAACACAGCCACATTTCTTTAAGACATAGGCCTCAAAACGCAGCTGATCCAGCTAATCAAGGTGTTCAAGACAAATTAAGCAGGTGTAAGTTGGAGGTGGTTGGAGCTAAACTGTGCAGAGCTGTGGCCCTCCAGGAATTGAATTTGAGACCATTACTTTAAGACAAACAAAATGCAGGTGAATTAGGGAAACAATTAAATAATATGTAAAAAGACACAAATGATTTTACATTTCTAAAATATTGTGTAAATATGCAACTGAGACATAATTTATAAAATATGGACTCATTTCTAGTACAAAAATCTGTAGTAATTTTTAGAGGATTTTAGGAATCTTTAACTCCACTTACTTGGTAGATTGATTGATTGCACAATGAAATGCTACATGTAATCAATCAAATTAAGTATGAAAATATCTCTTTAAAAACCTTTACATCACAGTTATATTGTATTGATGTATAATAAGAGCTACTAAAGGCCGATTCACACTGCAAGTTTTTTTTTTTTAATAATTCTGAATGATTGTAGCATGTCAGACTGCACGAACATGGCTCACATGTCACACTGTAAGATCTCAGCTGTCATAATGTCAAACTGAATGTCAACGAAGACGCGCCAAACACGGAAGAAAACTCCCCCGAAGTTTGAGGTCATCCATCCATGTCACTTTCACTATACCGCGTTCTGAAATGATTCCTCACAGCAAACGAAAACAATTTTCACAATAATGTCACAATTTTCACAATCTAGTTTCACAATAAACCAGGAAGAAAAAACCTGTTTTGGCATTTCCCCACCTCCTTTTGAATTGTTGCATGGATAGTGTCATCCGATTTGCCGCTCCTATTGGTTCTTGGATTGACGCTCATCGCATTTGTCAGTGACAAACATGTTCAGGCGATGTTCAGGCTCTTCAGCTGGAAAAGGTGACTCTGCGATGCACAGCGGGCATCTTTATACAATATTGATTGTAATTGCCCCCAGCTGTGCACACTGACGCCACCAACTCATTGGCAATTAATTGGCCCGTTTTACTACTCTTTCAGATGATTGGTTTCTGACGAAATCCCCATAGTGGAAGTTTCCACATAGCATTTCCATTGTCCACCTCGGGGAACGAGGCTTATGTAGTAACCGCTTCGTTATAAGTTTCCAGATTTTTTTTCCCCAAAAATATATTCTTTTTTCTTCAAATGTAGAAAAAAGTAAAGCGGCTGTCAGTGAACATGTCGAAATAATGATCAAAGATCACAGATTTTAGCCTAGGATTTCAGGAATCTTTTAGGATTTCCCAAATTTGTCTTAGATGACAAAATCTTGGCTGAAATCTCACAGTGTGAGCAGCACTTAAAGTGGAGATTTATGGGTCAGTGCAGAAAAAAAATGAGAGATCAGCATTTAAAAATATGTATCATAACTAAAATTTACAGACCCATTCTAATGAAGTGCAAGAAAAGAGATGCTCAAACATTTATTTTGTGTGTCTCTTTGTCTCAGACTAATTTTTATTTATTTATTTTTTTTAATAAAAAAAGCCAAAAAAACTAAATCACAAAATTGACAAATAAAAAACTATGTTTCACCTTAAAAAGACTTTTGTATCTGCTCTATTTTAACTATTATATCTGTTAAACTATAATGAATTGTATAGACACGACTAAACATGACTAAATAGCACAATAAAAGCGGTTCTAAATCCACACTGATGAACATCTTGTGCTAATCCTTAATGTCATAAAAGCAGGGCTTCTCTCTCGGGATACTGTATATGATTTACACTCATTAGGGCATTGCTATCAATATGTGGGAGACTCCTGGTCCATTCAGGAAAGGTGGGATGTCTGTCATTATCACATCTGACATTTCTATAATGGAAAATACTTGGAGTTATTTTTAGACTGCTCGTTAGTACTGCTGGTTATCTTAATTTGCTGCTCATTAATACTATAGTAGCTGGGTTTCCATCACACTGTGTTAATGCACATTTTGAAGTATTGCATGAGAAACGAAAGGTTAAATCTCAAATAAAAATACATTTAGTGATGATTTAAGTTTTAATGGCAACATGTGAGAAGTGGCAGAACATTAAATAGAGTATAAAAGGACAAGTATTATTATTTGATTTAGTATTATTTATATATTTGTGTTATATTTTCTATTTTATATATTAATTTAGCTTTTACATTTTCAGTACTTATTTAAATTGTGTTTTTTATTGATGCGCTTTTGAATTTATTAAATTTTTAACATACATATTTTGAAGCTAATGTCAGTTAAATACCAGCAATATTGCACTTTTAAATTAATCTTATGAGAACAAATCGTCACAGAATGATACTCTCTTGAATTTCCATTA
Source organism: Danio albolineatus (assembly GCA_903798035.1). Taxonomy (NCBI): domain Eukaryota; kingdom Metazoa; phylum Chordata; class Actinopteri; order Cypriniformes; family Danionidae; genus Danio; species Danio albolineatus. The sequence goes on along the minus strand of CAIGQQ010036980.1, from coordinate 988,609 downwards.
AACAGTGTTATTTACATGTTACATTAAACATAGATGTCTCACCAGCTGAAAATTCTACAGTGAAAAATAACTGCTGCTGCTTTTGATGCACATTGATGCTCTATAAACTTAGAATCTGTGGCACATTAATCAAAATGTCAACATGAGAATGGATGCATTTTGACAGAATTAAGTTATTCATTTTTTGATAAAATAATATCTTTACCTTGACCTCTGTTTATAAACGAATACTCCATTTCTTCGACCTCTATTCAATCTGAACAACTTTTTACATGCAAAGCTAATAAGAATTGGTCTCACTCCGACCCCATATATGTTGTTTATGTTCTGTCATTGCACTGTTCTTCTTCAGTCCTCATGACATTGAGGTGCACAGTAGGAAATAACACAATTATCCGCTTTGACCTTTCAGCAGCTCCCCCGGCATCGTATGCTTATCCTGAGAGACTCCGGCCGGCCCTGAGAGAACATGAGTGTATGTGCATATGTGTATGTCTGTGGCTCCAGAAGGACAGGAAAGAGCTGGCGAGGACACGTCGCTCCCGCCCTGTGATTATTTTGTGCTAGTGAGCACACCAGGCCGACCGGGAGCCGCTCCAATCAATATGCAGCTTTTCGCATTTTGTAACAGGTGCAACGTCCGTAGGGATGACAACCTGACATTATGATCCAATAAAACGCTTCACATACTCTTGGTTTTGATCTTATCACTTCCAAAAAACAAGACAGGCTTGTGAAAAACGGGGAAAGTTTTGCTGGAATAATAAAACGTTGCTGCTTTTGTGTTTTGAGTCTGTTTTAGAGTGAAACGTTCAGGGATTTCTGCTAAGAAGTGTGGTAAATTTCTCCGATTTTTGATAAATATGACTGTGGCAAAGTTTTATTTTGGTTCATAAAGTAATATAAATATATATAAAAAATCATTTATTATGTTTGAAAATAACACAAAACCATACTTTAATGCAGGGGTCACCAAACCTGTTCCTGGAGGACCGGTGTCCTGACGATTTTAGCTCCAACCCTAATCAAACACACCTGAACAAGCTAATCAAGGTTTTGGGAATACTCTAAACATCCAGGTAGGTGTGTTGAGGCAAGTTTGAGCTGAACCCTGCAGGGACACCGGCCCTCCAGGACCGAGATTGGTGACCCCTGCTTTAATGTGATAAAAAATAAATATGCCAAAAAAAAAAAAAAAGAATTGTTTAATCGAATCAAAAGTGCTACACTGTAGCTACCAAGCAATTTTGCTACATTGAAAAAAGTATAAAGTAATATGAGGTAATAATATTCATAAATGTTTTTTTTTTTAGATTTATAATCAGATAATCAGATAATAATTAGATAATAATGAGATTTATATATTAGGTGCCTGTTTAAAAGGGAGTTTCACCCACAAATGGAAGCCATTTATTTACCATTGGCTTACTCCAAATATTTTTTTTTTCTTCACAAAAGAAGATCTTTTTGAGTATGTTGGAAACAACATTGATGTCATAGTAAGAAAAAAAATATTATTGAAGTCAAAGGTTACTGGTTTACAACTGTCACAGGTGTCAAGGGAGCGACGACAAAAGGTAGAATCCATTCATTCATTCATTCATTTTCTTTTCGGCTTAGTCCCTTTATTAATCCAGGGTCGCCACAGCGGAATGAACCGCCAACTTATCCAGCATTTGTTTTACGCAGCGGATGCCCTTCCAGCCACAACCTATCTCTGGAAAACACATCCATACATTGTCATTCACACTCATACACTACGGACAATTAAGCTTACCCAATTCACCTGTACCGCATGTCTTTGGACTGTGGGGGAAACCGGAGCCCCCGGAGGAAACCCACGCAACCACGGGGAGAACATGCAAACTCCACACAGAAATGCCAACTGGCCCAGCCGGGGATCGAACCAGCGACCTTCTTGCTGTGAGGCAAACGTGCTAACCACTAGGCCACCGTGGCGCCCAGGTAGAATCCATGTGCAGTTTAATTTGGGAAATTATTTGTGAAAACATAAAAAAAGTCAAAAACATGCAAAAGCTCATGCTCAAAACAGGCATCTAAAATCATCATCAAACTAGGCATGGTCAACACAAAACCGCAATCCAAATAGACAAACAAAAAAACAAAGTATCAAATAAACATACAGAAAACAAATGAAAGACAAAGACATCATGAACCAAGTGTGCAGGGTATATTTAAAGTCCAAGCAATCTTAAAAAATGGGTTACAGCTGTGAGTGTGTGATCAGTAAAAGTGGAAGCCGGTGTGTGCAAAGCAGGATGTAGGGAATTGTAGTTCACTACCAGTCTGTAGTTCACCAGTGATCTCTCTCAGCATAGATCACTGGCAATCATGACAACATTTATTCATTCTCTTTTCGGCTTAGTCCCTTTATTAATTTGGGGTCGCCACAGCGGAATGAACCCTCAACTTATTCAGCATTTGTTTTACACAGCAGATGCCCTTCCAGCTGCATTCCATCTTTGGGAAACATCCATACACACTCATTCAGTAAGACAATTTAGCTTACCCAATTCACCTGTACCACATGTCTATGGACTTGTGAGGGAAACCGGAGCACCCAGAGGAAACCCACGCAATCACGGGGAGAACATGCAAACTCCAAACTTCTTGCTGTGAGGCGAATGTGCTACTCACTGAGCCACCGTGGCGCCCTATCATGACAACAACATTCTTTAAAATATCTTTTTTTTGTTTTGTTTTGTTTTGAACAGTGGCCTGGAACAAGTGAAGGGTGAGCAAATGATAACAGAATTTTATAAGATGATAACATATTATATAAAAATTAGGGCTGTCCAAGAATTAATCGTGATTAATCACATCCAAAATAAAAGTTTGTTTTGACATAATATGTGTGTGTGTTATATATATTTATTATGTATATGTGATAAACACATTCATAGAAGCCAAAACTATATATAAAAAAGTTACATCAAAGTAGTCACATCATATTCAAATGTAAAATTTGTATCATACACATATATTTTTTATATATCTAAATATAAACCAACATTTTATCAAGTATATGCATGTGTGTATTTATATATTCATAATAAAATATACACAGTACACAGACAAATATTATGTTAAACTTTTATTTTGGATGTGATTAATCATGATTAATTTTTTGACAGCCCTAATAAAAATACATTATTGGCAAATCCAAAATACCAATACTAACTTTTAATTTGTTGCTTTCTTGATTTAGAGTTGTGCAAGAAACGTTTGGTGAAAACGGTATAGTAAGGATTCCATTATAAACATGTCATAAATTTCCTAATATTAATTCCTTAAAATCCCAAGATTGTTTAATCGATCAATCGATCATTCATTCACTTACTTACTTACCAGCTATCATAGTTTGTCCATGAACAACTGTTACATTCAGAACTAGTGCAACAGAAAAATAAATGTACACGTGTAAATAAATATGAGACATATAGCCTTCCAAGTCTGTGCTGAACATGAATAAACAGAATGTATTGTGGTAAAATATTACCAAGAGATGTACTTATATGCATACCTGTAAAAAACATAGATGGAAACCTGTAATCTTATTTCTGGAGGGAAAAAACCCTTCTAAGATCCAGTTTTTATTATTGAATTAGGGTTATGTTTACAGAGTAAGCATGTACTAAAAAGACCATCCTTTGTGTTTTTGAGTTGTGTATACAGTTGTGCATACATGACAACAAAACAGTGCCCATTCACAAAGACCTGGGTAAAACAAGAGAGACTAAAACACTGCCAGATGTGGGATTACAAATGTAAATGGCTTTTTATGCAGTCTGACACAAGCTCACCCTAAAGCTGTAGACATAGAGCAGGGGTCACCAAACTTGTTCCTGGAGGGCCGGTGTCCTTCAACCCTAATCAAACACACCTGAACAAGCTAATCACTGTCTTATTATATACTTGAAACTTCCAGGCAGGTGTGTTGAGGCAAGTTGGAGCTAAACTCTGCAGGGACACCAGACCTTCAGGACCGAGATTGGTGTGACCCCTGATGTAGACTGTATTTGATACTTAAGATGAATGATTCATCAGTGAATGATTGTTGGTTCAAGTTTCTAGTAGGTTGAGTCAAACAAGCATGGCAACTTAGACAATCATTTTTTGTTAACAAGGGCTCTTGGTGCCCATTTGCTGATTCTTTGTGGCTATTGTTAGTGATCCTCAGAACTTAAGGCTGTGGCCCTGTTTACACTAATGTGTTTTCGTTTTAAAACGCATAAGTTTTGCTACGGTTACTCCATCCGTCCACACTACGCTGGAGTTTTCGAGCGCCGAAAACAGAGTGTTTTGGAAACGCTGGAGAGGCCGTTTTCATTCTAAAACGCTGCTGCTCCATCTCAGTGTGGATGGGGGAAAACGGAGACATCTGAAAAAAGAGGTGTGGCTGCTGGACAGAAATGGGAGCGTTGTTTGCACTATTGTCCGTTTTAGGCGCTATTGTGCAGTTAAACTCTGCCTTTTTTACTACAACAGCTGCATATAATCGAGAGGCAAGCTAATGTTCGAGCATTTGCTAATCGCTCGCGTTTCAATCGGCATAAGCCCTATTTAGAATGCCGGTTTTGGGTTAGCGTTTGTTGACAAACAATAACCAAATACAGAGCGAGACACATGCTTCCTGTTTATACTTGAACCCGCATGCCCAGAGTGCATAATTGGTTATGTGATAAACGTTTTTGGTGGAGTAGTGTGGTTGGAGATATGTTCAGAAACGCTGGGTGAAACGCTAGTGTGGACTCTGATCGTTTTCATGCTAAAACTCCATTTTAAAACTAAAACGCACTAGTGTAAACAGGGCCTGTGGATGTTTCTTTATCTCTATGATAATGAAGTTGTCTGAGTGGTAAAGTAATGCTGATTGTATTTAGGCTGGTTGAACTTTAGTGTCTGGGTGAGTTCCTGTAACTGTTTGCTTCCTTTGCATGCTTTGTTGAGCTTTTTACTCTTTAAAAAAATTACTTATTGTAAACACTACAATGCAGTCTAGTCATTTAAATCTAACTAGAGGTCAGTAAGGAAATCACAAACTTCACTGGAAGATATATACACATCGGTTGTTACTTCTGAGTTTTTAACAATAGCCATTAACTGGTGCTGTCACTTTGTAAAGAAACACCACACATCTGCATGCATATTGTCCCGTTGCCCAACATTGTTGTTTTGGTTAAATACTCATTCAAGCCTATAGACTGCACATGTAATACAACTGCACATTAAATCTTTGTTTTCAGTAAATCACGTTTTGCAGTTTACCAAAAGTCATTTTGGTATTTAACGTCAGAACCATTGTACACAAATGTACAAATAAGATGAATTTATATAAAGTAGATGCTTAAAGAAAAAGTTATGAGTTGCTGTAAGACCACATTGGCAACCCTGTGCTTTGATTTACAAAATCAAGCAATGACTCTGAAGCAGTCAAATGACTCATCAGCTGGTTAAAACATGCAGTCTTACAGTATATGTGAATGTGTGTGTCCAGTTTGCCTGTTTGAATCAGTCTGGAATTCTTCCATGTAATTTTTTTTGTAGGATTTTTATATGCAAGCAAAACGTAACTAGAGTTTTATAAGTAGAACTGCTCAAATTAATCAAAATCATAAATGAACCATCTGTTGGCCCATTGATAACCAGCACTGCATGATTTCATTGAACACTTTACAAATATGCACTTCCTTTTCTGCAGTACTTTGCATAATTACTTTCTAATGATAAAATGGGTAATTAACCGTAATGACTCTGTTTAAATATAACTAGCAGTATACTCACTCGATGAAATAGAGGGAATATTTTAATTGTACATTATGCATTAGAAAAGTTATTTTAATCTAAGTTATTGTCAGACTTGTGAAGCTCTCATAGAGTAAGAAAAAAAGTTACCAGGACATCATCACAATCATTGCATAATTTCAAATTATAAGTTATTCCCTTTGCAAAGTCAGTAGAGAATTCCTTTGCAATAAACACAGTACACTGTGCTTTCCTTTTATGTACTTTTCTTTGAATGCATGCCGTACCAATATCATCTTCGATGCTTTAGACTTCTGCAGCAGCACTAAACAGTGTGCCATTAAATAGAAAAGAAAAAAAATCACCCAATGCAATTTCTATGTAAATGCACAACAGAGCCTGGCAAGTGACTAGAATAGAAAAACGCAGTGGACGTTATTACATTGACAGAGAGCAGCCACAAATCAGCCAGGATAAGAAAATCTTCACGACCTCACCCTCTGAGCAAAGCTGTGATTTAAAAAACATATTTGCCATTTGCTCCTTACAAGAATAACCTTTTTCTCTTTTGCTTAACTTTCCTTCCCTGTCGTCAAATGAACCTTTTTTTAATGTGCCTGACATTTTTATACATATATTTTGTTTATATACAGGGGGTAAAATAAGCATTGAACACATCATGATTTTTCCTGGTAAAAATATTTCTAAAGGGGCGCCACAGTGGTGTAGTGAGTAGCATGTTCGCCTCACAGCAAGAAGGTCGCTGGTTCGAGCCTCGGCTGGGTCAATTGTAATTTCTGTGGGGAGTTTGCATGTTCTCCCCGTGGTTGCGTGGATTTTTTCACCGGGTGCTCCGGTTTCCCCCACAAGTCCAAGACATGTGGTACAGGTGAATTGGGTAGGCTAAATTGACCGTAGTGTATGAGTGTGAATGTGTGTGTATGGATGTTTCCCAGAGATGGGTTGCGGCTGGAAGGGCATACGCTGCATAAAAAATATGCTGGATAAGTTGGCGGTTGATTCCGCTGTGGCGACCCCGGATTAATAAAAGGACTAAGCCGACAAGAAAATGAATGAATGAATGAGTATTTCTAAAGGAGCTGTGATTCAACAGAGTCTTCATATATATATATTTTTTCTATTGTATTCCATTCAGGTGATTGCTAGGTCATTTCAACAGCTTTATTTTCTTTTCTGAAACCGTTTGAGAGTTTCCTTGGCTGTTGGGTCATTGTCATGCTGAAATGTCCAACCTGGTTTCCTACATTCATCATCTTGGTAATGCCAGTGTTGGGACTGAAACAGAAACTATTTATTTACACTGAAAAGGAGCAGAGTTTCCGAACAACTACTGAGAGATTTCAGCTGCTCCCTGGACTTTCCATGCCTTTTTACACCTTCCTTTCTTAATGTGTTCTTTATGAAATATTATTTGCTTGTGTTTCATTTGATTACACTTAACTTCGAAACTAATTAATTGTTTTTTTTCCTATGGATTGATTATTTTGATTGTTACGGACATTTAGTAAAATTTCATAAACAGCCAATATCTTAATACACGCAGGTAATAAGCTGTTAATAGTGAGAATTGGTATCTAAAAGTGTTACAATAATTTATAATAACTTATTTATTTATTTATTTATTGTATTTGAGCAAATGACTAGTATTTTATTAGTTATTTTACAATAAAGTAATCAGCTTAGCATTTAAAAAAAAATATTTATTTTATTGCATTCAAACAAAAAACTGTTAAACATCACTTGTGAAATTTTGAAAAAGAATACAAATTCCACAGAGGGGCTAATCATTTTATTTTCAACTGCTTATATTGGTACATCACTGTTAACATGTATTATAGTCATTAATTTTTCCATTGTTTGTTTTTTTCTCAAGTACAAGAATAAGAATAAATAAATAAACAATATTTTAATGCATGAAAAAAACAACAAAGCCAAAATTTTAGTCTGTATTGGACTTATTCTTTTGATGCTTTGAAAACCTCCTTTTATCTTCACCCCACACATTTTACAGAACACGTTCCTAATCCACAAGTAATGTTGTCTGTCTGTTTTGCAAATGGTGGACAGCCCATAAAAGTGTGATTGATGATTGCTTGTAAATGGACATCTCGACCCCCATTTTTACTTTAAAAAAAAAAAAAAAAAAAAAAGAGTAGCTAAAGAAAACGAAAGCAAATGCTAGGCTCAGTTTATGGCATTACTTCTTGAATCTTTTCCAAGGTGGAAAACTGATCCAGACTGTTTGAATGTTCCCTACTGTCCAGTCGAGCCTTCTGTCCTAATGACCATACACTGCATGCGAAATCTGAAAACTCTGCAATCTCATCAAACGCGTAAGAAGACAATGGTGAAATGGAGGCGCTCTTCCATCAAGGTCTGGATGGCTGCCATATAGATATTAAACAGCTTGCTATAAAACAGAAAGGCCACGTGGCAGAATTACATCCCTTCATGTTGTAAAAAGGGAGACTGATGTGCAGTTTAATGTCTGCTCGTTGTTGTATGGTCCAAGAGGACCAAGCAATGGGTTATTCATTGTGTTTTGATGTGCTTAACAGAATGGAATACTGTATACGGCTAGCTTGGGGAGTTTCCTCTTGGATATAAATATATAATGGGCTTGCTCAGATGCTCACTTTAAATTGCAGATTCAATCTATCAAGTGTTCAGTCACCTCAAGGCTGAAGCAAGGGCTCACATAAAACAACGTCCTTCAATTGATAGAATCCATATCTAGTCTGAAGACTGTTACAAGCCTTTGCATTTGTTACGGCACCTGTTTTTTTTTTTTTTTTGGATGGTTGGTTGGTGATAATTTTCAGGTCTTTTTTATTTTTATTTAAACTCCCATTCCAAGTTTTAAACTAACTTTACTGTATATACTGTAGAGCAGTGTTTCTCAACCACGTTCCTGGAAGATCACCAGCTCTGCACATTTCACATGTCACATTAACCAAACGCACCTGATTTAAAGAAATAAAAAAAATAAATAAAAAAAAACTTTCATTCAGTAAGGATATCAAGTTGATCAAAAATGACAAAAAACAAATTATTTTATAGAATTTATATTATTGCAATACATTTTTGCATGATACAAATATTTTTCTTCGTAAATTTAGTTTGGTAAATAACCATAAAGGCAACATGGTGGCTCAGTGGTTGGCACAGTTGCCTCACAGAAAGAAGGTCGCTGGTTCGAGTCCCGGCTGGGTCAGTTGGCTTCCCATGTTGGCGTGGGTTTCCTCCAGGTCCTCCGGTTTCCCCAATAGTCCGAAGACATGCGCTATAGGTGAATTAGATAAACTAAATTGGCTGTTGTGTATGAGTGTTTCCCAGTACTGGGTTGCAGCTGGAATGGAGCCCGCTTTGTAAAACATATGCAGGATAAGTTGTCGATTCATTCTGCCGTGACGACCCCTGATAAATAAAGGGACAAAGCAGAAGGAAAATGAATGAATGAATGAATAAATAAAATAAATAAGTTTCCAACAAAACAATATTAAGTGGTTGTTGTCAATGTTATTAAAGAGATAGCTCACCTAAACTGACAACTCTGTCATCATTTACTCCCCATTTACTCACTTTTTCAAATTCTGTCTGAGTTTCTTTTTTTTAACACAAAAGCAGATATTTTGAAGAAAGCTGAAAACCTGTGACCATTGAGGTTGTAAGAAATGGTCTGCCTCGACCCAACCTCCACTCTAAATGGTGAATTGATGCTCATTTCCCAAACAGGCTGACTTATGAGAAGTCAACAGTTTGTTGTCTCTTCATTGTTTGAGGTGACTACATCTCAACCAAATTGTAACAATTGTAGAATGGGGATAGGTGTGGTGCACAGAGAACCATCTGTTCAATAGTGTTGAAACTACATTAACATAGAGAGATAGAGGATGCAGCTGGGTCAAAAGACAAGGAGCAACTTAATTTACATCTGAAAGGCAGGTCTGGAGGCAACAGCTAAAATAGTATAAAAGTTTGAGTTTAGAGATGTTCGGGGCTCATTCTTACTCCGGTGAACCCAAGATACTGCGGTGTATTTTGAGACTGCTATGCTGAATAAACATCTTCATTGAGATTTCCACGTCGTCCACATTTTTTCTTACAAGGTCCATTCATTCATTCATTCATTTTCTTTTCGGCTTAGTCCCTTTATTAATCCGGGGTCGCCACAGCGGAATGAACCGCCAACTTATCCGGCATTTGTTTTACGCAGCGGATGCCCTTCCAGCCACAACCCATCTCTGGGAAACACATCCATACATTCTCATTCACACACATACACTATGGACAATTTAGCTTACTCAATTCACCTGTACCGCATGTCTTTGGACTGTGGGGGAAACCGGAGCACCCGGAGGAAACCCACGCAACCACGGGGAGAATATGCAAACTCCACACAGAAATGCCAACTGGCCCAGCCGGGGATCGAACCAGCGACCTTCTTGCTGTGAGGCGAACGTGCTAACCACTAGGCCACCGTGGCGCCCACCATTGAGGTCCATTGTATTTTATTTTCATATTAGGTTTTTACAGTTCTTCAGCTTTCTTCAAGATTTCTGCTTTTGTGTTCAACCAAATGAAGGTTTTAATATAGGTTTACATAAAGGTAACCACTTAAGGGTGAGTAAAAAATTTGTATAATTTCATTTTAGGTAAACTATTCCTTTAATAATATTTTGGGGGGTGGGGGGCACCATATCAACATACTACAATGATCGGTCACTTGATGGTCCGTTTGTTGAATTTAAGTTACATTGCAACTAATTCTCATCAGATTATAAGTAGACTGTTAGGTTGGGGTTAGGGTTGGGGTTAAGGGTAGGGATAGTGTAAGTTGACATGTACTTGCAAAGTGTCTAACAGTCAGTTAAATGTCTGTTGAATGTCTGTATCAACAGATATTAAACAGACAGTCTACTAATACTCAAATGGACCATCGACGCGTGAGTAGCACGTTCGCCTCACAGCAAGAAGGTCGCTGGTTCGATCCCCGGTTGGGGCAGGTCCCGGTTGGGCCAGTTGGCATTTCTGTGTGGAGTTTGCATGTTCTCCCCGTGGTTGCGTGGGTTTCCTCCGGGTGCTCCGGTTTCCCCCACAGTCCAAAGACATGCGGTACAGGTGAATTGGGTAAGCTAAATTGTCCATAGTGTATGTGTGCGAATGGGAATGAATGAATGTGTTTCCCAGAGATGGGTTGTGGCTGGAAGGGCATCCGCTGCGTAAAACAAATGCCGGATAAGTTGGCGGTTCATTCCGCTGTGGCGACCCCGGATTAATAAAGGGACTAAGCCGAAAAGAAAATGAATGAATGAATATTCAATAAAGCATTAAATTAATAATTATTTTTAAGAATATTTTTGCTTTATTTCATGACTGGAATGACCGTCTTTTCACTTTTTTTCCACTCAGAGTGCAGTATCAACTATTGAACCGATTGTTTTAGAAAGGTCAAACTATTGTTAAACATTAAAAGTACAAAACAGATGAAACGGGCACGTTTCTGCAAAAACAAGATAATATATTAAGAAGATTACGGAAACATCCCTTACTGCTAGGCACTGCTTTCTGTTACTGTTTGAAAATATATGTGACATATTATTGGCGTCTTTTAGAGAATGAGATGCATAGCCGGTGATCCTTAAAGAGAGAGTTCACCTAAATTAATATTCTGTCACTATTGTCTCAAGCTCAAATTGTTACAAAACTGTTTTCTTATTTATTTATTTGAGAAGAAAGAAAAAGATATTTTGAAGAATGTAACAAAACAATTGCTGGTTATCACTCCATAGTATTGAACAAAAAAATTAATAAAAAAAATATGGAGACTAGAAACTGTTTGAAAATATCAAAATTGTTCATAATTTCTCTATTTGACTTAATTCTTTACCTTGAAAGGGAGATTCCATGAAGTTGGTGATCATTTTCCTCTGCTACCCTTAAAAAAACAAACAAAAAAATTGAAAATGTTCATTCACAATAAAACATCAACAATATAATGATGTGTAAATGAGTACATTTCAGATGAACCATCCCTTTACCAGTTTTCTGAGAAAAGCTGTAGAATCTGAACCCAGGTCTATCCGTGATGCCTTCACTCTGACCTTTGCATAACCGGCCCAGAGAGCAGATCAATGAATGAACACTGCCGCTTTAATGAGATCAAGCAGGAACCAACGTGCTGGAGAAGAGGTGTGAGCAGAGAAGGCATTTGTGATGTGTCTGAAATAAATAAGGGCTGTGAAATGGGAGGAGAGGGAAAGATGAAGGTGAGTACTGAGTGGTTTTAATCAACACACCCAGAGTCCATCAGCACTGACACATTTCACACGCTTTGTTGGATATGGGCACAGCGCCACACACACACACACACACACATACACAGATTATCTGCACCATATGAAGCCTGGTGAGTCTGAAGGGCACACGATTTAAACGCCAGAATAATATTGCTCTTTTTTTTTCTCCCCAAATGATGATGCTTTGTGTTTTAAAGAGTCCACTCCATTAGGCTCTTATTCACTTCTAGGGTTTCCCCGGCTGGGTTGGATAGGTTGGAGTGCTGTCAATGATTTCCCATTGATAGCAGTTTGTATGTGATGACGGGTTGGAGAGTGTGAGTGAGATGGAATCCATTTTTAGGCATTGTAAGGCGTGTATGCGTGTGTGTTACTGGGCTGGGGAGTATATTTAGATTATTATTAGATTAAAGCACTCAGGAGACAAAAATTGTTTTCCTGAAAAACTTGGAATATGTGTTTTATGGATGTATACATTATCTTGACAGCAATTACTCAAAAAAATCTCATAATGTGCCACTGAGATTCGCTTTTGGGTCACTGCGTAACCTTCCCTTATTCGTCAAGCCCCTATCACATGACTATAACACCACAGACCAGCCTTCACTGTAAACAACATTGACAGAAATGGGAGCGTTGTTTGCACTATTGTCTGTTTTAGGCACCATTGTGCAGTTAAACTCTGCCTTTTTTACTGCAACAGCTGCATATATTTGCAAGAAGCAAGCTATTGTTCGAGCACTCGCTAATCGCTCGCGTTACAAGCGGCGTAAGCCCTATTTAGAATGCCGAGCGAGACACATGCTTCCTGTTTATACTTGAACGCGCATGCCCATAGTGCACGAATGGTCACGTGATAAACGTTTTTGGTGGATTAGTGTGTACAGAGATGTGTTCAGAAGCGCTGGCTGAAACGCTAGTGTGGACGCGGATCGTTTTCATGCTAAAACGCCATTTTACTAAAACGCACTAGTGTAAACGGGGCCTTACCCTTGTGACCTGTAAGTTGTATTTCCAAAGGAGGTAGGGGTTGTTCAACTAGCACTTCCAATGTTTTATAATCAGACCAGATTGATGCAGTGAATTAACATTTGTTGTAAGTGGTAGACTAATCACAATAGACTGACCTGACCAGTCAGAGCAGAGCAGCTCAATGAAAGGAGCGGTTTGGAAAGAATGAATCTTCAAACAAATCATTTGAAAGACTTTGAGAAATGATTTGATTTTACAATAAGGTTCCATTAGTTAATATAATGTATATTTACTAACAGTTAACAATACAATTTTGTAGCATCTATTCATCTTTGTTAGCATTATTAAAACCAGTCATTCACTGTTAGTTCTAGTAGTGCATTATTGTTAAAAAGCACAACTTTGGATTTTACCAAAGCATAATTAATGCTAAAACTACTTTTTTTGAAACCTTGGATGTACACTCTTAAAAAAAAAAGGTTCCTTGACGTTCTATATAGAACCCTAGGGTTCTATACTTGGCCAGAAGAACCTTTTACCCAAAAAATGGTTCTATTTAGAACCCTTTGAGTGCAAAGAACCTTTTTGATTAAAATGGTTCTATAATGTTAGATTTATGACATAATTATATAGTAAAGATTATAAATAATAATAAGCTATAACACAGAGAGACAAAGCTTTTTGAGTCAAAACCTAATAAAATGACTGCTATGTGTCACGACCGGGTCTTGAACCCGGGTCTGTGGTGTGAAGACTGGAGACTTAACCACTGAGCCACAGGGGCAGTTGTGTTGGACCCAAACGAAAACACTCCAAGTGGGAATCCAGAAAACTTGTATTTATTAAAAAAAAAAGATCAACTTAGGTTCTTCTCAAAAATGAGGTAGCAAAA
>CAIGQQ010036980.1:931407-974649 GCA_903798035.1 Danio albolineatus | reverse complement strand
ACACAGGGACCTCTAGGGGAATGGAGACAAAGTGCAGGATGGTGACACTATGGTCAAAAACCTAATCAATGTATGATGGGATTTTTGTTTCATGCAGGTTTGTACATTACCATATAACTAATATTTATATATGCTTAATATTTAAATTTTTTGACAAATTATTTTGTGAAATTAATTAAATAACCAGTTTGTTCAGACTGTACAGTGTGTTGTTATGGTTTAATAAATTATTTTAAACTAATAATCATGAAAAAGCCCTCTGGTGACGTCATTCATTTGTGGACTGGTGGTGACGAGCCTGGAGAGTGACGGTTAATTTTTGAAAAGGAGAACTCCGCTTTTGCAGCTCCATCATTCAGGTACGTTATTACTCTTTTAAAACTATAATAATGAAATATTTTGTATTACGGGGTAATGTTTCTCTTCCCTTGTCTTATATGGTGACAGACTGAATAAGGGGTAACGTTAATATGGATTAATACTGTGCTTGTAACTTTCTGATGGATTTCTGTCGTCAGCCTTCGGTTCAGGAATCTGTGTCAAGCTGACTTTGCTCTGCTTTTTGTTCGAAATAAGTTACAGTTTCGCTTTATTTGTTTGTCAGTATTAATTAAAACATCAATAACAATAAAACAGGTGCGTTATTTGAAGGCGAGCTCCGAGAGGCAGAGTGAAGCGCGTGCACGCTCTTTTAATGGTAACTTCATATGAGCCGATTTCCGCTTTCGTGCAGTTTTTATCTCCAACCTTGAACAAACGAGTACTTCCAGCTTGCTCGTGTGTGAGTTTAGCCCAGTTTAACTCGGGCTAAACTCTGTAAAGTAGTGTACACGCCGGCTAGTCTGCATTAAAACCTCAAGGGAACATGCCGCACTCGCGCCCGCCCGAGTCTATGCACGCGCTATAGTAGTAATTGCTAAGGGTATTATTAAAACCTTTCAAAGCCAAAACATATTTTAATAATCCATAGATTAAAGATCAGGTGTTATTTATGAAGGACATACAAACATGCAGGCTAAATGTATTGTGAAATGTTGAACCTTGTTAAATATAGGCTACATATATGTATATATTGTGCTAAATAAGTTTAAAATTCATATTTTAATGTATATCTTTCTTTTCTTCAAACAGCCTGGACACTGAACTGCATCGTAAATCTTGTGCTCGGTATGTATTATTGCTTTTAATTCTAAACAAACTGTATTAAGTATTATGAAATGAATATTATAAAAGACTTTAACATTGTATTGTAACCTGGGCTGCAGGACACAAGTAGCTTTGAAGAGGAAGGATCCCAGCTTAAAGAAGGACATGCGTTACATCCATAATTGTGACACAATTATCATCAACAAGGACACCTGGTAAATATTGTATTTTATAACATGCATATGTCAGACTTGGTTGTTGTGTACTGAAATATATTTATCACAAAAATGTTCTATTACTTATTGCTGCTGTTTGTACAGTGAGAATATTAAGGTCATTGCTTATTAAAAAGTCCTGCAAAGAAAATATGTTTTAAAAGAAAGTGTAAATTTGCCTACAGGATTTGTTGCAATGTCTGCAAAACAAATTTAAAAATGAAAGGATTTCAGTGGTGAGCTCATCTATCATCTTGCAAAATGAAACAAATTAATGGGATGAAAAGGAAGTGAACTGTATTCTGAGGAACTTAACACAAGGCAAGTTCAGTTCAATACATTTGATGCCAAAGGTAGATTAATTCTGTGGTTTAAATTCATATTTACACACTCTAAAATGCTGTCTTTCTACCTCAGATTGTGATGGACCTGGAATGCGACTACAGATATTCATAAGTCAAGAACCGAATGAACACCCTTTTCCAGAGCACAGATTATGGAGGGGTTTGCAGTACTAATGGAGCAGTTTTTTCTTCTTGGAGTGCCAGAGCTTGTGAGTAAACACTGTTACATTGTGTGCCAAATAGTTTTGCGTCCATGATGACTTTAAGAAACTTGTATTGCTGAAAATATGTCATTTGGAAACTTACACATGAAGTAACCAAAATGTTTTTTGCATTTAGGATGCTGCTTAGAAAACTTGGTGAAGAACACAGAAACATCTTTAAAAGAAATGGCCCAAAAAGGGACGGAAAGAAGGAAGTGCTCCATGACAGTTTCATTGGACCAGCAGAGGAAACCGCAGAAGGTAACTACTCCCTATATTACATACTATTTGCCCCAAACACACACACACATTTTAATTGTATTAATTATAACTGTAATTCTATTTGATGACTTATGTTAATTGGTTAAATGTACTCAACATTAAAATATTGTTTTACAGAAATCCAAAGGTCCTACACCATCCAGGATTCAGCAGCTCTCCTGATTCCACCAAGGCTTGAAGTTTCAGCATTACAATGGACAACACCCACTCGCTATCCTTCAACTTCCTCATTTATCAGAGGCACCACAGAGGAGTGAATCACCAACTAATCTGCCCTTTCCAGCCACAACCCAGCACTTGGAAACACCCATATACTCTCTCTACACACATTCACTCACTATGGCCAATTCACCTATACCGTACACATGCTTTTGGACTGTGGGGTCAACCGGAGCACCCAGAGGAAACCCACATGAACACTGGGAGAACTTGCAAACTCCACACAGAAATGACAACTGGCCCAGTCGGGACTCGAACCAGTGACCTGCTTGCTGTGAGGTGACAGTTCTAACCAGTGAGCCACTGTGCCACCCATGGACAAAACTATTTACCTTATAAGAGAGGCTGACTGACATGGACATGCTACAGGTTGTGAAATGGCTGTTTGCAGTGTTTTGTCTAATCATTTTGCAATGTTTTAGTAATGTTTTTTTATTAAATTATGTATAAAAATTGATGTTGTGATGACCAATACATGCAGGTACCATCCACTTTTTGAAATTGTAGTGTTATTTAATAGATGTTTTGATTGTTTGTGTATTGTTTCTATCTGCATTGTGATATATTTCTCTTCATTTTAGACATGTGTGAAAGTGAAGCTCTGTATTTGCTCAAACAGTAAAAAAGCTTAGAAAAGTGAAATCATTTCAATTACATTGTAAAATGCCATTAAACTGTTAAGGTAGATCTGCTGTCCAATGCAAAGTATGCAGAGGTGCAATTTTAAATATTTTAAAAAATATTTTGTATAATGAATTGAATAAATTTAAACAATTTGAATTGTCTGGATTGGTTTTATTTTTTATTCATTAATAAGTAACAATAATTCAATAATAAAAAAGAACCCTTAAATGGTTCTAAATAGAACCATCTAACTTGAATTCAAAGAACCATTTGGGGTTCTATTTAATGAACCCTTAAAATGGTTCTATATAGAACCTTTTTGGGGTTCCATATATGAAGCGCTCGATAGAACCGTTTTTGGTTCTATATAGAACCGTTTGTTTTAAGAGTGTATGTTAACTTAAACAAAATAAGGATCCCCTGAATAATTTAATTTAACAAATGAGGTTAACCCTTGAGCACTGTTCAAATTACTACCCTCTTGTTATGTTAGAGATTTTAAGTGCTGTAAGAATGCATCAGGTAAATATTTTTGCCATTTTTTCATCAACTTCAGTCCTGATCAAAACTACTAAGTTGTTTAGCACATTACAGGACTTTAACTCTTTAATTGCCAAATTCTCAAATTATGTCAAATGATTTGGTGAAAAAACACACAAAATGACCTATATTTTCAATATATAAAGTAATTGTGGACTCATTATTATTATTATTATTATTATTACCTTTTATCAAGTCCTGGACATGTGAACGATTAGTAACAAAATTGGCTTTGATGTATTGTTAGATTTTCCTTTTTTTCCTCCCTAATTTACTATTGGTGGCTGTTTTTGTCCCACACTCAAAAAAAAAAAAAAGAAACAGAACTAATTTTAGGACAGTTATTGCTCACTGAGCAAAGCAACAAACTGCTAATTTGTTAATTAAGCTGCCAACACCCAAAGCATGGGTGCTTCAGCAAGGTGGTATAGCCTCAAAACTCAAAGCATTACATAAAAATCTTCTAAATCTTCAAACTAAAGTGAAGATTAAACTCTAACAAGTCTTTCTATTAACTTTAAACATTTAAGATTACTTTTATTGTCAACATTTTACTCTCCCAATTCAATCTTACGTTTGCAAAGCATGCTGGGAACAACAAATCCCCTAACCAGGTAGTTGGACCAACACAATTTTTTCATGTTGTCCCAACAAAAAACACTTAAGTTAAATTAATGGTTTACAATTTAAGTGGACCGAACATAAAACAAATAAATTGGCCAAAGAAATTACAAGAATTGTGTTATATCAGCTCATTTTAAACAGATAGTTTGATCAAGCAGCAGTAATTTATTTATTGACTTTTATTATAACCACATGTAATGGTGCATAAATACACCGTCTTTATTTTTTATTTGCTCCATGTAGTTCTGAGAGCTGGGATGCATATTTTGATTTTCTCAGACATATCAAGGCAAGTACGCAAAGGTCACTCTCACACATTCACAGAAACACACACACACACTTTAATTTGCTGTCATTCTCCTATAAATTCCATAAACTAAGCTTTTTTGCACAGGCCTAATTAAAGGGTTAATGGTGCCAACTGATGATAAACAGTAAAAATCAGTGGTGAGAGGAGTACTGAAAAATCATACTCAAGTACCATTAATTGCCCAAAAATGTAGTGCAAGTAGAGGTAAAGTATCTGTTGTAAACATTACTCAAAGTATGAGTGAAAAGTAGTCCTTTTAAAAGTACTCAAGAGTAGTAAGTATGCCGGGAAAGGTTGATGCGCTTACATGTAATTTGTGTGTGTGTGTGTGAAAACGTATCATTCTATAGTGCATTTAGTTATTGTTTAAGGCCCTTTTAGTCATCATACAGTCAACATCTGCCATCTTCTCATCAGTGACATGAAGTCTAAACAGTCTCTGGGTCATTGATTGTAACGTATCTTCTTGCACAATTTAATGCTTCCAAACAGTTTGCTGCATGTCTTAGGTTAGTTCAGTATGGTGCGATTTATTTTCTATGTGCAATTTGATTGGACAGGAATCGCAGGACTGATTATTCTAATGCAGGTTAAAGGAAAGTAACGGAGTAAAATTACAAATACAGCACTAAAAACTTTCTCAAGGGAAAGTAAAAGTATACACATTTTTAAAACTACTTCGTAAATTACAATTTTTGAGATAAATTCAATTACAGTAATTTGACTATTTGCAATTTGTTACTTTTCATCACTGGTAAAAAATTACCAGGAAAACTCACCAGCAATGAAAAATGCATGATTATATGGTGTCATGGTTTTGTTATAAAAAATGTGGTTATAATGGGTCAATTGTTCAAAAACAGCCACCAACAGTAAAGTACGGAGAAAAAATTAATGCAAAAACAATGCATCACCTTTGATGTTGTTTCACATGTACAAGACTTTGATAAAAGGTTAAAAAAATTGTCTAAAATTACTTTTTATAATGAAAATACACTATTTAAAAAATCAAAAAAGTCATTTTCTAAACTATTTAGTAGTTTTGATCAGCACTGATGTAGATTAATAGATTTATAAAAAGAAAATGAAAATGCTGATGCATTTTTACTGCAATATAATGCACTGGATGTTTTCATCCCTAACATAACAAAAGGATAGTAAATTTGTCTAGAGTGTTGTTGTTTTTTAAATGCTAAATGTGTCAAAATAAGATCTGTCACCAAAAATCATTCTGCTAGCTGAAAAACAGAAGAGGTTATGGCCAAATTAAGACTCAAAATAACGCCAGAGTGGATGAAAACACCCCCAACACTAAAGTACTCCTACTGCTATTAAATGTATAAATCAGCCTGCAAATGTGATTATAATATACTTGAAGTTCTGATATGTAACAGCATCAGGTATGATCCTGAAAATAATTAATCGCCTCCCTCATGATATACATATTGTCGTAATTACGCAATTAATCAAACAAGCACATACATTCAAACTGCATGTCCTTCAAAAACATCCACATCCTGACTACGCCTTAACATCATTACATACTGTAGACCTGCACACATCTGCATATCAAATGACACCGATGCTTATATAACGATTGCTCGGAAGTCATTTAGAGCAAATCCTGTCCAAATGGTGTTTAAGAAGACCAATGAGTTGCAATGGTGCGGCGTCGTGTATGTCATGCTAATGCCTTCATTAGCTGTAAGTGCTGCGGTATAGAGAGAGCTGAAACCGCCAGTCTAGTTTGTCACTTTGTATCTTTAGTCTCCTTCAGCAGTCAGGATTCACGCCTGTAGGAAGGGCCTCATGTGTGACAGCTTTCCAGACACCGTGTCAGTTTTACTCCGGGGGGACGAGACCAGACAGACCCGCCAGCCATTGCCCGATCTCAGCGGATTGCTTATTTACCAAACACTCTGTTAGAATGCTGATGAACGTTGTGCTCTCAGGGCTGCTCACTACTGACCCCTGTTGCCCAGAGGTGGAGGTTAGTGGAGGGGAGTGGGGGAGAAAATGTTGCTTATGCATGATGGGCATGGTGGGAGATTGTAAAGGGTCTGATGTTTTAATAATTATAAATATTTATATATTATAATTAATAAATAATATCACAAATTATATTATTTAATTATATAAAAACACAATTATAATTATATTTATAACATAATTATAATTATTTATATTATAACACAAGTATAATAATAATATTAATGATTCATGAATTATATATGTAAATCAGGGTTATTATAACTTATTAAAGCTAAAAATAAAACCATGAAAACTAAGTAAATGTTAAAACAATGTAAACAATAGTAATAAATATATGGTTCAGAGTATGCCAGTTTTCCACTCAAGTGTGTTCATTACTCACTGTTGTGTTTGTTCAACATTCTTGGCCATATGTCACAACTTTTGACTTCCACCCACTGGAGTAAATACATGGAAGCGATCATTTTGTTCAATTCAATTGTTATATTATTTACTCATCTTGATACTACAAAGATTTGTTTCCCCCCTATTTATATAAGGGTAGTATATGTGGTCTGCTTAAAAAAAAAGGAAAAAAAAGGAACATTTGTGAATAAACGTATTATGACATTATCCAACTATAGAACAAAGACATGTCCCTAATGATTTACAGAGAATGAATGATTAATGATTAAAGGGGTGGTCCACTGCGATATCATATTTTAAACTTTAGTTGATATGTCATGTAGTTGTGTGAACATAAACAGCGTTGGACAGACATTGTCTTTTACAGAGTTAGCTTAGCAAAGCATACAGTGAACAAACTTTCAGAAGCACTGTATTGTCATAGCAGAGATTTGCCATCGGATGGGGGGGGGGGGGGGGGGGGGGGGGGGTGCGCCCTGCCTGCTCTGCTGCCTGTATGGACACGCCGGCCCTACTTACAAAAGTTTATTCCGAATATATGTAAAAGAGATGTAATGCGTTGAGTTAGAAAAAAAACAAATAAAGGATAGTTCCCCTAACTCGTGTTGAAGCAGAAAAATCAATCTAAGCTCACACAGGTCCAAGGGCGTAAATCCCGGGGGGGACAGGGGGGATATGTCCCCTCCCATCCGAGGCTTGTCCCCCCCTCCCAAAAACAAAAAGTAAAAAAAAATTGGACTGTATTGTGAAAACATATATGTGTATACCTAAAATAATTGTATATGTAGAAAAGAAAAACGCATTTCGCATTTAAAATGCGTTTAGAAACTATTGAGTTCCCCCTCCTCTTTTTCACAGTGGTTTGGTCCACTGCTTTTCCCGGTTCATCTCCGACTGTGCAGCGCACACACATACACAAGTCAGGTGTGTGTGGCCTGACGACTCGGCTCAGTTCTAGATGCTCGCCAGTGAGGAGGGTCCTTTATTCACTTTAAATAAAGCTAATCTCTTTAATGTTGTTGATAAAGACTCAATTATGAATTATTTGCGGTAAAAATGCTGATTGCCAATGTATTTTCCTTGTGTCTGCTATATTAGCGATTGAAATATTACCCATCTAGTTAACGCGTTAGCTTGTTGCAAAGTGCACTGCAGCTAATGCGCCAAATTTGCCATGCAATGTTTTATTTGTGACGAGTTGGCATAATGTTAACAACATAAACGGCCACAATTAGCATATTTTGAAGCTGTGCTTTGCTAAATGAGCACTGTACTTCGTCTGAACTCACCCCACTGTATTTCTGTATCAATTTCCATTCTGTTCGTACATGACAATTAATTCCAAACAACAACTGTAACCTTTTTTTAATTCCTTGTATTTTTTGTTGTGATTATTTTTATAGTTTTATGTACTTCATGTAAAGCACTTTGAATTACCATTGTGTTTAATCTTGCCTTGCAGTGACTAGATAAAGTGACAGAGAAAAGGAAAGTGGACATAAGATCATTATTCAGCGCACTTAAACGCCAATAAATACAAAAAGTTCACATATTAAGGCAATTTGGCTTTAAGAATGGGTGCTTATGTAAATACTAATGTCACAATATCATTCACAGTCAAAAGAGAAGGAAAATATTGAGGCAGAGCAGGGTCAGTCAGATGTACAGTGTCAGGTGAGGGGGTGAAGGGATAATGACAGAGTTTTTATTAGGATGAGCAGTTTCTTTAATGTTTTTAGTGTTGTCGCTGTTCAGTTCAGCAGATAAACATCACAGGCTCACCTATTTACAGTATGATCTGTCCATTTAACAAGTGTAATGTAAACAAGTGAGTTATTATGAGTTTAGAAAACATCTCCCCTGCATTTCTTCTGCTTCAGGAGTCAGTGTTGACCGTACACATCTGCTGTCATTGAACCTGAGTCTCCATGCTGAAATAATAATGACAGAGCCAAAGTTTTTAACTGGGGACATATCTTTAGGAGTATAATTTGACTGTATTATTTGTGTCCCCCTCAAAAAATTACTCAAGGGAAATTTTATATTTATTGTCCCCCCTAGTGTTAAATGAGATTTACGCCCTTGCACAGGTCGCATTCCACGTCTTTTTTTTGTCAACAGCGTCACTGTATTACAGAAAAATAACTTAATTTGAGCATTAAAGAAAAAGAAAAATAAACATCGGTCCACACATGTGGTTCTCGTGCGTTTACAGACAGTTCAGACACACACACACACAAACATAAAATGGCGATCTCTCTTAATGTGACCACACCTTATTTCACTCGTTACAGACACTTGTCAGATCTTATTTAAGAGAGCAGGCATGAGGTTCATCCTTTTCATTTTCCGTCTTATTCAGGCTCAAACAGATACTGCTAACAGCTACTCCGATTGACACTATTTACACAGCTGAAGCAAAGCTGCTTGTGAAGGCATGACGCTTTACTGGTGACGCGGAGCCAATCCGCCAATCACAGCATATTATGTTAGCTGACCAATCAGTCTCTTGAGGGCGGGCCTTTCAGAGGAACTAGGAAATATGACCGTCATTTTCATGTTAGCGGAGTAGCTGTATATAATCAAAGTAAGATATATGAAAAAACACCATGATTTTCTACAAGTGAAGCATGAGCACACGTTGCTTTGCATCTAATAAAAACAACCAAGCCTTAAAAATACATTCTGGACCACCCCTTTGAAATTTGTGCTCCCAATGTAGATAGAATTTATTGTTCAAAGAAAAACAAAATGAAAGCCACACATAAGATAGATTAAGTATGGTGTTCAGCCATCTTCTGGGTAATTAGTCTTGTTTTATAAATAGAAAAATAGATAATTTAGGACACAACAACTGAAAACAAGTGCAGTGCGGTGCAGTGCAGTGGCATAACCACAAGAAAAGTAAAAAAATAGTTTGGAAACATTTTTTTTTTCTGCCAAGAAATTACTTTAAAAAAAAACATATAAACAATGTGGAAAATTATCTGATGATCTATTATTAGATATTGACTCATGCAAGAGTAGATGCTGTGAAATTTGATAAATATATACTTAAAAATTTTGAAAAGAATTATAGAAAAATGTGAAATACCAAATGAAAGAGATTTGACAAACAATAAGAACAATTGTGAACAAACATTAGTTATTTTTGAAACAACAAAGACATGGATTAGAAGAATTTACAGAGAATGAGTCTTTTTAAATAAAAAATGTCACATCTTATGTTGAATTTATTGTTTAAAGCAAAACAAAACAGAAGCCACACACAGATTAAGACAGATTAAATATGGTGTTCAGCCAGCTTCTGAGTAATTAGTCCTGTTTTATAAATACAAAAATAGATGATTTAGGACACAACGAATGAAAACAAGTGCAGTACAGTGGCATTATTAAAACAAACAAATCAAGAAAAACAGGTGAAACAACATATAATCAATGTGGAAAATTCCTTATGTGATTTGATATTGTGCTAGAGTAGATATTTGTTAATTGAAATTTAAATTGTGAAAAGAATTATAGAAAATAGTGAAATACCAAATGAAAGGCAGATTTTACCATTGTATTTAAAAATAAATCTCATGATTAAGGTCAATCAATTACATGATAATCTCACGTTTACATGATCATTGAC
The DNA here is from genome assembly GCA_903798035.1 of Danio albolineatus. Taxonomy (NCBI): domain Eukaryota; kingdom Metazoa; phylum Chordata; class Actinopteri; order Cypriniformes; family Danionidae; genus Danio; species Danio albolineatus. Next base: position 964,111 of record CAIGQQ010036980.1, on the reverse strand, counting down.
TTTTTTGTTGCCATTCCAGATTTCAATTCTGTCTTTATTTATTTATTTTTAATTTGAATTACTATCCCTCAATTCTGCCTTTGTTACTTGCAGTTCTGAAAAGTCTGAATCTCGAGAATTCTCATAATTGCAAGTTAGATTTAGGATAATATCTTGGTTGCCCTTTATGTATTTATTTATGATTCTGTACTATTTTGAGATATCAGAAACAAATGACAAACTGTGTACCACCATCACTAGGACAGGTCATCTGAGATTTGTTGACACCATTTTTTGACACAGCTGCTCTAATTTCAGAACTTATGGGTAGCTACTCTCCAACATTTGGTATAGACTTAAGCATTGGTTTGCCCAAACAACTCTGGAGATATAGTTTATAAAGTACTGCTGTATTACTGTGAGATGATGTAAGCAATTTCTCCACTTACGGGGGACTTCCAGCTCAAACGCCAAGGGAAAACTGGGTCAGAAAATAATGAACTATCTGCTTCGCCATTTTATCGCTTTCAGGCTGACAGGTATAGAATAGCTGAAACTGTAGAGGAAAGAAGAGCACGAACGAGATATGCTTCTCCTGGTGTTCAGCATGATTGCTGGCGTATTTTGCATGGACATTTCCATTAGTAAGGAATGCAGGCTTATTTTACTGTCTAGAATCTAATTCCAAAGCCAATAGAACTCAAACTCACCCAATCCGTTAACGTGACTTGGTGCACCATTAAGCAATTTCATTCGCCTCAGAGGCCCGAAGACATTGGGTTGTGAGTCCCCAGGCGTTTGTGTGTATTCAGGCTGAGAGGAGCACAAACTGGGAAGCAGGGGAGTGGAATGGATGGGTCAGATCTGTTAAGAGGCTGAATGATGGCCTTGTCAAGTCCTCTGAATGTAATTATTGGATTACAGTCGAGCCACTGCTGCCGTAATAAACCAGTGGCATCGTCTTATTAATGATTACAGTAAAATGGGCAGGACCGTGTCTTCATCTTGTTGTGTTGTGCTGTGGAGACTGAAAATATTGTTAGGGATGGTTATTCAAAAACATCTGCTCATTTCAGATAGCACTAGAATAAAATTACAAGATGTGTTTAGCAAATGCATTATTGTTTTTGTTGCTTCGTTTTATTTGTAGATATATATTTTTTCTTTTTTTTCTGAGAATTTGTGATGTGTAAAAAATGCTAATTTAATAATCTAATTTGAAAGGGGTTTTGGATAAATAATCTCAGCTTTATATGTTAATGTATTTGATATGATTCATGATCATGATTTATGGCTTGGGGTAAGCAGAATAATCTTGTTTTTCATTTTTTATGAAGTATTTTTATTGACAATATACATAACATTATGTAGAATGTAAGAATACAAAGAATATTGCAGAAACTTTTTTAACAATTAGCAAAAGAAAAATAATAATAACAACAAAAATATTTTAAAAACAAATTTGGTCATTTCTCATTTTGATGTTAGATAGTTGAAATGGTTGATGGTAATTATGAAAAACAATAATGTCCAGAAATGATGCACAAATAAATTACATTTACATATGTGATAAAACATTTAATTAAAACAATAAAATAAAATAAGAAAAAGTAAGAGCAACAACAAAAAAGACTAGCAAATAATTATTTTAAATAATCAGAGGTAATGTGTCAAGAAAAGGGCCCCAAATATAATCTAAGTCTGCAGGCTTTTGTCTAACAGAACAATATTTTCTCAGGAGTAGATATAAGCTTGTTGATCCAGTGTTTTTTCTCAGAGGGGTTCGCAGATTATCTTGTTTTTCATTTCAACGTAAGATTATTCTGCTTACCCCATATTTTGCTTGTTTTAAGGAAAAACTCACTTTATTTTGACTCATTATTTCTTGAAACAACACAATCATTTTTGCTTGTCTAGAAAATGCTTCTTGATTTAAGAATTTTGAGATATTTGAACTATAAAACAAGACAAAAACTCTAAATTAGAAAAGCATTTTTACAGTGTGCCCTTTAACCTAATAACTGGTTGGGCCACCCTTAGCATTGAAATCAAGCATTTTTGATAACTTGCAATGAGTCTGTTATAGCACTGAGAAGGAATTTTGGAGCACTCATCTTTGTAAAATTGTTGTAATTCAGCCACATTGGGGGGTTTTTGAGTATGAACCGTCTTTTTAGGTTCATGCCACAGCATCTCAATCGGATTCAGGTCAGGACTTTGACCAAGACACTCCAAAGTCAGACACTTTTTTTTACACAAAAGTATGCAGATTTATATTGTGTTTTCCCTTAATAATAAAAAACTTTATTTAACAGGGCATATTTTACTTGGGTTTGACAGATATTTAAATTTGTTTGATGATCTGAAATTTTAATTTCAAAAGTAAACTTTAATCTATCTGATCTGTCAGCAATTCACATCACCCCCAACCCCCACCCCAACATTTGACCTCAAATCTGTTGATGTTGACGTAGTATATCGAAAAGAAAAAAAAAAAAAGTACATGCCTTTAACATTAAATCATGGAACATAGAAATGCACTTTAACACTTATTATGCTGCCATCATTATCAACAAATTGTGGGAGAAATCTATAGTGCAGGAACACCCAGGTATTTAAAGTGGTCATCTCTGACCGCCAATCCGCTGCATTTCCTCCTGAAAGGCCCTCCAGAAGTCATATCTGCCGGATGGGCTGTTCTGTCACCACAACAGCTAGCTGTTTTAGCAGTTAGTAGCCCTCCATCTGCAGTGTTTCATTCAGTGACCATCTCCTCGGTGGCCATGCTGAAGGATAGATGAATTCAATTAAATGCGTCTTGCAGCGGAGAAGTGCCTACTGATGCTGACTTCTGAAAGATAAAAGTGTTCAAAGCTCACCGCATGGGGAGATTCATAATGAATGCTATAATATTCTGCGGATATAGAATTGAGATGTTTTATGTTTGACTACCCAAGACAAAAGAAAAAGTCTTCTGAGACGGCACTTTTCAGGTTTGCACAAAAAAGGAACAAATTGAGGATTTAACTATGTTGTGAAATTTACTAGATGAACAAGTCTGCTTAATTATGTAATTTGTAAACGTGGATTTATCTGTGAGTGTGTTTGTTTTCTTGTTGTATCTGTTGAAGCAGCAGGTTGAAAGGTTATGAACAAGCCAGACGGGGCTCTCGGAGATGAAAAATGGTGCTAAAGAAATCTGTTTTGATCTCAATCTCTCACCTGCTCAGTCATGTACCCGCTGGGAAACCATCAAACACAGACACGCATATACTCACACTCACACACATACACACACAAACAAGCTTTAAGCAATAACTTTATCTGTTCGATAACTGTCAAACATGACGTCTGTCAGCCTGTGGCAAACACAATCCAAATTCTTGACCTGTTATTGATGCACTGAGCATGCTTCTGATCTTGTAGGTTTTTCCACACACATACATCAAGTTGCAACCATTACTTTCGAAGCTTCTGTGTGTTTTTTATTTATTAATCAGTTTATTTTAATGCAAAAGTTAGTTATGGTCATTGGTTTTTATTGGCTGAGCAGCACTCTATTAATTATGCTATTAATTTCTCACCCTCGTGTTTTTTAAATCCCCTGAGACCTTCGTTCATCTTCGAAATACAGATTAAGATTTTTTAGGTGAAATCTGAGAGCTTTCATCCTTCTTAAACAGCAAGGGTCCCGACTCAAAATAAAGAAAGGTACCAAAATAAATACTCAAAACAGATTATATGCTTTCAGTAATTTATTTGATTATCAAGCTACTCTGATTTGTGCGCACATAATACAAACTCAAACTGCTTCTGCTCAGTGTCAGTATATTATGCATATTCACAAGCACTGTGCAGTATTTCAAGAGTTCGCCCTTAGCTGATGATTGATAATAAAGCGTGTTTGGCATGCTGTCCTGGGAGAGAGCACTGAGCTCATGAGATCCTCAAGCCTGGGGCTCCCTCCCTTGCAGGGTGAGAGGGGAGTTTGAGCTCAGGTCTTGAGAACCCTGCTTGGTAATGATGAATGAAACTTATGAATAACTATGTAGAAAATATGCTGAATTGATCGCTCATCTATGGTGTCGATTTGTTTTGGTCAATTTACCTATGTTACATGTTTTTGGTCTGTGGGAAGAGACTGGAGAGACCGGGGAAAACCCACACAAACACTGGGAAAACATGTAAACTCCACACAGAAATGCCCACCTGGCCGGTGACATTCTTGCTGTGAGGCAACTGTGTTGACCATTGGGCCTCCCTGCTGCCCTGTCGAGGAAAGGGGAAGGAGTTGGGGTGGAAGGGGGAGATTCTTCAAAACAAAGATGGCTAAGAAAAAATGCTCTGGTTATTTATAGTGATTTAGGAGTCATCTGATTGGTGGATCGAGCGTTAGCTAATGCGGGATCAGCTGCTATCAATCATAGCCCGTGCTCCTCTCAAAATTAGTTTGAATAAACTTCACGTTTATCCCTGGCTGTCCACATGTGACTTTCTCTGTTTAAAACAAAGCACAGGTCCTAGGCAATACATAAAAGGTGTGGCCAAGCACGAAACATTAACACATGCCTTATATTGACACTAAAGAGAAGAATTGTTGAATAAATTTGTTAATTTTTGCTTTTTTGAGAGCACAAAACAATTCTCATATAGCTTGATAATATTCCAACTTTGATTCTGTTTTACTAATTTCTTCCTAAAAATGTCAGAGCTACACTGTAAAAAATGGGTTCCACACAATTCCCTCATGTTGTCCCAACACAAATTGATTTAGTTAACTTAATTGTTTTTACAAATTTGAGTAGATTGAATATAAAACAGTTAAGATGTCCCAGAAATCTCAAAAAGTGTGTTGATTCGGCTACTTTTTAATAAGGACTTTGAACAAGCAGCTAAAGTCATTTTATAAGTAAAAAGTTTCCACATTTACATTTACACACAAAATGAATATATAACATTATACAACCTTAAGATTCCGTTTTTATTTTCTGCTCAACTGTCACAAAAGTCAATGTGCAGGAGTTGTGGTTGATAACATCTGCATGGATACATATGCCTTCAAAAAATGATCAGGTGATGGGGTTTAAGCTGATAGGATGTGACATAATCATTGGATTCTGACATGCCTTGTTGCATTTCTTTCCTGCATCCTTTACTCAGCAAGTAGAGCATTGCATTAGCTTGTCGAAATATCGAATGTGCTTTGCCAATTGCACAAATGTAAATATGTCATTCGGAATCTATTGCATGAATCAATTAATCAGTATGCAAATAAATGATCATCTTGCATGTTTAAGCTGACTGACTGACCCTTTGTAGCATACAGCTATAATATCTATTACTAATATAGTTATCAAGGCATGTTTAATGATCCTTATAATTAAACATATACACTTACATCATTTCTTTTTAGATTTAAATCAGTTGGAAATGAAAGAGATTGGAGAATGTACAACAGAGCGGGAGCTTCCTTTTAGTATCACATTGATCTTTTTTTTTTTTTCCATGCAGCCACTGTCTGGATAAGATCTCAGACTGGAGTCGATTAAACAATAAACCTTTCCTTTCTGAAGGTATAAGGCAGTTTAAAGAGGATCATGTCATTCTCTGAGAAACGTGCATTAAAAGAGGGAGAGGTGCCTGGGAGGAGCAAGACTAACAGCGCGCCATAAACCTTTCTCTTATAATTTAAGTCATGATGATGATTGGCTCACAGCACATAAATACTGTACCATGCTTTCAAAAAAATCATTTTGATTGGATGCACAGACAAATGTTAGAGAATTCAGCTAAGTGAATATACCTCGAAATACTATAGAATTTATTATTGTAGATGTTTGTTATTTATTAAAGGTCTACTGAAAATAATATATACTTAAATACTTTAGTGGAAAGAAAAATTAGTCATTCATTCATTTTCTTGTTGGCTTAGTCCCTTTATTAATCCGCGGTCACCACAGCGGAATGAACCGCCAACTTATCCAGCATACACTAGGGCCAATTTAGCTTACCCAATTCACCTATAGTGCATGTCTTTGGACCTTTGGAGGAAACCAGAGCGCCCAGAGGAAACCCACGCCAATATGGAGAGAACATGCAAACTCTGTACAGAAATGCCAACTGACCCAGCCAAGGCTCGAACCAGTGACCTTCTTGCTCTAAGGTTATTGTGTTACCGACTGTACCACTGCTAGGCCCCAAGAAAAAAATATATGTATATAAAATAAAAACATCAATACATAGATGAGTTAAAGAACCAATTTCTGTTGTCTTTGCCATGATGACAGTACATAATATTTGACTAATAATAATAATAATAATAATAATAATTACTTACATTTAGATATTGCTTTTTTGGACACTCAAATTGCTTGACACATTTTTAGGGGGCATATCCTCATCCACCACAAGTGTGCAGCATCCACCTGGACGATGTGACAGCAGTCATATTGCACCAGACAACACACCAGCTGATTGGTGGAGAGGAGACAGAGTGATGAATTGTAATATGGGGATGGTTAGGAGGCCATGATGGCCAGAGGTCAGGCAAATTTGGCCAGGATGCCAGGGTGAAACCCTTACTTTTTCCGAAGGACATCCAGGGATTTTTAATGCCCACAGAAAGTCAGGACTTCGGTTTAACGTCTCATTCAAAAGATGGTGCTCACTGAGCAGTATACAGTCCTCTTCACTATACTGGGGCATTAGGACCTAAACAGACCGGTCTCTGTAACACCTTTTCCATCAACAACCTAGCTTTTCCATGTGGTCTCCCATGCAGGTACTGACCGGGCACAGCCCTGCTCAGTTTCAGAGGGTGACCAAGTGAGAGTTGCAGTTATTTTGCAAGATACTTAATTAATTAGACAAGTCATTGGACAACAGTGGTTTCTTCTGTAGCCAATAAAAGGAAAGTCTCATGGGAAAAAAAGAAAACTGCTTTTTATTTATCTCTATCTATCTATCTATCTATCTATCTATCTATCTATCTATCTATATATATATATATATATATATATATATATATATATATATATATAGGAAATACTTTGAAAAGGTCCTTACTCTATTAAATATCACTTGTTAATATTTTAAAACAATACAAAAATTCACAGGAGCAAATTAATTTCTAATAATTTATCATTTAACTGTATGTCATATCATTCAATTTACATAATTGGAACATGAGAAATCCTGATCAATGTTGTAGTATTCTTGTGTATGCAGTCAATTTCAACACCACCAGGTTGTGTGTACTGTAAGTAAAGTATAACAGTAAGCAGCTCTTCCTGTGGTTGAATGCTGGCTAAAACCTTCCCTTAAATGGCCAAGCAACATGCTTACTCCACACAACCATCAGCATGGCTCTGAAAACAGATGTCTCTTCAGACAAGGAGGAGAATGGCCAGTTGCCATACTTGGCTACGAAGGGGTGCAGGGCAGCATGTTTTTGGATCTGGCTCTCTGTATCCCTTGCATTTCACTACTTTCACTGTCCCGTTACTTTCTGGGGGAGTGAGAATCTTTTCAAAGCTTGCTTGCATACCTCTACCACAAAAGGAAGAGCGAGCTGCAGGATCCAGCGTTTGTTCCTATGTTTCCATACATCTGAGACAGCTGACTCCACACCAATGCCATTTGTTTTTGTTGTCCCAGACTTGACCCTTTTTTGTTCAGTGAAATTCTACGTTGTTTGTGCATTGCTTTCACAAGAGGTAGGTGAGGCATTACTTTAGAATAGTAGTGGACAGGAATTTTTTTATTTTACTTCACTACTGTTTTAAAGTACATTTTTGTGTATATGCACTTTCATCTGTGTATTTTTATTATAGGAAGCTATAACTTCACTACATTGCAAAACAAAATATCAAACTTACATTTAAATCTTAATCTAATCTTAAACCATTATATTGACACTGAACAATCTGAACAGAACTGATTGCATCTGTTAAATAATTTCAGTCAGCGAGTCATTGAAATGAACTTACTGATTCAAATGATCTGTTCAAAGAGAATTTGCAGTTAATTACTTACTAATTCAATTGATTCAGTTGAAGAGAAAGTTCATTAAAAAAACTGAATGATTCAAATGATCTGGGGAAATGGGGAGTTTATTTAACACTTGACTGATTCAAATGATGAGAGCAGGAGTTCATTTAAAGCTTTACTGATTCAAATGAATTGGTCATTGCGAGTTTTCAGTTAATGATTCACTGATTCAAATTATTCAGTCAGAGCAAGACTTCAGTTAATAATTCACTGATTCAATTTTTTTTTTTTTTTTTTGGAGTGAGTTTCCCCTTGATGTCTCACTGATTGCAGAGTTAGAGTTCCTTTAACACTTGACTGATTAAAATGATCCGGTCAGAGCAAGAGTTCTTTTAACACTAGACTGATTCAAATGATCCGGTCAGTAGGAGTCTTCAGTTCTCTTTATGATTCACTGATTCAAACAGTTTGGTCAGGGCAAGGCTTGAGTTAATAATTCACTGATTCAAATGATTTTTCCAGAGTGAGTTTCAACTTAATTTCTCACTGATTTCAATGATCCAATTCAGAGTTAGAATTCATTTAACATTTAAGTTATTCAAATGATCTGGTCAGAGCAAGAGTTCATTTAACACTTCACAGATTTAAATGATTTGGTCTGTTGGAGTCTTCAGTTAATGATTCACTTATTCAAACCGGTCAGAGCAAGACTTCAGTTTCAAATGATTTGTTTAGAGTGAGTTTCAGTTAATATCTCACTGATTTCAATGATCCAGTCAGAGCGAGAGTTAATTTAACACTTTACTGATTCAAATGATCCAGTCAGTGCAAGAGTTCATTTAACACTTGTCTGATTCAAATGATCCAGTTAGTATGAGAGTTCATTTAACTCTTGACTGATTCAAATGATTCAGTCAGTGTGAGAGTTCATTTAACACTTCATTGATTCAAATTATTCTGTCAGTGCGAGTCTTCAGTTAATGATTTACTGAGTTAAACGATCCAGTCAGAGAATGTCTTCGATTAATAATTCACTGATTCAAAGGATTTGTTCAGAGGGAGTTTCCAGGTAATCTCTCACTGATTTCAGTAATCTAATGAGAGTAAGAGTTGGTTTAACACTTGATTGATTCAAATGATCTGGTCAGAGTGCAGGTTTATTTAACACTTGACTGATTCAAATGATCCAGTTGATGTCAGTCTACAATTAATGATTCACTGATTCAAACGATTCAGTCAGAGCAGGACTTGAGTTAATAATTCACTGATTCAAATGATTTGTTCAGAGTGAGTTTTCAGTTAATGTCTCACTGATTTCAATGATCCAGTCAGAGATAGAGTTGATTTAACACTTAACTGATTCAAATGATCCAGTCAGAGCAAGAGTTTATTTAACACTTGACCGATTCAAATGATCCTGTCAGAGCGAGACTTCATTTAACACTTGACTGATTCAACTGAGTTATTGTCTCATTACTTCCAATGATCTGTTCAGAGTGAGTTTCCAGTTAACAATTTATTGATTGAAATAATCTGGTCAGAGGGAATCTCCAGTGAAGGATTTACTGATTTTCCCTTAAAAATATAATCAAAAATAAATAAAATATGGGAGATCCTCTCACCTTAGGTTGGTGCTAAAGTTATTAATGTCAAATTTTAGGATTTTTTGTATATTTAAATATTTATATATATATATATATATATATATATATATATGACGTAAAATGATGAGCTGTTCTTTTTACTTGAGTCAAAATAGTTTTGTAAATTAAAAGTATAGATAAAAAAAAGAAAAGGGTGACTTTACGTATTACTGGAGTAATATTTTATCAGGGTTATCTCTACTTGTTCGTCCGTTCTTTGTTCAAGCAAACCGAAAAAAAAGTGTCAGTGCATTTTGGCTCGGACTCAGATTCGCAATCGATGTACAGTGACACAGGTACAAATGATGAGTGTTTTCATTCACCGCAGTGCACTCATAAAACGCAAAGAAAATGGCTTCAGAATTTATTTCCATCTTTATCCCTGTGCCACATTAAAGTGAACTACTGCTGTAATGTGCTTTAATTCACAGCTTTCTTTCTTTCTTTCTTTCTTTCTTTCTTTCTTTCTTTCTTTCTTTCTTTCTTTCTTTCTTTCTTTCTTTCTTTCTTTCTTTCTTTCTGTCCACAGAACATTCAGTTATTGATCGAACGCCCACTTCAGCCCCCCAGTGTTTCTGCTCGCCTTACAGCTATGTCTCTCCTTCTTGCTCTCTTTCACTGTTAATATTTCTTCTACTTTTACTTTTCATCAGTTTCTCCCCCTCCTGCTTCAGCACAAGCGTCACTCTCGCCTGCAGTAGAAACAATGCTTTGAAGTTTCAGTGGCTTCTCCTTTTGTCTTTACGCTGATTAGAGCCCAGCTGTCTATTATTCACACATTTTCAATTTGAGTTTGAAGGCTACCATGTGCATCTCTGATTCGGTCATTTAAAAGAAGGGAGAATGGGGTAAGATGTGTCGCCCCTTCATTACTGGAAACTGAACGTTCTTCTATTGCTTTTGTATTTATAGTGAAGCAATTCCTAATATTCTCTGAATATTCATTTTTTTTAATCCTAACTGTAAGGATTACTGCCCGAAAGAACAAAGATTGGGAACAAACTGGGAAAAAGATTGCTAGCTTGCACAAAAGAATAGATACAATTTATTAGCTACAATAATAAATACCATAACAAATGTATTGCTCATTGTGTTTTTTTTTTTTTGTAAATGATTGTTTTATAATTTACTCAAAGTTAGACTTGACATCCTTAGTGTTCATTTGGTGTTAAAAATGTCCACGTAGAGCTGACCTCTGATTGCGAGTGATAATTTCTACGTCATTTTGTTTTGTAAAGTCAAACTGAAAATAAATCTAGAAAGTATATAATACTTGGTGATTTTCATACATAACTTGCATTTTTAAACAACAATATTATTAATAATGATTATTAAAACTATTTCACTTTATCTAATATAGAAGATTACACCTTTTCTAGGCGGTATGACAATTTTAAAACTGAAGCAAATTGAGAATAATGAATATTTTATTTAACAATTTCATAGCAACTCCACTGAAACATAATCAGCCATATTTATTTCTTTACTATTTGTCATTATTTCACAAACATCTGTCACATTTTACCCCAGTCTCCCTTACATCTAATCCAGAGGAGCAACCCTGCTCAATAGAACACTAACTACTTCCCTCTAAGATTCAGCAATCACAGCAAATGAGTGAGTCCGTCTGCATGTGGGAGGCAGGAGAGAGCGTTTATGTGTTTGCGTGTGTGTGTGTATGTGTGTGTGTGTAGTGTATGTTGTTCAGGCGGGGGCTCGACTCAATTATTCGATGGCTCTGGGCAGCTGAAAAGAGGATGGATGCGTGTTTTAAACATTCCTTTTGCCTTAGCCCCCCTCCTCACCTACACACACACAGCTGAAATACTCCCCCACAGCATATGTACCTATCCATGTCCCCTCCCTCAGCCGATTCATGTGGGAGGGAAGCCCGCAGGTCCTTTCAGTGATGAGATCAATGGATGAGCCCAGGCAGAATGCAAGGTCACCTTCATGGAGCGAGTGCAGCATGGCAGAAAAACACAGAGACGGCAATGTAGAATCCCTGACATTAAAGCAGGTGCTCTCTCTTAGCCCTCATCGACGTGTTTTCAAAATCGCTGTTTTATTGCGTTGCTTTCTCATCTCAGACACTCTTCCGTTTCATGTAGCAATTAGTCATTGAAAGTGTTGGGGGCTTCAAACACCCCTTTCCTAAACGCTTCTAGAGCCGTGGGGGAAAGGGATTGCATTTTCTCTCGTCTCTATTCATCAAGTGAGTCACTGGTTGCCTGGAAGAGGTTAAAAAAGAGTCATATGCGACAGAGGATGATTTGTGATGATTCAAGCCCTTGTGGAAGCAAACAACAATAGGAGGATCTCTGGAATGGTGGAAAAAGAAAAGGAGAGGAGGAGGAGGTTGAGGAATGGTACTGATCATAAAGCTTGCCCGTATTGGGAGATTAGGAGCGCTTTTAGCCTCGGTCTCTGTCGCTTGCGCTCATTGATGGACTGCAGACCAGTGGTTGGGTTGAGAACCAAAAATGGGTCGTGGGATTGTTCTCAGAGCAGAGAATTTGAATGCAATGGAAATGGCTTTTATATCTTTTGTTCTTTACGCCAAAGGCTTTGAGTTGGTATTTAGAGACACATTTGTCTCTCATTTGGATGAAGTTACCCAAATTAGCCAATTGCCAATATTGGCTGGTTTTATGACAATAACTGTGATTTTATTAATTCATTCATTCATTTTTCTTCGGCTTAGACTTCATTCAGAGGTCCCCACAGCAGAATGAACTGCCAGCTATTCCATCATATATTTTACGCAGCGAATGCCCTTTCAGCCACAACCCAGTACTGGGAAACAACCATACACACTCATTTACACTCATACACTATGGCTAATTTTATTTACCCACTTCACCTGTACTTTATGTCTTTGGACTGTGGGGGAAACCAGAGCACCCAGAGGAAACCCAGAAGAAAACACGAAGAACATGCCACACAGAAATGCCTACTGGCCCAGCCAGGACTCGAACCAACAACCTTCTTGCTGTGAGGCGACAGTGCTAACCACTGAGCCACTGTCGCCTATATTTCAATAATTAATCCAGTAAATAAATGACAAGAAACTATTTATAAACTAAAATAAGTTTGACCAGAAAATATCTCCATATTACAACTAAAGTTGTTGTATTATGCATGCCGGGCCAGTAGGTGGTAATGTCACGTTCTAAGAAAACATTGAGTGCCTGATCACACAAGTTTCATCATCTTCCATTGCTGCTTTGGACAAGTATTTACACATGCCTATAGACTGAACTACAAATTGGTGAAATAAACATTCATGTCATGTCAATGCTTTTTAAAAAATCCTGTTTTTGCTGTTTACACAGATGCAATATTGCAGTTGTACTGTATCACTGGAAAATCACACAATCACACATCCCACAATATTGTTGGAAACACTTTGGCCATTTTCTAAATTAGCATATTTAGTTCCCCAGATTGTTATCGTTGTGTAAATGAACTGCCAGAACTCATAAAACATTTCAGCAGTACTGTATAAAAGCCCTGAAAAGATAGAAAGAAACAAACAAAAAAGCATTTTAGCAATCTGTTGCTACACCACTGCTATCTGTAATTTACTTAATCCCAGGGCCGTTTATATAGAAGTTGTTATTTAGCCACACCATGTTGGTGTTTCATTCATTCATTCTCGGCTTAGTCCCTTTAGTAATCAGGGGTTGCCACAGCAGAATGACCGCCAACTTATCCAGCATATTTTTTACACAGAGGATACCCTTCCAGCCGCTACCCAACACTGGGAAACACCCATTCACTCACATACACTACTGCCAATTTAGTTGTTCAATTCACCAGTACTGCAGAAAAACCAGGCATACACAGCTGACCCAGGCGAGGATCGAACCAGAGACCTTCTTGCTGTGAGGCGATCGTGCTTTCCACTGCAGCCATGTTGGTGTTTTGTAACAATTTTTTACGAGGTGGGCCGTTAGCCCAATGCTCAACATCCAATCCGGAGGACCAGGACATACACACATACACTACAGACAATTTTAGCTTACCCAATTCACCTATATACCGCATGTCTTTGTACTTGTGGGGGAAACCGGAGCACCCGGTAGAAACCCACGCCATCATGGGGAGAACATGCAAACTCCACACAGAAGTGCCAACTGACCGAGCCAGGGTTCGAATCAGCAACCTTATCGCTCTGAGGCTACCCACTGTGCCACCATGCCACCCACTATCTGTAACTACTGTATTCTATTACACACCTTTTGAAATAGTAGAGAATCTTCAGCGAATCTTCAACAAGCAAAAAAGTAAAAACAATTAGCAAACACAATCTGTATTATACATATTTTAATCAATGTTCTGAGTTCAGCCTTTGACAAAAAAATAAAAATAAAATTAAGTTAAAAAAATAGTAAGTCCAAAACACAAATACACACTTAAATTGCAACCCAATCTTGTCTTTGCTCTATACTAAGCAACAAACGAGTTTAGAACCACCACTGATGATCTCACAGAGCTAAACTGTAATTTTCTGCTGTTGTGTTTAATTCAGTATTTGGACAGAAATCTGGGCTTTGTTCAAAATGTGCTATTAAATGGAGCTGTGTGGGATATTTGCTCTGAAGACCCATGCAGCACTTTGTCCAACTGGACACTGTGCACATAGCAAAGCTTTAACGCCAGCAAAAAAAACAAAAAAAAAGAGTGCACACATTTTGGTGTGCTTAAAACCTGTTCGTGCTCATGGGATTACATTTGTTGTGTCTTTACAGGTGCTTAACATCCAGTGCAAATAATCTACGAGTGTCTTTACATTGTGCACACGGGTAAATGTCACACTATAAATATTTGACAGTTGCTAAGTAACCTCAGAAACCACCTGCAGTGGTACATGAATGAATTGATTTTAAAATTAGATGCTTAGCTGTCACTGTAAATACATCGATACGACATCCCAATGAAACAACAAAGCAGATAAACAAATGCAAATGAAGCAAACGCATAGCATCGTTAATTAAGAACAATGCATGCTCAAAGACATTGCATCAATCTGTGTTTAAAAGACACTCCTAACAGATGGAGCTGAGCGTCTATAGAAATGCAGTTTATTGCAGCAGACAAGAAGTACTGGAGAATGGTGCCACTTTGTGGTGAAAACAGGGTATTGCAGTTTACCGACTTTCAGATGACTTGCTATTACTATGTCATGACTTATGTCCCTCGTTCTGTTCCAACATTTAGTCAACAGCCTCCAAATAGATTTTAATGCATTTTAGATGAGCTCTCAATGTTCTGAGATGCATTCAGCACGAGCTTTCTTTTGAAAAAAAAAAAAAAGTTTATGCAGCTTCTCATTAGAGCAATTCCAACACACGGTACACTGCAAAGCCACACAGGGAAAATCTATCCAAAATAGAGGCCAGTTCAAAATAATGAGAACATTGGTTAACATTGGAAACAGAGTCACTGGAAAAGATGCTTGTGGCAGCATTTCTGCAAAACTGCATTATGTTAGAGTTGCATGTGACAGAGGTTAGCCAGTGTTAGTAACTTTATCAACATCGCTCATAGAAGCACATTAGCAACAAATGCTAAAGGTTGACGTTTTAAGAATTCAGTTTTCTAAGTCATTCAAAAGAGGTAGAATCATAAGTGTAACATTTGTGCCCATGCCCCAGAAGTGATGTTATGGGGAGCTGAGTGTGACAGTGTGATTAAATCTCAATCCCCGGACCTCAAAAGGTGCATCAGCATTTAACACTACAAGATGTGTTTTTTTTGTGTGTCCTTGTTAGTGTGTCACCCTTCCCGTACTGGAAAATTCAGTTTAAGTCTCACTCTGTATTTACTATAGAAAATAAAATTGGAGCCATTACCTGGATGTATTGGGAGACAGCTAATAAAAAGACAGAAGACAGATGCTTTTAAGCATTGTTTTTATTTTTGTCTGCCTCCTACAGTATATTTGAACCAGGATCATTATTGATATGTACCCCTATATACATTTTTGGAAATTGCAAAACATGTCCCAGAAGTTACTTTTTTTGTTTGTTTGTTTGGTTTTGTTGGCCTTTTTTAGGTTGCCATTTTATGTCATTGAGTGCCATTCGTGAATGCTGTTCTTGTGTAAATCCACTAAAGGCGACTGTTGACTGACTGACTGACTGACTGATCGACCGACCGACCGACCCCCTTCCCTAAACCTAACTGACAATATTTTCAAAAGCAATCCAGAAAAAGAAAAGCCCTCACAGCCACCTGATTTTTACTACATTTTCAGTTTTTACAACATTCTCACTCTGTTATTTACTTGTTTATTTTAGTTATATTTTTTGCCTTTTGTTTTACCTGCTTTCTGGAATAGTTCTTTGCCAGACTCGAACCCCATGATCGTGGTCAACACTTCTCTGCATCTTAAGTCCACCAACGTAATGATGAGCTACTGGGCAAACTGGTAACAGAGCAAAAGCCATTCACATAGATGTGTAGCACGAAAAGAAACAGAAGTCATCAGTGGTGTCATTCTGCCCTGTAGCTTCCGATTTAAACACAAAATACAGCCTTACTTAGCTCTGGCTACATAATTTGCTACCTCCAGAAATGTATATTCAGTGGTGTGTTTTCACAATGAGCCTATGTTGCAACATCAGAATCACTGATTTAAATCTTGCTTGGAGTTGTGTGAGGGGAACTGAAACAGAGTTACATTGGTGCCTTGACACAGATCAGACTCAAGTTTAGGTGGTATAATGAAATATACACTTAATGCATTTTAAGCTTATTTGACTATCGGTTGATTAGATGAGCAATATTCTAACAACAAAAACATTGTTACAATCAACTGTAAGTAATGTCTCATGCCTAATTGGCTACCTACTGGGTTTTCAGTTAGCATCTGCATGTGTAGGTAAGAAGTAGATTTTGGAACAAAAACATTTTGTACATCCTTCGACAGAGTGCACAGTCATACCGCTTAGCTATAGAGTGACTTGCTAAAAGAAAGCTAAACTAAAAACTTTCTCTTGGATATTGATTGGGTGACATTTTAAAGTAATTCAATTTCTTGCTTCAAATTATTATTCTGTGGCCTGTGGAAAATAGAGAGACACTGTTTTAGACTGGAGTTCCTACAGGCAATCGTGGTAAGCAGAAATATGCCTGGGCATAAAGATTGATGTCCACCGGGTTGCCGTCAAGCCTGATGTCCTCCAGGGCTTTCCGTAAGTAGTTCTTGTCATGGCTGTTGCAGAACGTGTCTTCGGTTATGCTCTGTATGTTGTTGTTCTGAAGGAAATTTCACATTTGCATTAAATTTGAATGTATTATTTAGTACTGTGATGTGACGTGCATGAGCTGTTTTCTACCTGCAGGTGGAGCACTCGTAGGCTCTCAGGTAATGGTATGGGAATGTAGTCTAACTTGTTGTGTGACAGGTAAAGAAACTGAAGTTCCTTCATTTCCTGCTCAGGAGAAAAATAAGCAGAAACAAGATTACGTTACATGATCACTTATAAAGCTGTGCTTGCAATGAGTGACTGCACTCTTAAAAACTAAAGGTACAAAAGCAACACTTTTTCAAAAAGGCTACAGTTTTTTTGAATCATAAACATTTTTTTGTGAAAAAACAAACAAACTTGTCAGTATAGTAAGACAAAGTTTGCTCTGGAAAAGGTGTTTATATTCCATAAAGTTATATATTTGTAGTTACTATTAATATCTACACTGTAGGTACAAATATATATCTTTATGGAATATAAACAGATTTTTAGAGCAAATTCTGTCTTAATAAACTAACAATTTTTACCACAAAAATGTTTTAAATAAAAGTGTGAATGAAATATACTCTCTAAAAATAAATATTAATATCATGAATAGCATTGCTACTTCAGTAGTTTATTATTATTATTATTATTATTATTATTATTATTATTATTATTATTATTATTATTATTATTATTATTATTATTATTATTATTTACAAGGTTCCCACTCTAAGCCAGTTGTCAAATTCTCTGACTTTCATGGACTTAAGCTGAATTTCCTGATTTACCTATAATGATCAGAAAAACAGACAGACAGCTGTTTTGGGAGGGGAAAAAATCAATTTAAATGCTTTATTTACTTGTTCACAGATTAAGTACCAACTACGTTAACTAGCAAAAATGTTATGACTTGGACAAGTGATGAATAACAAAGAAAAGGTATCTTTTATCACATTTTTATCATCTGTCACATCTGTTGAAGACATGGTGCAAAAGTCCAAAACAGATGTCACGCATGTGAAAGATTGAATTGGTTTTCAAGGGCCGTGTCAGTCTTAGCCTTCAACATTAATACAACATTGAATAAAACATTAAATGACAATGAATTTCCGCAAATCTAAATAAACGGTTAAATACATGACCTGTCAGTGTCATACACGGTATACAAATATTAGATTCTGATAAATGTAAAAATTAAAATGACAAATGTGAAATCATGACAAAAATATACATTTCCCCGACTTTCAATGTAAAACTGCCATGATATTTCAGAAAACTCCATGACCAGTGGGTTCCCCTATAAAAGGATATTTTTGCAATAATAATAATTCAGTAAAAGCATTTAAGCATGAATAATATTGACTTTTTGTTCACATTTTACTAAAAGGTTTTATTAGTTAACGTTAGCTAATGTATTTACTAACATGAACTAATTATGAACAATACTTGTACAGCATTTATTAATCAGAATTCAACATTTCCTAAAAGCATTATTAACATTCAAATGCATGCTTATTAACATTAGTTTATGCACCATGAACTAACAATGAACAACTGTACTTTCATTAACTAACATGAACAAATACTGTAATAAATGTATTGTTCATTGTCTGTTCATGTTATTAAATGCAACAACTAAAATTAACTAATTAAACCTTATTGTGTTACTGAGTTTTTTTTTTTGTCTTTTTGATTATGAAATGCAGCACTGATAAGCATATAGTTGTTCTTCTAGAAGAATAAAAAATTATTAAACAGCACTGAACAGTATTCACCTTGAAGGCCTCAGCATGCATGCCTGAACTCCTCAGCTTATTATTGCGGATGTCAATGTGCTTGAGGGAAGCTGGGAGTTCAGGAAGGGTCTGGATGTTGTTGTCGGCCATCACGAGATCCTGAAGTTGAAGCAGTGAACGAAAAGCGTCCTCGTTCACTTTATTAATCTGGTTTCCACTGAGGTCGATCCGCTTCAACTGATCTGAGAACATTGTTAAGTGTTAAACGGTTTGATTAAAGGCTCCATTAAAGTCCTAAACCTAGAATTAGATTTTTCAGGAATGTAGAGCTATTTAACCTTTTGCTTGAATAATAAGAGTAAACTATTTTAAACCGTAAACAATCCATGCAGTGTTTAAAAAAAAAAAAACATCTAATAAGATGTATGTGTTATTATTCTCCTCACAGTTCATCCATTGATTTAAAACAACAACAAGAATAAAAAACTATGAACAAATTACTTCCAGCAGATCACAAATAACCACCAAAACATGAAACAAGTCTTTCCGCAGCAATATTGCAAACGTACTGTATATTGAATAGACTATACTGCAGGTAGGGAACAGACCACTATGAACTCAAAAGAGCTTTGGCTATGCTTGTGATAGTCACGTTAAAATACCAAGCCTAACGTTATTTTCATGACGGAAAATAATACAAAGAAAAATGTGTCTCTTACTCAATATGCACATGGATGATTGGTAGCACAGCCATACTATTTAAAAGAATTAGTTTCAGTTCATTTTTAATTCAAGTTCCTCAAACCAGAAGTGCAACCCATTGTTTGAAATGCAGTATGTGCAGAAAAAAACAACACATTTTTATTTGGAAAATGCTTACTGAGATTGATGAAGTCTGTGGCCTTGATCTCTGTGATCTTGTTAAAGCGAGCGTAGAAGTGTGTGGTTTCTTTGGGAAGAGGGGGGATATGAGTCAGATCTGAGTCATCACAGTAAACGCTGCCGCTGATACACACACATAGAAGGCATGTGGGCATCCCTGCCAGACAGAGGGAAGGAGAGCCATGTTATGACATTTCACACCACTAGAGGGTTTCTCGGCTGAGATAGAAAACACACCATTAGGTTAAAAGTGCCTCTATTATGCTATTATAATGTTTGTTTCAGGTATCCTACAATAGGTTTACATCCATTCAAGGTCACAAACACCTTATTTTTGTCTATTTACTAGTATCTACTGTATTTTCTGCTGCTAGTAAATAATTTTTCTACACAGCAAAAAAAAAAAAATCTGTGTACATTTAACTCAATTCGAGTTATACTTAACACTCTTTGGGTGTACATATGACTCCCTCCATTTTGGAGTTAAAATGACACTTTCTAAAGTGTGAAATTTGTACATTACTCACAGAGTTCATTTTAACACAGTAAGTGTTTATTCTTACATCCAACTGGAGTGTGTGTTACCTTTCAAAGTGTTAATATACTACCTTTTTGCCTATATTATCAATTGGTGTGTGTAACAGAGAACAGTGATCAAATGTTAAAGGTAGTTTTAATTTATTAAATGTTCATTAATCTTTTCAGAAATAATTTCAATAAGCGCAACTCTTTGCATTTTAAAATGCAACAAGACATGTTTCAATTTTAAGTAAAACATACTGGTTTGATCACTGTTTGTCAGAAAGAACATTTTCGAGTAAAAAAAAAACAACTTCACTAGTTGGAAATACACTGCATATTGAGTAAAAAAATTAACACTGCGAGAAAAAAAACCCCTCTTAAATATACGCTCTTTCATACTTGTGAATTAAAATGAACTCTGATTTTAACACTGAACAACACCAAAAAAAATCACACTATATTTAACACTGGAATTTTTGCTGTGTATTATTAAATATATTTATACAATATGTATGACTTATTAATAAGCAGTGGTATCTAGAAAAGTAACATTAGTACTTAATGAATAACTAGGCATATACATATATGTATTGGTCACAACTGGAAAAAGTCAAAACTGAATAGTTATTTCACTGAAAGGTCAACATAGAAGTAAATTGGAAAAATAATTTTCATTCAGTTAATCAACTGTCACAAAGTCTAATGAGTAAAGAAAACAATAGTAGTATTTTAATAGGAACAAAGTAGGTATTAAATCAGTACCAATATCTAATGAATGATAAATACTTGTGTTCAATAAATACTTAGTGTCTATTCAATAGGTACTACTACTATGTAATGAAAAATGGCAGTATTAAATGATAACAACTTGTGTGTGGTGAATAAGTACTATATTTTATAAAAAGTACTAGTACTACCTAATGAATAAGTACTAAGACTTAATGGAATAAAAGAAAATATTAGTCGTTAGTAGCATAACCATATATGCATTTTATAAATTCAATTTTAAAAGGCTTGCCATATTCTTCTGTATTTAGTCAGATCTTCTGTATGTCTATTTGTCTTGTTGATTGGTTTATTGCCTGCAGTGCTACTCATATAGACTATATGAATAAGTCATATTGGAAAAAGTCAAATTCGGCCACAATTTTAAATGCAATGATCCATCTACCTAAGCCTGTGTTAGGTCCAAACAGGCCTGGTGCTTTGAAGTCTAGAGTTGAAGGGACAGGTGATTTTGTGGGACGGGGTGGCAGAGTCACTTCCTCCACATAGTCTTCGGGAAGAACTACAGCAGGTGGAGGAGTGGCAGCTGGAAATGGAGCCACTGTCTCAACCTTAATCAATATTAAGACAGACGAAAAGATGGACGAAAACAGAATATTAAAAGTTTATAGTGACTCTACACTTAATATATCATTGCAAATTTAAATAAATAAAATCAAACAATATATATACACACATGTCATTGTTTTTACAAAAACTGATGATCACGTTAATGTTAGTTCAGGCTGGACATATCAGTCAAGCTTGCATCAGCTGATACTCAGCGGTTCATGATGTTTACCAATCTGGTTCTGACCTATATCAAACTAGTCTATTCAAATCTCTTCAGTGCATGGCGGCACGTCAATTCAACCATCCCCAACTCCTCCTAGATCATATCTGATATCAGGTTCAGGTATTTTGTCCAAGTACGTATAAATGGTAATCAGCATATCTTTGGCATTTACATTAACTCATAATTAAATGTAATTGTTCATGCATGATTTCTGGTTCTGTTCTTTTATGGGGTTTGACTTGCTGCTGCACTCTTTGTATACATAGCTGCGTGGACGGACACGCAGACTTTGCTTAGAATAAAACCATACCACCAACACAACTGCATAAAGGGGTAGTTCACTCCAAAATTACAATTACAATCTGTCATCATTCATTCATGCTTCATTTGATCAAAATCTTTCGTGGTTAAACACACACACTAAAAAAGAGATTTTGAAGGAGGCCTGTAACCATTGACTTCTATAGTATTTGGTTTATATGGAAGTCAATGGTTACAGGTTTTCACTTTTCCCCCCCAAAATATCTTCTTTTGTATTCAACAAAATAAAGAAACTCATAAAGGTTTGGAACCACTCCAGGGTGAGTAATTTTTTATGTTTTGGGTGAACTATCCATTTAATGTATAATGTTGCTGTTGTTTTTTTGTTTTGTTTTTTGATGAAAGTGATTCTGACTAAAAATGTTTACTTATTATAAGCAATTTGAATACATACATTTAAAAAAAAAAATCATTAGGACCAAATATATTTTTGCATAATTCATCTTATAATTTTCTAATTATAATTTTGTTATGCAATAATATATTTCTCTCATAAGTGAAAAAAACAAGGTAATACAACTTTAACAATATGCAATAGCTTTCAAATAAAATGATGAAGTGAACTCTCAAAGCAGCGGTAGACTGTAAATGCATGTGCTTTCTCTTCAAGAGTTGATTAGATTAAAATAAATAGTGATTTATCGTCCAGTGGTCCTTCTGGTAAATCATACGGATTACTTTTATGGCTCTTTTATAACATTTATTTCCCCTTACTGTAAAAAGAAATAGTTTTAAGTTTCACATAACTACTAGAATTACTGCTTCAATCACATACGAGAAAGAAAATCATTTAGGTACGATGATAGATTGACATTCTGACAAAATAAATCCACTCTTGAAAGCTCACCTCCTCATCCTCATCATCATAATTATAGTGCAGATCCCATGTGTCTGAGTCATCATAATTCTCCAGGCCAAATGCTTCAATATCCAAATCAGTCGGAGGGGCACCAAGACTTAAGCCTAGAAGAATCCAAACGAGATACAGCACCATCTACAGGAGATAAAATAAATGGTCATTTCAGACTGCTTTGTAATTAGACACCAATTATGGATTTAACATCACCAAGTGTCAAGTTAATCCACTCTATGCCATTTTCTGCTCTAACTTTCTAATTAGCAGAAAGACTGCTTCATTTTGAGGTTATGGCACCGTCCACTCTTCCCCCCTCCCGAGGGGTTTTATAACAGTCTGCAGGAGCTCTTTGTCTGCAGCCACAGATGCCTGTCACACCTCTGTTTACTTAACCTTTAAGGGCACTTCTTTCCGGCTGCTGAGACATGTATGTAGACCCATAATAGCCACAAACTTCATATATAATGACAAAGTGATGGTCATACACTTTAGACCCTCCATGCATTTCAAAACATAAATATATCGGTTTTGTGTGGTTTGTGAGGGTAATCTATCATCTAGTTGAAAGTGAATGTGGAACATGGGAAGAGGCTGTTAGCAGATGACATGAGTGTGCAAAGCAAAAAAAAAGAAAAAAAGTTTTCCACACAGAGATATGGAAAAAAAGTAAGAGTCAACTTTCTTGGAAATTGTATGGATTTCAATTTTAAATGGAAACATGTTGCTAATTGAGCAGAAAAAAATGAAAAGTTAAGAAATCAATATTTGGTGGAATTACCTTGATTTTCAATCCAAGAAAATGAAAACAGATGTTATTCTGACCGGTCTCTCTCTTTCCCTTTCTGCCACACACACCGTCTCTCAATACTTTAATACAATTGAGTGATGTTACTTGGCTCAAGAATATTACTCAAGGTTAAAACTTGCACTTTTAAATAAGTAAGCTTGTCAATCTAGGATAGTTCACCCCAAAAAAAATTTAATTACTCCCAATTTACTAACCCTGAAGTGGTTCCAAACCTTCATGAGTTTCTTTGTTCGATTGAGCACAAAAGAAGATATTTTGAAGATTGTTAGAAACCTCCAAGTAAATGGAAGAAATAGGTAATGTTATTTCCATAATAGGAAAAATAAATACAATATCAATCAATACATCAAAAATAAGTCAATGATTACATGTTTCCAACATTTTTCTAAATATCTTGTAAAGAGTGAGTGATTTTGAGTTTTGGGTGAGCTATCCCTTTAAGTATAATTTAGAATACTGTTAACACCTCCCTGTTGATAACCTACCAAATATAACATGATAAATCCAAATCACATGAGATCTAAATTAACCCAGTTTTTCCCAATCAGCTCAAATTTGAAACATTAATATTCAATGTTCTCCTGGGCCTCTCCAGTTCTTCAGCTAAACCTGTCCTCAAAGTGTTCACAATTAAACTAAGACCAAAGAGTCTTCACTCAGCAGGAAGGAGGCCTACCTTTGATGTTTGTCTGTGAATGGCCATGGCCCAAAAAGAGAAAAGAGGGAAAAGAGGTATGGAAGCTGGCCTTGCGTTCTCCTGAGGATTGAGTAATGAATCTAACCCAGGATTGGGAAAGCGGTCAGGTTAGGTGAGGGGGAGCTGCGGGAGCTCAGCTGGGGGACGGCCAGGTCAGTTTGCTCAGCTGTCACTAATTCTACAGCCTTGTCAATGGTGAAGTATCAGTTTGGTTTGGTAATTTACCGCTTCTTACCAGCAGGATGTGGTTTTCAGATGTCTGTCCCTAGAGAGATGCAAAGTTTCTTTTTTTTGTTTTAAATAGCACTGCATTTAATGACATTTTTGTCATTCCAGAACACAGTTCTGGTTTGGTCATTTTACGACTCCTTAGCAGCAGGTTGTGCTTTTAAAATGTTTGTCTTTTTTATTACTTGTATTACATTTAGCTACATTTTTGGGATTTCAGAAAAAAAAAATGGTAATTTAACAGTTTTTACCAGTGGCTTGTGGTTTTTGCACCACATTTAATTACATTTTTTCAACCAATCACTCATTTTAATATGTGATTCTGTTCTTCTGTTCCCGCAAACTGGCAGTTTATACAGTAGGTGAAATGACTAGAAGGCAGCAAAATACCAACCACACTTGTTCTTTTCCAACAAGAGAGCTCAAACTAATTGAGAAAACATTTTCATTAATTTGACAACAAACACCTACACAAATTCTCACAAACATATGAAACACACTGAAAATACTGCAGACAACAGAAATTTGTCAGGGCACCATGAAAAGTGATGAACCTGTCTGCTTCCTGTTCATTGGTGTTCAGCAGTGTTCAGTTCCAGGTCAGTAGTCTGACATGCTTGTTTTCTAACTTACAGTTGTTCTGAGAGTGACACATTAACTTGACATTAAGGTAACATTTCATTTAACATTTCATTGTAAAATTCATCCTATTATTAGGACTAAAAATGTACAAAAAAAAAAGAAAGAAAAGGCAACGCTATCTCATGGCAATTCATACCATTTTGATTTATTGGCTAATTTGTCTGAAATTGTACAATTTTGTTTGTACAATTTAGTGCGATTTGCTTATCCCCCAATGATTGTTGGGTTTAGGGGTAGGGTTGGGTGCCACGCCTCCTTTTAAAAATCATAATACTGAACTCCAATTAGCCACTAAACTGGCAAAGCATAATAAAGATACGTTTCCTTGTGAGATCAAGCTGGGCCTGGATGTTAAAATTATATCAGCCAATTCTCAGATTGGAAACAGCCAATCATCACTTTTTAGGCTCCCCCGACAATTTCCGTTTTGGTCTTTGTTATAATTTGTGTGCATGTGTGTGTCACGATCAGAGGAAGGAGAGGAAGTCAGACGTAGCAAACAGTATATTTATTACTGTGATACGGTTGAGACAAAACATCAGGTTCAATCAAAGACAGTCTTAGGTTAGGGGGATCCAAACAGAGGCTAGTAAGGTATAGTCACCTCCCTGAGTGGAGTATGATGATGAGGAGCTGTAGAGGAGCACAGGAGGGTTTCACGAAGAGGTATCAGGAAGGCTTGGTAGATCGTGTCCATGTGTGATACTCGACGGAGACTGAGTGGGTGAAGAGAGCTTATGAAGGGAGTGCAGAGTGGAATCAGGTGACGAGCTAATAGATGGGTGATGGTGCATGGCTGGAGGATGGTCTAGGTCAGGGGTGTCCAAGCTCGGTCCTGGAGGGCCGGTGTCCTGAAAAGTTTAGCTCCAACTCTAATCAAACACACCTGAAGCAGCTAATCAAGCTCTTACTAGATATACTAGAGACATTCTGGCAGGTGTGTTGAAGCAAGTTGGAGATAAACTCTCCAGGACACCGGCCCTCCAGGACCGAGTTTGGACACCCCTGGTCTAGGTGATTGTGACTGTTCGGAGGGTGAGTGACGAACTGGGGACGTGACAGTGTGTTGTCAAACTGAAATATGTTCTCAATTTGTTGGTGTTTTTCTTTTTGAATGTGTTTTCTTCAGTGAGCGCATGCAGATTACTGCAAATAAGCTATATTTTAGTGCAATTGTTTGCACAATGCTACAGTATGTAAAAACCTAATAACACTTATACATAGAGTTAGATTTCATCACATATCTATCTCCAAATTAACAACTTTTTTAAAGTAGTCAGTTTGCTTGGTAGCTCACATGGTAGAGCACTCAGGTTTAAGTCTGGTTTGACAAAAGAACTCAATGTAAAATCTATGTTAAGTGGTGTAGATGCATCAGTAAGTGTGGTTTTGTGTCAGGTTTGCTTTCATGTGGTTAGGTTTAGAGTGTGGTTTAGCATAGGTGCAAAAAGTACAAGGAGCAAGGATTTTAAGGTTTTGCTGAAACGTTACTGGAATCGTGTACCTACAAAACAACAACCTCTTGTGGACATTTCATAACAAAAGTACACAAAACACACCAGAAACAATGAATTTTTGGATTTGCCAGAATCACGTCAAGAATGAACCTGTAGGATGTTTTTAGCATTCCTGAGCAAAATTCTGGTGTGTCAGATGTGTGTCCTAGGAATATGCGAGGGTTCTCTCTCTCTCTCTCTCTCTCTCTCTCTCTCTCTCTCTCTCTCTCTTTTTTTTGCACTGTATTTAATCGTGTTTTTGTTTTCAACACATCTGTTTGTTCTTTTTTTTTTCTCCTCACCAGCAGGTTGTGGTTTTCAGACATGTGTCCTAGTGATTCAAGGTTTCTGTTCTTAAAATGGTTTTTGCATTACACTTAATGATTTCCCCCCCTCCACAATAACATTTGGCATTTTCAGGAAGCAGTGGTTTAGAGTGATCGGCTCATCTTTGTTGTTGCCAATGCATTCAAGGATTTTATTTCTTAGAGTTCATAATACAATAGTGACAAGGAAAAATGTGGGTTGTAATAGTTTGACTCGATTTGCTGAAGTCACAAAACTGATTCTAACCCTTTAAAGTCTGATTAAACTAATGCACCTAATGTTATTTCATGGTGTGTTGAGCAGGTCTGTGAGGTCAGCTGTTTGTGATTTGACTCAGACCGACGTCCAATAGCAAACCTACTGATCGACCTTTGACTTTGTCTGATTTTTTACTGGCGTCTGCATGGCAAGACCCAAAATAGACAGTCCCTCCTGCTTCATTGCTTTTCTCTCAGAGGTCTTACATCACTTCTCAATTAGCAACCATGTTTCCGAGATCAGACTTTCCATTGCTAAATTCTTTGTGCAGATAACGACAAGCTGAGACAAAACAAATAAATAACCAGAAAGGAAGTACATAAAACTTTAGGGTATCTCTCTCATAATGAGGAAAATGTTGTTTTTTCTAGCACATTTAAAAAAAAAATGCTTTTAGTGTTTTAGTTCATCCAAAATGCAATAGAAACGAAAACTGCAAAAAAATCTGACAGGAAACATTTGTGATAATAATAATAATTGTTATTATAAATGTTTAAAATAACATATTATCAATGTTGTTTTGCTGCTTATTATTTTTGAGTATAAACTGTATTTGTTTCAGCATCATTTAATGAATAGAAAAAGTTCAAAAGCACAGGATTAAACAAAGAAATCTTTTGTGATATTTTAAATGTCTTTGCTGTCTGATTTGCTCAATTTACACATGATGATTTTATTTTATTTTACCGTGCTTCTCTTGAATCCATTTTATCTTTTACTTTGGTGTCATAGTTGGGGAATCTTTCTGTTGAAAGAAACTAAATCAAATAGTTAAGAGGTCCAGTACTGGGGTGTCACTAGACAATCTGGAGGCAGCTAAAGGGAATTACAAATTCAATTTTAAGCTCCTTCCTTCTGGTCGCAGGTTTTTAGTATTAAGCTGTAGAAAAAAATAGTTTCATACCAGCAGCCATTGGATACTTAAATGAGTTTAGTATGTTCATGTTTTATGTCTTTATGTCCACTTGTTGTTGTCACTTTGTGATTTTTTTTTATTTTATTTTTTTTGGTGTGGCACTGTTATGAAATGAGGATTCTTGAATGCAAACCAAATCTACCTTCGGGTATAAATAAACCTAACCTAACCTTAATATATTCTTTCTAAACAAACTGTCACATTTTTACAGTTATATTTTGAACCATCGATAAATGTAAAAAGATTCATGAATATTGAACAAATTTATGGATTTGTGTGCATACCGATACTAAAGAAATATTTCAAACTGAGATGAGATGCACAAATGTGTAGCAATCCACAAACACTAAAAAAGCAATCCACAAATGATTTCCAGACAAAATTGTGTTTGTGACAAAAACATATTTGTGGATACTTTTTGATTGACTATTTTGATGTTATTTAGTTGTGTGCTTGTTTTAATTTTGACCGGACTTCATTTTCTTTCTTTTCAAATTGGCTGAATATTTGTAAATCTCTTTAAATATATTTGTGGCTCCAAATATATTTGGCTGGAAATAAGAAACAATTAACCCAACCACTCTTGTCCCAAAACTTTAAATCTTTTTGTTCCTGTCTGATTGAATTAGCAGCCAAGCTCCATCCAGACTGATCGCACGCTTCCACAGAGACAGAGAGAGAGAAGAAAAAAAAAACTGCATTCATTCCGCACAATTTCTTGTCTTCTGTAGTTTCCTCATGTAGTTAGCTAATAAATTTGCAGTTGTGTGCTACAACAATAAACAGATTTAACATAGTTATTAATCTTAAAGTATTTACTAACATTAATTAATGATGAGCCATTTTCTAATGTATTAAAATTCGTGGCCATTATTAAATGCATTAATATGAACTAACAATGAAAGACTTTATTTTCATTTACGACATTTAACAAAGATGTAGAGATATTGTAATTGTGTATTTCTCATTATTTGTTCATGTTAGTAAATACAACTAATGAAACCTACTAAAAACTAAAAGAAATCTAAGAGAAAGCACATCATACATAAGAGACAATGCATCAACTAAAGAACCTTTATAAGATGCAAGAGTAAAGAAAAATGCGTTTGATGTATGACAATTGTGAAGGAACAGTGTTGTCTGATTTCAGATGTAATGAAAGTTGTTGTTTTGATGTCCACCTGCTGGGGGAGCCAGAGTGCTGATCTGTTTCTTATATTGTTCAGTATTTCAGGAAATGGTTTCCATCAGCCACCTGAATAACATTAGTCAAGCAATGGGGGATGTCTAAAATTACCGAAAGTGCAGTAAGATTCTTTCTAGGAGGATATTGTGGCCAGTGTTGGAACATGGCCTTGGTTTTTCTAAGAAGCTTTTAGAAAGCTGCTCATGAAAATATTTTAGCATTTAGCATTTAATTAAATTAAACTAAATTATAAACAGGGTAATTATAATTATAGTATAATTATATGTAATGCATAGTATGTCTTTTCCAGACAGTGAATTTCTATGTAAAGTCTTTGATAGCGTAACATTGTTAAAGGGCAAGATGTGATGAAGAGAAAAGCAAACGGGAGAATGCTTTACACTGACTAGACTAACTGGATAATGAGATTTAATAACAAGATATAGCTGGGAACATGACACTGAAGAGTAAAAACATGGCAAACGAAATGTAAACACTCCACACTCATTAAAGTTAGTATAAATCAGGCTTCAAAAGTAGAGATTTTTGATGATAAAACACAACCCTGATTAGTAACTTGAGTATAAAATTCATTGGGTTTATTGGGTTTACCGTAATATCATTAAACAGTTCACTCACATCTGTCATTTTCTAGCGAATTGACGTGGGGGAAACCAATCCTTTCCCCTTAACTGAGGTAGCATGGTGTTTATACAATATGGCTTACATAGAATCACTTCTGCTGATTGATAGAGCAAGAGATAGTATATTAAACTTTGAATCTGTTTTTTTTAATATTTTTTTTTATTAAATTCATAAAGAAGTGCAGAATTTCACACAGCAACTTTTGGCATTGTATCAAGCAAAAATCAAACCTAATCATTACAAAGATTACAAATAAATAACCTAAAGCTGGGCTTACGCTGTGATTTTGACTATGATTTAGTTGTCTTAGGCAAATTTTTATATCTTAAAAGATTCCAAAGGCTAAAGTCTTGCTGCGTTGACATGTCCATAGCCGATAACTATGATCACCATCAAACCAACAACCAATAGGAGCACAGAACGTGATGACACTATTAGCACAACAAGCTCAGAAACCTCAGGGAAAATTATGAAACAATTCAGTTGAACAGAACAGTAAGAATAGTATCTTAAGTTATGTTTTAACATATTTTGTATAATATTTTTTGATAATAATTTAATTTTCATCTGTGATGTACTGTAGAACCCTGGATATTTTTGTCATTTTTCAATTATTTTGACAAATGAGATGGGAAATCTACTATCACTGTAGTAAACGCAGTTGGGCCTGACCTGATGCTGTAAAGAGGACATTGAATTTAAATGTTTTATTGGTTTGGAGTTTGGTTATTGGATTTTATTGGTTATTGGAGTTATATTGGTGCACAATGTTGGGGTGTTGACATGGGTTGATGTTAAGGGTGATGTTGAGTTATGATTTCTGAAGTGAATACCCGGGGGAGGGGGGCCAAGAATAATAAATAGCAGAACTATTCCTTTAATGTGGACATTGGTTCAGTTAGTAAAGTTATTAAAAAGTCTTCGATCCCAGTTGTCACAGCAACAAATAATAACTTGGCTTCTAGTTGATCATTTGGAAAGTGGCAGATTTTTCTGATGAATCATCTGAACTGCATCCCAATCCTCATAAAACCTGCAGAAGACCTATTGGAACCTGCATGGACCCACGATTCTCACGAAAATCAGTCAAGTTTGGTGAAGAAAAGATCATGGTTTGTGATTACATTCAGTATGGGGGCGTGCAAGAGATCTAATGAGTGGATGGCAACATCAACAGCCTGAGATATCAAGAGATTGGTGCTGCCCATTCATTACAAACCACAGGAGAGAGTAAATTCTTCAGCAGAATAGCACTCCTTCTCATTCTTCAGCCTACACATCAAAGTTCCTGAAATCAAAGAAGGTCAAGGTGCTCCAGGATTGGCCAGCCCAGTCACTAGAAATAATTGTCATTGACCATGTCTAGGGTAAGAGGAGGAGGAGGCGGCAATGAAGGAGGAGGCATTGAAGATGAATCCAAAGAATCTTGTTGAGCTCTGGGAGTCCAGCAAGAATGCTTTCTTTGCCATTCCAAATGACTTTATTAATAAGTTATTTTAATCATTGCAGAGATGTATGGATGCAGTCATCCAAGCTCATGGGAGTCATGCAAAATATTCATTTTTTTTCCACTGCACTATGACTTTACATTCTAAACTGTAAATTGTTTCTGTTAGGTGACAAGACTTTTGTCAAAACAAAGTCAGACCTTACTGTCCTAATAAAATAATTGAAAATCAAGGCATGATTATATTTTATTTTGATCTTGATTTTATTTTGTCTTTCATATAAGCCACTTCTGATAACAAAGAAGTCAAATCACTATTTGTTGTTCCTAAAACTTGGATAAGCAACAAGACTTTTGTCAGATAATGTACTGACTGGTTAATTGATGGATTAATTGAGCTGGTGTGAATCAGAAAAAGTGTTTGGCAACAGCATCGCAACTAATAAGGAAACTGTAGGCTTCCTAAAGAAACTTAAAGAACGTGAAAGTTGCTAAAACAGCTAATGTCATGTGGCTTTGTAGTTGCAAATCAACTTTAATCTAAAAATCAAAAAATAATTTTAACTTCTAAACTTTGACAATAATGTAACAATTGCCAACTATATCTGTTGTTGTTGCTGCTGTGGTTGTTAACGTTATGGTAGCTATTATAGTGAACAACATGTTTATTTTAAGGCATTGTGAGACATTTGAAGACAATTTTTAGAAAGTAATGTGTATACTAAAATAGTTAATTCTCTGATTCTTTATCGTTTCTCTTGGTGGTATCCAGTAAATCATTTATTCAACAGACACAAATTTGTTCATGAGGTCTAACCAATAATGTACAGACCAGTTAAAACAACCTCTCAGTTTACTGTTAGGCTTACTAAATAACGCTCTGGTTACTAAAGTAACCCTCGTTCCCCGAGGGGGGGAACGGAAATGCTATGTGGAAAAATTCCACTATGGGGATTTCGTTCAGAAAGCCAATCATCTGAAAGAGTATGTAAACGGGCCAATGAAATGCCAATGAGTTGGCAGCTTCAGCTTGCGCAGCTGATGCTCGTTGCAATCAATTTGGCAATAAAAGCACAGCGATAGCAGAGCTGAGTATCCATTTGAGCTGAAGAGACTTTCACCCCAACAGCTAAGGGGCATTCATTGTGGCAACGGAACATAGCATTTCCGTTCCCCCCCTCGGGGAACGAGGGTTACTTTAGTAACCAGAGCGTTCCCCTTCGGGAGGGGGAACTTCAATGCTATGTGGAAAAATTCCACTATGGGGAAATGTATGGAAAACGCCACAATAAACGGACCTTACCTCGCCCCCGATGAGAGG
>CAIGQQ010036980.1:908064-931397 GCA_903798035.1 Danio albolineatus | reverse complement strand
GGCTTTCTGAACGAAATCCCCATAGTGGAATTTTTCCACATAGCATTGAAGTTCCCCCTCCCGAAGGGGAACTATAGTTTTAAGAGCATATAATAATAACTATAGTTTAGAGACTTTACTTTAATGTTTTGCACAGAAGATATTGATTAAAAAAAACCAAGCTGCCCTTCAACCCAGTGAGCATCCAGAGCACAAGTTTAGATGAAAAAAAATCTTGCAAGAAACAGGAAAGAATGGACAGCCTTACAATAAACCCCGTAACCATGAAACCATGTTCATGGCTTTTGTAAACACAATGTAGCATCTGCTTACACACCTTTTTTCTTGAGTCATCTGTGCATGTTTATTTTCATGAGCACACAACATGGTGTCTTGTTGTACTTAATGCAGCTTGACAACGTTAACAAATCACTTGATTTTCACAGCTTATAAAAATCTTTTTTTTTTTTGGGAGATTTTATCCAGTGTCAAAAAAACTCTTTCTCTAACATAATCCGGTTGTGTCCGGATGTTTCTCACATTAATATACAGTCGGAATTATTAGCCCCCCTTTGAATTTGTTTCTTTTTTTAAAATATTTCCCAAATGATGTTTAACAGAGCAAGGAATTTTTCACAGCATGTCTGATGATATTTTTTTCTTCTGGAGAAAGTCTTATTTGTTTTATTTCGGCTAGAATAAAAGCAGTTTAAATATTAAAAAAAAAAAATTTTAAGGTCAAAATTATTATCCCTTTTAGCATTTTTTTTTTTTTGATAGTCTACAGAACAAACCATTGATGTACAATAACTTGCCTAACTACCCTTACCTGCCTAGTTAACCTAATTAACCTAGTTAAGCCTTTAAATGTCACTTTAAGCTGTATAGAAGTGTCTTGAAAAATATCTAGTAAAATATTATGTACTGTCATCATGGCAAAGATAAAATAAATCAGTTATTAGAGATGAGTTAATAAAACTATTATCTTTAGAAATGTGTTGAAAAACTTTTCTCTCAGTTAAACAGAAATTGAGGAAAAAATAAACCGAATAAATAATTCAGGGGGGCTAATAATTCTGACTTCAACTGTGGTATAGAGAAAAGTTTGCAATAAAGGCACACACACAATATTGTTGACTCCACATCACTGACGGAAGTGTAAGTGAATGATATTGACTGTTATGTTTTTTTGTCCTAATGGCAGAGCATGTTAAAAAATGGAAACACTGACAGGATCTGTTTCTGTTTTACACGACAAGCCAGAAATATTCGAGTGGTAGCAGGTGGTAAAAGGGAACTTTTACTCACAATACTTATACTTTTATAAAAGGGACTTGTTTACTCATACTTATCTACTTTTCTCATCACAAATAGTGAAACTTGTTGATTTAATTTGGACATTTAAGTCAAATGTGTACATTTGATTACTGTTAACATTTATTATATTAACAGTAACATTTGTTTTAATAACAGTATGGTTTGACAATGTGAAGCAAGTCTCTTCTGTTCACCATGGGTGCATCTATTTGATAAAAAAAAACCTATAAAAACAGTATCATTATAAATTATTTTGCAGTATTTTTCCATTCTTTATATTCATTTAGATTATTTAGTGAAAAAAACAGACTTTATTTACCTAAAAGCATTTCAAATGCTTCTTATTATTTTAAATTACATAAATCTGTGAAATCATATTTTTGTTACCTTTAAATCTTGTAACTTACCAAAAAGAATAGATGTCTTTCATTTATACCACAAACACTCAACAATGTTTATCAGAGTTAGATTTAGGGATAGGTTTAGGTTTAATGGATCACAACTTTTCTATGTCAGTACAAAACATTGGTGTGTTTGTGTTGAGATTTTCTAATGAAACGCTGCTGAGCATAGCAATCACGCTGACTACTGTGCTTTTGTTGAGCTGCCTCCAAAACACACTGCTCCTGAGAGTTGGAGGATACTATTACCTCAGCTTATCTAATGTGTTATGAGAAGAGTTACTTAACTTATTTAACACTTTAACTTCCACTCCTTTTTTACAACAAATTCTTTATTTGATTGTGTTCCTGGCACCATTTTTTATAATAACCTATTTGGACAAAATGTCAACCAGGCAGTTACAATGTTAAAGTGTTAAGATAAATATTATTGTACTGGATGTTCTGGACTTTCCTTGTAAATGCATTACTGCACGTTTTTAGGCAAAAAAAGGGATGTCAGTACTATTATACCATGACTTTGTGGTATACCACAGATGTTATTTATAGATGTTAAGTTAAAGTATTACTTTAACGATCAATTCTTTAATTCACAGTAATAAATGTTGTACAGTTCCATGTTTAAGCCAATATTGGCTCAGTCTGATGCGTATTTTGTGACATGTTTATTCTACAACATTGATGAATCCATGAATCTGGTTAACACATGTTCCGAGAATGTTGATTCATTTTGCATTACTAAAACTCAACATTTGTTGAGCGCATGTTCTTGCAAATTAGGGACAGGTGTCCTGGAACAGGTCTCCCACAGAATCTCAGGTCTCTAAGATGTGATTCATGTCTGTGTTTTGTTAAACATTTAAAGGTGAAGTATGCAATTTTTTTTTTTTTTATGTCAGCACAAATTCACCTCACCCCATTTTGTCTTCATGGAACCTTTCAGTAAACAGGTTTTAAAAGGATTAATGATCACATCTGTAGATTTGTTTGCATTTAGTTCAAGCCAGAAAACATGCAGCTTGTTTATAATAAACTGGATATAGGTTGTTAGCATTCATGTGATTCTAGTGATTCATCAAATTCAGATGGAGGCAGGAAATAAAAAAAAAATTAATGGAAGACATAGAAGTTTGTATTTTTGTGATTTATATATATATTTCAATGATATAATTAGAAAATAAGCACATATGTTGGTTGGATTCTCCTATTATGAGGACTTGAAATGTTTTCCTGCCATTGAGGCAGTAGATGTAATGTACATGAAAACATGATATTTGTAGTAAATACTATAGGGATTTTGAGCCATATTTTAGTAAATTTAATTGCTGGTAATACAACAACCATAGTAATAAACAAATTATATAATAATGTACTTTTTTCTACACTGTTTAAATTATACACCACAGTTTACACTACAGTAGTTATTACTGTTTGGCTACTACTATTAGTTATTTACTATAGCATTTTGTTCAACATAGGCTCATTCTGAAAATGTTGCCCTATATACAGTACATTTTTTGGAGACCGTGTATTGTGTAACCAGAGGAACGTATGGCTGATATGGTTGACTGATATATATGACTGATACGATTTTTTTTCTCGCTTACCAGACCAGTTCCAGAAAGCAGGTAAGACAAAAACAAAAGCTAAACAATAAAATAAACAAGTAAATAACATGGTGAGAATGTGTTAAGATTGGAAAAAGTGGTAAAAATCAGGCTGCCGTGAGGGATTTTCTTTTTCTGGATTTCTTTTTAAAACACTGCGGTTGGGTTTAGGGAAGGAGAAATTATTATTCGCGAGAGAAATTTGAGATCTCCAGAAAGATACACAGCGGCCTCTGGTGGATTTGCGAAAACAAAAACTGCAAAAAAAAAACTTAGCTCCTGGGACGTATTTTGCTCTCTCCAGTAATGTATATAGGTGAACGTTATCAGAATGACCCTGGGTTTTTTTTTTTCTTTCTTTCTTCCAGACACCCTTCTTCACAAAAAAACAAACAAACAGCGTTGGTCTGGCTGTGGTTTGGTGTAGTGAGTTTCACTTCACGTCACCTCTCGTCAGGTTATTGTCAGATCGCATTGGCCGATGGGCCATGGGCTGAAGAGAGCTCTCTGACTGGTTATTCAGTGATGAATCGGAGCACGAGTGTTATTTTGTGCAGTGACCTGGCAAGTAAACAATTCAAGTCAAGAAGGAACACAAATAGATCAGCTTAAATTTTGTTACTTTTTAAAATATTCGCAAACTATATGGATTATGAGATTATCAGACTTGATTGCGGGATTTAATCCTTCTGAGGTGAGTGACAATTACTGTGAGAATGGTACTCAATGTTGCCCTGTTTACACTTTGCATATGTGTTTCTGAAGTTCTGAATTATAAAACTGGTGCAGAAAGACATGTCCTCCCATGCAGGTGCAGAACGCACACTGTTGTTTGAGTCAGCTGCTGTCCATTTGGTGTGTTCACACGTAGCTTTTTGGTCCAGACAGTACCAGATGTGAGCCAATGCAAGAAAACAACACAGTTGGCTTTCATTGGTTCTAGTTGTTTAGTGTCAGCTTAGTTTGTCCCAGCCTTAAACTCAGCCGTGATCCAACAGCATCAGAGAAGTGGGGGAGCTGATCCTCATTAACATTTAAAGCACAGAGCTAGCCAAACTAGAGCTCGCGGGCCAAAGTTGGCCCATGGTAACCTTTTATTTAGCCTGAGAAGATCTGAAGAAGATCTGAGAAGAGAGGGAGAATGATGGGGATGGTTTAGGCATTGTCATTTCACATTTAATGCAACCTTTTGTTTGTTTTATTGTTGAGCCACAAAAAAAACTGAAATTAAATGTGTGTAAATAAATTAAATGCAGTAGTCTAGTTTTTTTACATTTTATCCCCCATGAACAGTCCCCTCATCCCCCCTCCAAAAAAATTAATTGATAAGAACAAATAATAAATAAACTAAAAATAGTTAGATAAATTAAATACTTACATAGTCTGGTAGCACAGTGAGGAAGTATTTAACATCAATTTTTGCCCATTGAGTTTGATTGCATTTTCCTTTTAAGCATGGACCTTATAATTTCCCCATTTGTTTTAGTTTAGGGGAAGTGTTACACCTTTTTCAAAGTATGAGATCATTGGATTCCATACTGTATAAAAGTGTTTAGTGGATCCTCTAAGAGAGAATTTAATTTTCTCCAATCTGAAAAACTTCTAGGCTAGACTAGTGTTCCACTTGATATCTGTCTCTCAGCTGATTTTTAGTTGTATGTACATAATGGGTCATGCATCAGGAGTAAATGTATGTGGTCACATCTTTCAGCAGGTATATGATGTTAACCACTGCAGCAGCTCAACTCCCTGCAGCGTCAATGGTTATTTCAACTTATCATCTAAATTTATAGCTGACACACTGTGGAACAACTGCAGGTCATGGAGAGAGAACTGATACAAGCATTTTGAGCAATAAGTGAACAACCACATTTTATAAACTGATTGTTATCCATGGTAATTGTGAAACCACAGGGTTTTTCTGGTGTCTTTAAGCACTTAAATGACATCCATACATGCCTGTGGTAAAATTATTCTACGAATTTCTTCTTAATCTAGTTTTATATGCTTTTGTGGTGCTTGAAGTTTTATATATATGAATGAATATTTCATATGTTAAATATATTGTGATTTTCTAAGCATTCATTTTTAATCAAGTTCATATACTATAATATGCTACGGTTTATGAGAGTCAGAGGCATGGAAATAAACAAAAAAGGTCGAGGTGTATTGGAGACCACATTATAACCTTTACTTTATGCATCATAATTTAGATATGTCTGTATAGTATAACTTGCAAATACCATACCAAATGATTTGGATTGCACAAATATTAATTGGTTACTTGACTAATCTTGCAGTCTGTAGTCTAGTAAAGATTTTAGATTTTCACAAACGTCACAAAAAAAAGAAGAATCCCCCCATGGGGTCATCTTCTCTTTTCCTCCTTTACCTGGGGGAGCTCTTGAGAACTACCTCCTGTAACTCCTCACATGCTCATTGACCAGACGGGAGCCCTTGCCTCAATTATCTCCGAGCTCAGGGTTCTCTCCCGGGACGGCATGCCAAACTTGCTATTATTATTAAGCAATTAAATAATATATAGTAGATTGTTTTTTTTTTTTTATCTGCTTATTTTAAATTAAAATGCCAATATTTTATAATATAATAACAAATAATTCAAATTAGTATTTAGCTGCCATTCTGTATTAAACACCTCCCCAAAATAGTTGAGTTGCTTAACAAAATTGGCAATTTATAATTAATAAATCATTAATAATGTTATATCTTTAAAATAACACTCCACTTTTCTTTTCTTTTTTCTTTTTTTACTTGTTTTCTCTGAATCGCACTTACAGACTTCTGTAAAGATCACTGTAAAATGATCTTAGAACTAATTAAGATCAATTTCTGCACAACATTTCATAAATTAAACTCCTACACTGTTGTTACATTAATTAAAAATCTGTTGTCAAATATTTTCTGACAGTCAACAGAGCTGAGCTGAAGTAATCATGACAGATAAACTACCCCAAAACATATGGGGATGTTTTCAACTCTTTCTTCCCAATGTCACCCTTAAATCTCAATTCTTTGCTGGGAAAAATTTGGTGCATGTAAAGTATGATTTTGTTTGTCTCCCTATCTTCAGGTAAATCAATTCAAAATATCATCCCTATTGTCTCACTCAGAGGGACATTATAAAAAAGGTCATTCTCAGACGATTTTGTTTCAGCATTTTATCCACGCACAGTGGGAAGGAAACCGGGATCGTCTGAAACCGAATACTGTTTCAATGCTATTCTATTCACCCCTACAGATGCGCTGCAGTCAGTTATGTGAGTACAGACCTGGTTATTTACTCACTCACTCTCTTTTCTTTGGCTTAGTCCATTTTTATTAGGGTTCGCTACATTGGAATGAACTTCCAATTACACAACCATGTGTAACCAATGGGTGTCCTTCCTCCTGGTTATATAATCACTTTCAAATTACCTTGACCTTTTTGTCCAAAGTCACTCTGTTTTATAACACTCAATCTCTTCATTCCATCACTATGAATCTGCATTTGTTCATATGTGACAATCCATTTCACAGATTACTTAAGACATGTGAATTTTGTTGTTTTGCTTTTCTGTAGGTTTTGTAGTAAATGAGCATATTGATGAAAGCAATGAGATCAATAATCATCATGTGATGTTATGTTAACAGTTCTGCTCATGATGTTAATACTAATTGTAGCCACTGGGTGTATATTACATAGTAAAATATGCTGGGTTACACACAGTCAATTTGTGACAAAATGAAGGAATTAAGTTATCTAATTAGCTTTTAAACATAAACATAAAACAATTAAGTTATGTTGTTTCAGCTTTCATTTGAAATAAATTTGAACAAACAGCAGGCATCAGTTTTTGAGTGTAGCTGGTGAGTGTAAACATTTGTTAATTCATTCATTCATTTTCTTTTCAGCTTAGTCCCTTTATTAATCAAGGGTCAATACAGCATAATGAACCGCCAACTTATCCAGCATATGTTTTACACAGCGGATTCCCTTCCAGCTGCAACCTATCACTGGGAAACACCCTTATTTTCTCATCACTCACATACACTACGGCCAATTTAGCTGACCCAATTCACCTGTACCACATGTCTTTTGACTGTGGGGGAAACCAGAGCACCTGGAAGAAACCCACGCAAACTCCACGCAGAAATGCCAACTGACCCAGCCGGGGCTAGAACCAGCAACCTTATTGCTGTGAGGCGACACTGCGCCACCACATCACCACATTTGTTAATAATCAAGGTAATTTATTTTTTAAACCTGGAGATTTTTTCTGACTTCCCCCAAAATTTCAAGATCACTGTTTAGTACTTACTGTTATTCTGACAGAATAAAAACTTTTGAAGCATATTTCATGAGTGACACACTGCAAAAAAACTTTCATTGATCATGTTTAAAAAAAATGTCAGTGTCAGTTTTACTTGTATTGTACTATTAAACACAACCAAAGGTTTACCAATGTGCTGTACAATACACATCACCAAGAGAAAGATATACAATTATAGCTAAGACAAACAATTCTCACTGATAAAATGCCAAATCAAAAAGGTACGTTGTAACTCATTATATTTTGGGATTAGTCAGACAGCTCTATAGCAGTGGTTCTCAAACTTTTTTCACCAAGTACCCCCTCAAAAAAAAATTGTCTCTCCGAGTACCACTATAATGACCGGTCTTGAAATACAGTAGCGTTGTAGGCCTAATTAAGCAGCTACAGCTCTGCAAGGTTCAAAAACGTGGCAGATTAATTCTTATTATTATGAATATTTATTATTGTCAGCCACTTTTAATATTCTGAATAGTTTGAACATTAACCCTGTACTGTGCTTACAGGTAAAAAAAAATTAAATAAAACATCAACGTTTAAATTAAAATGTGCTTTTAAATTGAATTAAAAAAAAATCGCACTGCTCTTAAAAAGTCTAAAGAAAACTAAATAGTATTATCATAAAGTAGCTTTTTTATCAACTTCCTTGGACCTCATAAATATGGGCTATATGTTAACATATTCATATATAAACTCTTTTTTGTTGTATGTATATATGACTTATTTGAATGTCTTTAAAATCTGAACAATAACTTGTATTTTAAATATATTAATTGGATTTACATACTTAAATTAGATATTAGATCTGCACGTTAGAATAGGGTTTGAGTGTCAGAAAAGCAAGTGATTAAACTATACCTGTCAACATTGGGATATAAAAATGCGAGATAACAACTATTACAAATAAGGGGAGGAAATTGCAAAACATTGGAAAATTTTAAATAAAATAAAGGTTTAACCTATTAAAATCAATTTACTGATCACATCAGTGTTACCGTACGCGTTAAAGGTTTAAAAGTGTGTTCATTTTTTTTTACTTTAATTATTTATCTATTCCTCCACGTACCACTAAAAGGAAGCTTGTGTACCACTAGTGGTACACGTACCACAGTTTGAGAACCACTGCTCTATAGCATTTACAGTTAGTTCAAAATGCTGCTGCGAGGCTTTTAACCGATACCAAAAAACATGACCACACCACACCAGTCTTACGCTCTTTGCACTGGTTGTCAGTGCACTATTGTGTCATTTTTTTTTTTAATTATCTTGGTTTTTAAATCACTAAATGGCTTGGCTTCTTCTTGTCTGTCAGACCTGTTGACTGAACATCATCAGCCTGGTCGGTCTCTTCGGTCATTAAGCCAGAGATTATTATGCATACCTAAGTCGATGCTGAAATGCAGAGGTGACCGTGCTTTCCCAGTAGCTGGTCCTACATTGTGGAATTTTCTGCCTCTCTGTATTAGACCTATATCATCTCTGTCTGTTTTTAAATCTAGATTTCTAATTCTAGAAATCTAGTTTGACTTGCTTTTAGTCTATATCTTTTTAAATCATTCATTCATTACTTGTATAGATGTTTTTTTTGCGGGGCATAATTATATCCTTAAGCGCAGTATAAAAAGCTCAGATGGGATATTTGAAAAAAGAACACTTATAGCTTTTGGTGTAATCTGGCACATGGTGGTAATTCCTTAATTATCTTGATGAATCCTGTTTAGTTCAGCTTTTGCTGACCTTGCAAGATGGCGAGCTGTTCGAAATTGATTTAAACCCTTAGACCGTATTGTCCAGATGAAGGCCAAATGAATGACCCTTTCAGCCACAGGCAGCATCTGTGGAATTCAAAAATCTGTGACCATTCAAAGCAATAGTCACAGTCAAAAAAACAAACAAACTGCAAAATAATCAAGAATAGAGAAAAATGTAGCCAGAATTGTAAGATTGCCTAAAACTCACAACAGTGGGCCTTTATTGGCCTTCTTACTTAGTTAAATTTACATCCCACATTCAGTATGTCATAGCGTGTTTGTTTTCTAGGAAAGAGAGAAAATATCATATCGCTAAAATCGACAAACACCATTTGAATTATGTCTTGACAACAAAGTGGAAACAATTATGTAATTTGAAAGCATAGACTTCTTTTCGTTCAGTGGTCAAAATGTGTTTTATGCTCAGAATGATGGATTATACTTGATATAAAGCTTGAGGAGTTTCTCTCACGGAATCACAAAAGCATGAGAGTAATACGCTTTTCGTTCTTCTTTGTTCTCTGTGTTTGTGTTTTGCTTTCAGTTAAATTCAGGTGTGAGGAAAAGGGAAATCTGAGTTTTCAACAGAGAAGACAGAAAAAGATAGATGTCCAGATGTAGCAGATGTAGTTGCTGCAAAGTTGAAGTACAGCTTGCTTGAATTCAGGGGGCCCAGCACCAAATATTTATGAAGGATCCCAAATTCTCCGAGCCTCCGCAAAATTTTCAAAGGTGGACTGCATGCACACAGCAGTGCAAAGGCATGTTTAATAGGCTCCCCACGTTAATGACAA
This sequence comes from Danio albolineatus, assembly GCA_903798035.1. Classification (NCBI taxonomy): domain Eukaryota; kingdom Metazoa; phylum Chordata; class Actinopteri; order Cypriniformes; family Danionidae; genus Danio; species Danio albolineatus. Next base: position 921,217 of record CAIGQQ010036980.1, on the reverse strand, counting down.
CGTCAATCCTGCTTGTTTCTCCCAGCGGTGTCCTTTAGTGGGGGTTTCACACACAAAACTTCTTTAGGATCCAAATACAACATTATGTTTCCATACTAGAGCTGTGAAACCCAAAACAACTGAACATATCAAGCAGTACATTACTGTAAAAGCTAAATAAGATTGCCTAAACACGTATGTATGTATAGCATAAGGCAACTGTACACTGAACACCCGGGCACAAGTGAAATTAGTTGTCTATGTACAGGATGGGTGAAAAGTGGAAAATTTAATGCCCATAAAACTTGTAGTATAACTGGGGCCATAAAGAAAGAGTCCTAAAATAGACAAAAGTAAATGTGTCTTTATATTTTCCAAATTAAAAGTACAGGCATTCTCCATGAAAGACAGAAGGCCTGTTATATGGACTTCGTTACACATTTTTAATACTTTTCACCTGTGTGTTTGTGTGTCTATACAAACTGCATTTATAGTACTATTACATCTTCAGGTTTCTTTGAAAAATTTTAAGTGTGTGATAAAGTGGTCTTTGAGATACTCCAGGTTACAATGAACTTACACACAAAGAAAAAGCGGTGAGCCCCTTCTAGCTAGATCCTCCATTCTTCCAGGGTGAGCTTGAGCTTTCTGTTGCCAATGTCATAATTCTGGAGAGCATCATAAATGTGCAGGCAATGGTCTGCCTCGTTTCGAGTATATACCAAGATGTCATGTTTGTAGACCAGGACAAAGTCAAGCAGAAACTTCCTGAACACCCCATTCATATATCATTTCCATGGGGGGGTGCACAGGGATGATGGAAGGGGGTGTAAAACTTGAGGCTTTATTCTTCTGAGCAGAGAGTACAACCACCACAGCATGAGCACATACTGTACTGGCCGGTGTGGTAAACAATAATGAGAGTAAATATGTTTTTTTTTTTAATTTATGACGCTCTAAAAAATGTCTTAATTAAATTTGTGCGGTCTCACATGGTTAGTGCACATCATCATAAGGCCAAAGCAGTTTAACCACCGTTTGCATCATGAGAAGATGATAAGAGGATGGGAAAGGGACCAATGAATCTGGGACTCTGGGAGTTTCTTGCTGGAAAGTCTGAAGTGGATGTCACGAGTAGAGAGTCAATCTTTCTGCCTAGGATGGCATATGAGATTAGGGGCCCTCCTCTTATTGACATTGATGGCATCTGAGTGCATGCTGGAGATATTGGTGAGCTGAGTCCCAGACCATCTCAGTCTAAACCAATGACTCCCAGATGGTACTTTAGATGGTTCTCCAAACCAGGGGAAAAGTGAGGTTGGTAACTAAATATGCTCTGAAATGGAGTGAACTCCGCAGTTCCAGGAGAGTAGTGGGTGGGGCAGAAGGATTTTTTTTCTCTGTTTGCCCATTGACTAAGGATGGTAACCAGAAGATAGACTTACTCTCACACCTGATGTAGGATTGAAAAGAATGATCTCCACGCAATAGCTTAGAATTGTAGTCCTCTGTCTAATCCAATTTCCTTAGGGAGACCAAAGTTATGAAACACAGTAGAATAGAGATTCAGCAGTTTCCATGGTTGTGGGGAGTCCCTTCAGACGTACTAGGCAACATGTTTTGTAAAAACCTGTCTATTCCCTCAAGTATGCAGGTGTTTCGAGACGACAGCTGACAGTCAGCTGTTCATGATATGTACAAATCCTATTCTGATATATAATATTATGCTTTGGAAACCCTGTCCATTGCAACAATGATGCAGGTGTTTGAATAGATTTGTTAGACGATCTATAATGGTGCAGTAGGTATAGAGCATTGTGCAACATCAGCTTGCATCGGCTGACAGTCAGTTGTTCATGATGTCTACCAATCCTTTTCTGATATATATTATTATGCTTTGGAAAACATGTCCATTTCCACCAATCTTTAGTAGCATGGAGAAAGGAAATAGCATCAGGCTTAATATTCTTTGTCCCTGGACAATAGGAGATGGTGAAATTGAAGCATGTCAAGAAGTGGGCCCAACTGGCTTGTCAGTTGCTTTCCATCTCTAAGATACTGAAGGCTACAAAAATTTCTATAGACCAAAAAAGTGTGGTGAGCCTCTTCTAGTAGTGCCTCCCTTCCTCTTGGCATGCTTGAGCTCTCTGTTGCAAAATCATGCAATTCTTCTCTGTTAGGGATATGTTTTTGGAGAAGAAAGCACATAGATGGAGACATGAAAGATTCCCCTGCTGCCATGATAAGACAACTCTGACCCCTGATGTGGATGTGTCGACCTCTACAATGAAGAGTTTTTGTGAATTGGGATCTACTGTACCTTGCTAGAAGCTGAGGCGAATTATTTCTGGCATGGCTTGGGTGGCATCAGGTGTACAGAACTGACACTTGGGCTTTCTTTTGAAGAGATTGGTTAGTAGAGCTGTAATGGTACTGTAGGTATTGAACATTGTTACTTCAGGCAGGACTGACAGTTAGCATCAGCTGACAATCCAATCCATTTCTGATATATATTACAGCGCTCAATTTAAATACATATATCCTGTCTCTCTTCAGTGCAGAACAGTCAGTCAAGCTTCCATCGGCTGACAGTCAGCTATTTATGACATGTTCCAATGCTGTTCTGACATATATCAAATTGGTCTATTTAAATCTATATCTTTAGTCTCTCCCCAGAGCTTGACTACGTCAGGTAAACTTCTCCCTAAACCATCCCCAACTCCTGTTTGAAAATATTTAGACAATATTTATATATCTATCTGTTTGAAATATTTAGACAAGTCGTCACGTTAGAATTATAAGCTTCTATCTAACTTATTTACATTATGGGATATTTTTTTGTAAGTTGTTTACATTTTAAGACTTTTTATTTAAAAATCGAATGTTACAAACGTACTGTTTGCTATGGAATGCAAAAACTTTGAAGCTCAATATCTCAAAATCATTCAGAATGCAGACAGAACCTTATAATTCCAGAAGTACAATAATCATCATCATGTTTCTGGCATTTATATTAATCCATAAATAAATTGTAATAGTTTATGTATATCAGGTTCTAATCTGTTACCCCTATGGAGGTTTAACTTGCTGCTGCTCACCCCCTTATATTAGCTGAAAGATATTAGCTGATTGTCTCTACTGCAGCCACAGTACTGTCCATGATAATGAGTGGCAAGGGGTTCTCCTGAAGTCCACAATCATCTCCACTGTTTTGAGTGTGTTGAGCTCCAGGTTGTTGTGATATCACCAGTCAGCTGCTCAACCACCAGTCTGTAAGCAGACTTCTCTCAATCTTTAATTAGGCCAATGACTGCAGTGCCATTGGCAAACTTCAGAAGATTGCAGAATGGTCTGTAAGAGTGGAGTCATTTGTATATGGAGTCAGTTTGTCTGAGAGAAGGTCAGACATGTTGGTAGCGAAGGCTGAAAGTCCACAAACAAGATCCTTTCATAAATTCACCAAGGTGTTGCAGGATGTAATGCTGTCCCATGTTTGCAGCCTTATCCACAGGCCTGTTTGCTCTGTAGGTAAACTGAAGAGGATCCAGAAAACCTTTAGTGATTTCTTTCTGGCAGGCTAAGATCAGTCACTCAAATGACTTCAAGACCTCAGACATGAGATTAACAATTCTGTAATTAATAAATCCACAGATTTTGGGGCATTTTGGGGACCGGAATGAAAGTGGAGTGTTTAAAGCAGCAGGAGACTTTGCACAGCTTCAGTAATCTGTTGAAGATTGGTGTAAAGTTGCGGGCCAGTTGGTCAGCACGGTCTTTTAAGTAAGTAGGTACATGCCATTTGGACCCATCTGCATTATTTAGATTTTTGCTTCTTGAAAACATTAAGAGCAGGGTAAATAAATAGAAGCAGCCAGTGTTATGGTACATGTACGTTCAAACTGGCAAATGCATTTTCAAATACCTCTGGAAGTGGTCAAGAGTGTACAAGCTCAAAACATTTTACACCACGTGAATGTCAAACACATTCTGATCATCAGTTTGTTGTTGATTCTCCACAAACTGTGGGGGTGATGTTCCTCAGACCTTTCCAGACTGATGCCAGTTCTTTGCCTGACAAGTTTTACACCCAACATTTTTGGAAAGGGATGGTGAAATATATCCTTGTTGGAGAGCCTGTGACCCACAGATTAACTTCATAAAAAACAGACTAGGAAAATAAACAGCAGAACTGAACGGTGGAGCAGCTATAGGCTTTAAAATGCTTTTTATGGTTTGCCATCATTCTGATGGGGCCCATGATGACTGTTGTTTGATATAGAGATCTATAGATGGCCACGTGTGGTTTCAGCTACTATAGATAATGTGGTGGGGAAGGCTGCATAGTTAGAGGAAATATTTTTAGACATGCCTCCCCAAAAGCCCAGGGCTGCTGAAAGGGGCTGTAAAATGTGTGGTTTCATTCCCCTGGGCAGAGACTATAACCATAACAGCAGGTTATTAACCCATTTAGTCCCACGGGTCACAATATTGAGCATAAGAAGTTTATTATAATAATAATTATTATTATTATTATTATTATTATTATTATTATTATTATTATTATTATTATTAATATTATTATTATTATTAATAAAGCTCTAAATTAAAAAATATAAAAAGTATAGATTAAATGTATAGCATCACAAGACCAATGTTTGTCCCTATGAGAAGATGATGAAAAATTATTAATGTTAACATAACATCAACAGTAGCTGGTTGGATAGTACAGTTTAGTTAGATTTACATATACTTAAACACAATGGCTGCACTAAAATGGTGCATTGACAAAGTAACTGAAAATATTGCTCTAAGCTACAAAATTGAAACGCTACAAATAGGTTACAATGCTGATTATTTTAAATAGTGATTATACTAATCGTGAATACTATGATTTATGTTACAGTAAATCAGAAAGTAAAATTTTGGAAGTTTGTTGATAGTTTTTAGTTATTTTTTCTCAGCATTCATATCAGTGTTGTAAGGATTTTTGTGTATAATAGTACTTTTATGAATGCTATATTTTATAAACTGTGCTTAAACTAAGTTTAAAATGTGTTATTAACTTGGCCTATACACATCTCCCACCAGTCACAATTATGGCCAACCTTAAAACCGTTTTCACACAGTTTTCCTTCAAATAAAATTGAAGGTAACACTATTTTGATGATCCATTTGAGTATTAGTAGACTGTCCACTTAATATCTGTTGAAACTGACATTCAATAGACATTTAACTGACTATAAGAAACTTTGCAAGTACATGTCAACTTACACTAACCCTTACCCTAACCCCAACCCTAACCCCAACCTAACAGTCTACTTATATGAGAATTAGTTACAATGTAACTTAAATTCAACAAACGGACCATCAAAATAAAGTGTGACCGACAGGTTAAACAAATCCCTAAAAATAGCATAAAGCGGCTGACAAATTTCCAAAATCAATGGAACAATTGTTTAAACGGATACATTACAAAGCTAAAACAGGATATGTGTTCTCAAAGATGTTGCTCCAGTTTAGACTGAAACATCCCATGTTGGGAAATCATGTGACACGGTGTGCCTCTGCTTCAGAAATTCAATAAGGCAAAAGAATATCAGATAGAAAAGGTTAGAGGGGCAGAGTGTGTCAGAGAGAATGAATGGATAAAAGCTTTAGATGTTAATTCAAAGGCAATGTGAAACTTGAGGCGTCTGTTCAAGCCTTTACATGCTTTCCATTAGTAAAAGTCAAGATTCACCTGCACAATTAAAATCAAATTGGTAAAAAATAATGATTAATTTTACTTTTTATAATCACACATAAAAACAAAAAACATTAGTGACGATTTTGTTTTTGAAGTCGTTTTTAAATCTGACATTGGCACTTCTTTTAAAAAGAGGACTGGAAGCACAATCACCAAAATGGCACAACCAGGAAAGCCTAAAGGGGCAGTTTGAAGGAGTTATAAAACATTATTTGTTGAATACATTGAGCTGGAATTTCACATACACACTTTAGGGACATCAGACACTTATTTTATATTTTTAAATATTTTTTGTAAAAAAAAAAGGGCTTAATAGGTCCCCTTTAATGACTTATATGATAAACTAATGACTAGCTGTTTTGATAAGATTGATGTACGAGTAATGCATGTTGGTCCTGGACCTCCAATAAGCATAAGGGACCCCCATAAGGTGCAAAAATAAAAAATTGGAGGGTCCACTGCACTGTATAAAAAAATAAGTAATAAAAATAACCTTATCCAGCAACAAACATCAGGATTTTATTGAGTTGACTTGAATTTCAACCCAATTACTGCACTCGACTCAATTTAAGTTGAGTAAACTCAAAAATGTCCTGAAGTTTGTCACCTTAATTTTAAGTTGAGTCCATTTTTTTACAGCATGGTTTTCATTAGAACTAGGATACTAGGCGCATTCATATTATTCCAGTTGTTATTAACCCCAATTTTATAATAAACTAATCCAAATTACATTTAAAATATGGTAAAAAATCAATAAAAAAATGAAATAAAAAAAGGTTGCCACATGTTGTTTTCTAGAGGAATTTCAATTACAGACAGTGACATCACTGCATGAAACAGAGATCCTCCTTTTCACCTCAGGATGACTGTAAAATTGTTCTTTAGGGTATACAAAATTTATTGATAGTGAACAAGCAAAAATCGTACTCCTAAAAAGTCACTAGAGTTTATTGTAATGGCAATACATTAATATGCAACATGTTTGACCCTTACCTCATATATTTAGTCATGGCTAAGGGAAGAAACCTTGCCTGTCAACTGTCAGTAAAATCTGCTGAGAAAATAGGTCCACTGTGGGCCATTCTAAACAGTAGGAAATGAAGTGTTTTAGAAAGTGTCCACATCACTGGGTTTCTCCTGTTTACATGCTTACATTGGCATAAACACAGAAAGAGTAGACAGCATGTTTCTTTCCAGTATTAGTTCTGAATTCAAAGTGGGTTGTTCGTCAATTTACACTAAATAAACAATCCACTTTTTGTTAATAGGCTCATCCTACAACCCCTTTAGATTTAAACTGTTGAATTATACAATTTTTTAGTCTGTTTAGCAAATCTAAACAATCAAGCTCTACCATGGCACAATGCATGCAGGCACAGTGATATTACACAGTGATATTACACAATATCATGCAGCACTTAAAAAAATAGTCCCTAGCTAAGCAACTAATAAACAGTGCTGTGTAACATGGTCCAGCAGAAAAGTTCCTTGATTATTACATTGAAATGGGAGTAAGGGTCCTAGATTCATCAGCTTAGAAATTAGCCACTTTTTATTTTCTAGAAGGAAATTTGAGTTATAAATATATTGTAACCGGTAGGTGTCATCATCAAGTATGTACTGTAAGTGAAATTACATCTGTGTGACGTATGCATGCAACAACAAGCTAAAAGACATTAATACTGAGCAAATGAAACAAGAGACGATTGTGATAAAAACAAACACATATCAAAGTTTGCTGTTCCTTAAATGATTTTAAGTGCTTTACTTAGCTTTAGTTTGACAGCTACTATCAAAGCAGCTGAAAAAAAAATTCAAACTAGGGCTGCATGATATTGGACATTGTGATATTTAGTTTTTCTGTGATATGAATAGAATTTCACAATACGACTAATAACTCTTTTTGAAAAAAAATCATAATTGTATATTGATTGTGATGATTTTGTACATGCGTAAAATATAATAAACATATTATCAGCATAAATTATTAAAAACAAAATACAAATTAAATAAGCAGTGCTTTATGGTTTTCTAGAGAGTCTATTGAGGCATAGAAATTAAAAGATCAAATGTAATGTAACACTAAAACCTTTCATAAAATTATTCAACAACATCCATTCATGTCTCAGCACAAATTTGATAAACTTTTGTGATCCACTCCAACTGTAAATGCAATTATTTTTAGTTAAAGCTACACATTTTATAATTTCTAGCGCCTAAATGGTTTAAATTCACTTGAAATCTTGCATAGTCACATGCAGGCCTAAAAAAAAAAAAATCTCTTTTCTGGTTAATTACAATCCCAACTCAACATTCCAGATCCTTGAATGTTACTATTGCAGATTCTCCCATTGTGATATTGAGGCTGAAACAATATATTGTGCAGCCTTAATTTAAACCCACATGTTAATTACTAGATTAACTAGGAGGGATACAAAGTTAGCATTAGCTATACTGTAAAATATTTGGGTGTGATATTAGACAGCAATTTAACTTTTAAAAATCATATCTCCCATATCACAAAAACTGTATTCTTTCATCTGAGAAATATTGCTAAAATACGAAGTATGCTATCTATCTCAGATGCAGAAAAACTAGTTCATGTTTTTATGACTTCTAGGTTGGATTACTGTAATGCTCTGTTCGCTGGTTACCCAGCCTCCTCTATTAACAAACTTCAGCTAGTACAAAATGCAGCCGCCAGAGTTCATCATATCACCCCAATTTTATCCTCGTTACACTGGCTGCCTGTTAAGTTTTGTATTGATTTTAAAATATTGCTTCTTACATATAAAGCTTTAAACTATCTAGCTCCTGTTTATCTAACCAACCTTCTGTCTCACTACAATTCAACCCGCTCTTTAAGATCTCAAAACTCAGAGCTTCTGGTAGTACCCAGATTAGCAAAGTTAAGTAAAGGGGGTCGAGCCTTCTCATTTATGGCTCCTAAACTCTGGAATAGCCTCAGACACAGGCTTAGACACACTCTCGCAGTTCAAAACTAGATTAAAGACCTATCTTTTTAGTAAAGCATACACTCAATACATCACATAGCGGTATGATGCATGAATGTGCTGCACGCATATCGTTTATATACACTATGAACAGCAGCTACGCTAATTATTTGTTCTCTCTTTATTTATTATCTCTTTGTTCTCTAATCCCACCTGGGTATACTCATCCCGAGGCCCCCAGAGACTATGCAGTGCCACGGATGTGATCCAAGACCCTCGACGAGACGATCCCAAGGTTCCATAATCCTGGACAACGCTGTATCCTGAGCAGCTGTTTGGTGCATGGCGGAGTAGCAAGCATGAGACTGATTCCTGTGACCCTCCAAGGACAAGACTAGCCTCGAGTTCTCCAGTCTCCGGTGCCTAGACTGCAGCTCTACACAAGACGTCTGGCCATAGGAGAAATGGCCGTGCCCAACTGAGCCTGGTTACCCTCTAGGTTTTTTTTAATTCTTCACTTTCGCCAATTGGTGAAGTTTTTTTCTCACCGCTGTCGCCACTGGTTCGCATGGTTCAGGACTTGTAGAGCTGCGCATCGATGGATTTGCTCTTCAGTGTTTGGACTCTCAGTAGTGAATATTAAACCACACTGAACTCAAACACTTAAAACTGGACTGACACTGTTTCAATTTGTTGACATCTTAATCTGTGAGAATTTTTTAAAAGTTTCATTATATTCCCAGTGCTCGTCCACAAAAATGCATTTAGGGTTTGTCCCATTTATGTCATTATAAATGATCATTTTCACTCGTCATAAAGTAGGCTTAAATTTAATGAGCATGTGCTTTACATTGTCAGCTTAGAGTGGCCCTTACAAATGTGAAATAACCAGACTCACCTTAAAGCAAAGCGGGGAAAAAGGTGCAACTTATCTGGTTTTGAGTCGCCCCAGAGGAAGAACAGAAGTATGATCTACTAACAGTATGCATGTTTCGCTCTCTGCTTCTTGTGAGAAAGACTCCACATGTGTGACCCATGTGCATATGGTTACCGGGGTGTGAAGATATTCATGTGGGAGATATGCATATTTTTCTCTCCCACAGAATGTTACTTATGATTCTGCTTTTTAGAAGTTGGTAGAAGACAAGGTCAGGGTGAAAAAGGATTGGATGTTACTGATATTATAACAATGTTGCATTTGTATGTAAAATCATTTTTTCTTCAGTCATTTTAATATAATAAAGGGTTAGATGCTTTTTTATTAGCATTAGTTCATGCTCTCAAAAAAATATACTCATTAATTTGTTAATTATTCATTCATTCATTCATTTTCTTGTCGGCTTAGTCCCTTTATTAATCCAGGGTCGCCACAGCGGAATGAACTGCCAACTTATCCAGCATGTGTTTCAGGCAGCGGATGCCCTTCCAGCTGCAACCTATCTCTGAGAAACATCCAGGCACACTCATTCACACTCATACACTACGGACAATTTAGCTTACCCAATTCACCTATGCCACATGTCTTTGGACCGGAGCACCCAGAGGAAACCCACGCAACCACGGGGAGAACATGCAAACTCCACACAGAAATACCAACTGACCCAGCCGGGGCTCGAACGAGCGACCTTCTTGCTGTGAGGCGAACATGTTACCCACAACGCCACCGTGGAAACCAATTTGTTAATTATTAATTCACAAAAGAGGGGTGTCACGGTGGCGCAGTAAGTAGCCCGATCGCCTCACAGCAAGAACGTCGCTGGTTCGAGCCTCGACTGGGCATTGTGTGGAGTTTACATGTTCTCCCCGAGTTGGCGTGGGTTTCCTCTGGGTGGTCCGGTTTCCCCTACAAGTCCAAAGACATGCACTATAGGTGAATTGGGTAAGCTAAATTGTCGTAGTGTGTAAATGAGAATGTATGGGTGTTTCCCAGTGATGGGTTGCAGCTGGAAGGGCATTTGTGTGTAAAACATATGCTGGATAAGATGGCGGTTCATTCCGCTGTGGCAACCCCAGATTAATAAAGGAACTAAGCCAAAAAAAAAAATGTATTAATAATTTACAAAAAAATATATTTAGATAAACCAGTAACCAACATTCTTCAAAATAGCTTTTTTTCTATTCTTTGGTCAATTTTAAAGGACCATTCAGTTTTTTTTCCCAGAATGAATTATATATCTCATTCAGCTCCTCTCTGCTATTATCTTGTACACCACCACGTATGTGTATATTTACGTTTATATTTATATACGTTTATTTATACGTTTATAAATGTTAAGTTCTCAAAACTTAACACTATTTCAAGTGATAAACTTTTTAAATTTCTGACATTTTTCCTCTAAATTGCATGTTTGCATCTTGCCATATATCTCTGTAAATAATTTGCTGTCACCTCACAGCGAAAAGGTTGCAGCATTTCTGTGAGGAGTTTGCATGTTCTCCCTGTGTTCGTGTTTGTTTCCTCCGGGTGCTGTGGTTTCTGCCACAATTCCAAAGACGTGCTATAGTTGAAATTGGGTAGGCTAAATTGTCCGTAGTGTATGTGTGTGAATGAGAGTGTATGGGTGTTTTCCAGGGTTACAGCTGGAAGGGCATCCACTGCATAGAACATACCTGTATTCTGGATAAGTTAGCGGTTCGGTCCGCTGCAGCAACCCCTGATTAATAAAGGGACTAAGCCAAAACGAAAATGAATGAATTAATGAATCATTTGCTGTTGCCATAAATTACAATTAATTTTATTTTTTTTAATAAAGTTGAATCAAATAAACATACAAGTCATTTCAACTTGCAATAAATTAAACTTACTTGTTGACTCTTTGAATCTAAAACATGTTAAACCTTTTATGAAATAAAACATTTAGTGGAAACATAGATAACTTAAATTAACATCAATACATACCACGACTTATTAATTCTATGTTTTCACAGTATGGTTCTTTAGTCTAGTCTAGTTCAAAGAAAAAGAGTCAGAACTGTGAAACGATAAATCAAAATAAATAATTTGATAAATGAATTGCATGTTCAGTATATTTTTTAGTATATTTATATTGCCAAATGTTTTTATTAATTACTTTTAAGTTATTTAGCTCTTTTACACGAATCTAAAGCAAAATGAATGTATATAAATCTGTTCACAGATGAGTGAGATTACGTAACAGGTAAAATTGTTTAAACTCAAACCACATAAGAATAACAGTCTTGAAGGCCTTAAGCAAGCTTTGTAAGCTTTTGCAAGTCATTGTTGACTTACAGCAGAATGTTTATGTGACAATAATAAGTAATGTAATGATTTTTGACACAAACCAGAGAAATACTGCATAGAAAGCATAAATGCAAACAGCTCCAATCATAATTTGTTCCAGCATCTCCGTCTGTTATATCGCTTTCCCATCCTTCATCAATTTGTTTGTGCTTCACAAAAATCCCAGACCAGAACAACACACAACTGACACAATTGATATACATTTTCAATAGACTAATGGCACTAATTTTACGCAGAAACATAACTGATGCTTAGAACTAATTTAATTTGATAAATTAGAATCTTTGACATTTGTGGAATTTCCTCTGGCAGAAATATATCTAGATAACAAGTCAAAGGTCACTTTTTTTCTCTCTGCACCATTACAGATTATATTATATTATTATCACGTGTATCATATACAGTGGGTGTGAAAAGTATTCAGACCCCCTTGTTCACTCTTTGTTATATTGCAGCCATTTGCCCTAATCATTTTGAGTTCATTTTTTCCCTCATCAATGTACACAAAGCAACCCATATTGACAGAAACACACAGAATTGTTGACATTTTGGCAGATTTACTAAAAAGAAATACTGAAATTTCACATGGTCCTAAGTATTCAGACCACCCTTTGCTCAGTATTTCGTAGAAGCAATCCTTTGATCTAATACAACCATGAGTCTATTTGGGAAAGGCACAACAAGTTTTTCACACCTGGATTTTGGGAATCTCTGCCATTCCTCCTTGCAGATCCTCTTCAGTTCTGTCAGGTTGGATGGTAAACGTTGGTGGACAGCCATTTTTAGGTCTCTCCAGAGATGTTCGATTGGGTTTAAGTCAGGGCTCTGGCTGGGCATTCATCTTTCCCTCAATTACAACCAGTTGTCCTGCTTCACTGTTGGTACTGTATTGGACAGGTGAGGAGCAGTGGCTGGATTTCTCCACACACAACACTTAGAATTAGGGCCAAAAAGTTCTGTCTTGGTCTCATCAGACCAGAGCATCTTATTTTTCCCCATCTTGGAGTCCTTCAGGTGGGTTTTCATGTGTCTTGCATGGTGGAGAAGCTTCTTTCGGGTCACTCTGCCATAAAGCCATGACTGGTGGAGGGCTGCAGTGATGGTTCTGGATGGTTTTCGGAAGAAAATCATAAAACAATGGCAGTTAAAGTACTGAAATTTACAGTAAAATAACGGATATTAAATTACAGAAATTTACTAGAGATTTAAATT
>CAIGQQ010036980.1:855397-903064 GCA_903798035.1 Danio albolineatus | reverse complement strand
GTGAAGCCAGTGCTGAAGTGGTCTCATATGGAGTAATCCGAGCGGCGTGACGGCGGCTGCGGATGCCATATGCCCCAGGAGCCTCTGAAAAGATTTCAGGGGGACCACTATTTTGCTGTCGAACCCTCTCAGACAGTTCAGCATTAGCCGAGCGCGCTCCTCGGAGAGGCGCGCTGCCATGGTGACCGAGTCCAGCTCCAACCCGAGAAAAGAGATCCTCTGCACAGGGGTGAGTTTGCTCTTTTCCCGGTTGACCTGAAACCCCAATAGGTCGAGGTGCCGGAGCACCTTGTCCCTGTGCATAATCAACTGCTCCTTCGAGTGAGCTAAAATCAGCCAGTCGTCGAGATAATTGAGTATGCGGATGCCCGCGAGCCGCAGGGGCGCTAGGGCACCCTCCGCGAGCTTGGTGAAGACCCGCGGAGACAAGGAGAGCCCGAAGGGGAGGACCTTGTACTGCCAAGCTCGACCCTCGAACGCAAACCGCAGAAACTGACGGTGGCGTGGAAGAATGGAGACATGAAAATACGCGTCCTTCAGGTCTATCGCTGCAAACCAATCCCGAGGACGAACGCACCGGAGGATGCGCCTCTGCGTGAGCATCTTGAACGGGAGTTTCTGAAGACAGCGGTTCAAAATGCGCAGATCTAGGATTGGTCGTGACCCACCGCTCTTTTTGGGCACGATGAAGTACGGGCTGTAAAACCCGCTCTCCATCTCGGCTGGAGGGACCGGCTCTATTGCATCCTTCGCCAGGAGGACAGCAATCTCCTCTCGCAAGACAGGGGCGGACCGAGGGCTGACCCTGGTGAAATACATACCCGTGAACTTGGGAGGCCGTTTTGCGAATTGAATCGCATAGCCGAGTCTGATTGTGCGTATGAGCCACCGCGAGGGGCTGGCCTGCGCTAACCAGGCAGGCAGCGCCCCCGCTAATGGCCTCATCGCAACAATCGTTGACGTACCTGCAGTGGGGCAGCGCGGAGTGGGAGTGCTGATCCGGGAAGCGCTGGGGTCCCGCGGAAGTGCTGGAGGCGAGAGAATCACTCTCAGCTCGCTCCCATTCTCCGGGAGGGGGGCTGGAGGAGTGGAAAGAGGGGGACCGTCCTCCCACCGCTCGCGAGCCGCTGGCGAGATGCACCGACTCTGCGAGCCAGAAGGCATAGCGTCCCGGACCGGCAGAGTTCGGGCTGTCACATCCGGAGGAGTAGAAAAGTGCTCTTTCATTGGAATTTGGGTGGCATCTAAAGATGCCTTTGATGGAATTGGAGCCCGGCCCTCCACCGGGGAAAGAGCAGCTTCCCTCTTCTCCGGATGGCCTGTCTCAGGGACGCTTCGCAGTCCGTTTACCGGACTTAACGGCGCCCTGGGCAGGGGGGGCGGCCTGCTTACGAGGTGCTCGACGCGCCCGCTTCGCCGGAGGCGGAGCTGGGGGCGGGGCAGCACTCGCAGGCGGGCGCCCTCGGCGAGGAGCAGCAGATGTGGATGGTCCGGCGGGTGGAGCGGTCTTACGATCCCGCCGGTAGATGACTCTGCCCATCGCATCAGACTGCTCACTCACCGCCTTGAACTCCTGGGTGAATTCACCGACGGTGTCGCCGAACAGGCCAGCCTGGGATATGGGAGAGTCAAGAAAGCGAACCTTGTCGACTTCGCGCATATCTGCCAGGTTTAGCCAGAGGTGGCGTTCCTGGACCACTAGTGTGGACATCGTCCTTCCCAGCGCACACGCAGCGGACTTCGTGGTCCGAAGAGCGTAGTCGGTTGCGGTGTGCAGCTCGTGTAACAAGCCTGGGTCGGAACCACCCTCGTGCAGCTCAGCCAGCGCCTGCGCTTGGTAGCGCTGGTAGGTGGCCATCGCATGCAGGGCGGAGGCAGCCTGGCCCACAGCTCTGTAGGCTCTAGCTCCGAGGGAGGCAGATAACCTACAGGCTTTGGACGGGAGACAAGGACGACCCCGCCAGGAAGAGGCACCACGCGGACAAAGATTGACCGCAATGGCACGCTCAACCTGAGGGATCACCTCATACCCCCTGGCAGCTCCGCCGTCAAGGGTGGTGAGGGCGGAGGCGCACGCAGCACGGGCAGAGAAAGGTGCCCTCCAAGACTGCGTGATCCTACTGTGCACCTCCGGGAAGAAGGGGACGGGAGGCCTCGAAGGTCTGGCCTTCTTATCCTCCACGTAGCACCCATCTAGTCGGTCCGGCCGCGGGGTTGGGGGATAAACCATCTCCAAACCCACGGCCGAAGCAGCCCGGGAAAGCACGGCTAACATGTCCGCTTCTGGATCCTTCGCCGCGCTGACCACCCCGGAGGGAGGGAGCGGGTTAGGATCCTCGTCGGACAATGAAAGCCCACCCTCCGATGTAGCAGTGGACATCTGGTCCCCGGTGTCATCGAGCGAAAGGGCTACCATCTGTTTAGACGGATCGCTTCCCCCGCTCGAAGCTTGGATGGAGCGCTTGGAGGAGTGGGAGGTCCGCGGGCCCGAGGGCGACGGATTTACCCCCACTTTAGTCCTCAGACCTGCCCGAGTGCCCACTGCAGTGCAGGGGACAGCTGGGGTGGCTTGCCCTTTTGCAAGAGCAAGCCGCGATCTTAACTGCGCAACAGACATGCCATCGCAATGATGACATGAACTGCCCGCGAGCACCGCATTCACATGCTGGACCCCCAAGCATGAAACACAGTGCTCGTGCCCATCATCCGGGGACAGGAAACCACCGCATCCAGAAACGCACGGTCAACGCGACATCTTGAAAAAGACGCGCTGCACAACCGTGTTGCTCTTTCAGGGAAAACTGCAACAATACAAACCGCTCTGGAGGACCGGACCAAAGAACGCCAGGCAAGGGAGAAACCCAGCTCGACCGTCTGCCGCCGTTGAACACACTCTGACCCGGGAGATCGCTCTCGTTCGTCACTCGCTCGAGGAACCCTCATTCACTCTCACAGAAGGTCTCTGAAGCGAAAAGGATGCCCAGCTTTGCTATCGCTGTGCTTTTATTGCCAAATTGATTGCAACAAGCATCAGCTGCGCAAGCTGAAGCTGCCAACTCATTGGCATTTCATTGGCCCGTTTACATACTCTTTCAGATGATTGGCTTTCTGAACGAAATCCCCCCATAGTGGAATTTTTCCACATAGCATTGAAGTTCCCCCTCCCGAAGGGGAACTGTTTGATTACAGAATCAAAGGTGGACTAGTTATTTGGATATATTTCGAATTAGACTTTCAGTGGAGGGACAGAAATCTCTGATTTGTTTGTTCCATATAAAGAAATGTTTTTATGTAATTGGAAAAAAAAACATAAAGGTGCATGAGTAAATGATAACAGAATTGTTTTGGTTAGGTTTATGGTTAGCTTTATGGTTATGGCTTATTGCAATAGGTTACATTATGTTCATTGTCAATCTTCTCTCAATAAGCAGACCATCTACAAATACAGTTGGTTGACCTACTCACAGTCAACAAAAAGAGCCACCAAAATAAAGTGTAACCAGCAGCTTTTAAAAGGTCGAACATAAGTATAGGTTCATAGATCTGACTACAGGGAGATAAAAAATCCTTCATCAATTGAATGTCAGGAATCTACCGATGCTATAATAATAGTCCGTTGACATGTAGTTACTCAAAGTCAGCCCTGACGGTCAAAAAAGATTGAAATGGTTTTAGTACCAATAACATTAAAAACTTTTCAAACCATCAAATTTTAGCCATTAAAAGCAGTTAATTTGACATGCTCATGCACACATTCTATTAGGATTCATCGGTTTTATCATGCGACCAACAAAAGTTAAATAGAAAAATAATACCCGCAAGTATTAACACAGAATTAATAAGATCCACATGACCAATAAAATTTTTTATAATCATTAAAATCAACAGCAAACAACGGGTACCATTAAAATAAAGTATAGACGTCCTTTAAAAACATTTTGAGGTTATAAACCATGCCAGTCTAAAGGGAGCTAAAGCGTCCTCCATCAATAAAATCATTATACTTTATTCAGTATTAAGCTAGCTGATATGTAATGTCAACCCAGATGACATTTTAACCACTAAAACCGTTTCATTTAAATGATATCTATTGTGCTTTGGGACACATTCCAATTAAATAGGCATATCTTCTTTTTTAAATGTATAACTAATGCCTAATTTTATGCCTCATGCCTTTAACTTTTATGCCAAAAATCATTAATATTGAGTAAATATTGCGTTTCTTGAAGAAATGTTGTAGATTTCCTACCTTAAATATATCAAAACTTAATTTTTTGTTAGTAAAAATAATTCAAAAGTGATTTTCTCAGTATTTTTGTATTTTTTAAGCCCTCAGATTCAAGCCATATTGTCCCTAACACAGTATACATCAGTGGAAAGCTTATTTATTTAGCTTTCATATAATGTATAAATGGGTGACACGGTGGCGCAGTAGGTAGTGCTGTCGCCTCACAGCAAGAAGGTCGCTGGTTCGAGCCTCGGCTGGGTCAGTTGGCATTTCTGTGCGGAGTTCGCAAAGATATGCGGTACAGGTGAATTGGGTAAGCTAAATTGTCCATAGTGTATGTGTGTGAATGAGAATGTATGGATGTTTCCCAGAGATGGGTTGCAGCTGGAAGGGCATCCGCTGCGTAAAACGATAAGTTGGCGGTTCATTCCGCTGTGGCGACCCCTGACAAATAAAGGGACTAAGCTGAAAAGAAAATGAATGAATGAATGAATTAATATTGTATAAATGTCAATAAACAATAATAATAATAATTTTAAAATTACACTTATAACTGGTTTTGAGGTCCAGGGTCAGAAATGTTGCTTTCAGGAGGTCAAAACACATGGATGTCATAAATCAGTCCACGGGGAGCTAAAACTTCCTTCATCAATAAAATGTCAGGAATCCACTAATTAGAGTTAACGGACACACTCAGGACCACAATAAAGTCAGAATAACACCACATCCTCAGCTGTAGCTTTTTGGGAGATCAAAACACATGTATGTCTTAAATCTGTCTAAAGGGAGCTCAGAGTTCTCTCATCAATAAAATGTCAGGAAGCTGGAATGAGTGAAGGGAAAGTGAGAGAAAGGAGGAGGTCTTTAACTGCGGCTCACTTTATTGGTTCTCCGTCGACCCCAGACAGAAATACTCACCCTCTGAAGGTGGCACATCTAAACTTTCTACATGCAGATCCCTTTGCATCAGTATCTGGACGCCTGAAGCCCACAGAGGACGGATACTGACTTCATTAGGATCAAACGCAAGACAACAAAACTAATCCAATGAATCTACATGTGGACTTTATTGCTTTCTATTTGTTCAGGTCAGCCAGATGAACACACACATAACAGCCCACAAAGCCAAGGTACGTCTAACGTTTGTTGCTCAGTCAACGTTCAATTGTCGTTTGATAAGTGAACTGATTTTGTGTAAGCCACTGCTTGATTAATGAGAAAGTTGTGTATTAATTACAGACACAATCTTTGTGGCAAACTGTTTTAATATACTTTCTTTTAAATGTATTTATTTATTTATTTATTTATTAGTTTTTCCTCTGAAGCTTTCCCCATACTGTAGATGTTTGTTTCTTGACTTATGGGTATCCAGATATTGCAATGTAAAAATACCAAACCATTAAACAACAGGGGGCAAAAGTTGTGCGTTAGAGAGTACGCAGACAGCAGGAGGGGGAGAACAAAAAAAAGCAAAGTCTGTGAGTCAGTAGTCTGTGAAATTTCATTTCTTAAGTTGGCGGTTCTTTTAGCCAACTAAGTTAAAAAAATAAATAAATAAAGTAAATAAAAAGTAAAATCTCTGCCAGCTCACTCGGCTGTGCGGGTGATTAAGTTGCTTGGTCTATTCTAATTATTTTGTATTTGGTAAACAAGTGGTTTCAAGAGGTTGAACATTTTATATTTTGAGCTGGATGTTTATTTATTATGAACTTTTAACACCATAGATAATAAATTACAAATTTTATTTTTAAATTTGAAATTGATTGTATCAAATTATACATTATACATCAGAACAAATAATTCATTTATTACTATTTATTTTTAACACCCTGAATTATCTATTTTTATATATATATTTATAATGGTATTAATACAATAATTGTGAATTTTCAACAACCTGGAAACTGTTTTACCTTGAATAATATATTATTCAGTATCAACACCATAAAAAAAATTAGAAAATGTATTATTATAAACTTAAAATGATCCAGATTTTTTTTCAGCATACTTGATATTTATTAGTAAAATAATGCATTCATTAATTGCATACTATATGTGTGTTAATTAACTTCTAAAACACTGAAAATATATATTTTGTATTTATACTTCGTTAGTATATTTATTTATTTATTGTGATTCTCAAGACCCCCGTTAATTAAATCATTAATTGGTCACACTTTACAATAAATTTAATTAGTTAATGTTAATTAATGCATCAATCAATGAACAATACATTTACTGCAGTATTTGTTCATGTTAGTTAACGTTAGTTAGTAAAAATACAGTTGTTCATTGCTAGTTAACTCAAGGTGCATTCATGTTAACTCAAGGTGCATTAACTAATGTTAACAGGCATGGACTTGGATTTTAATAATGCATTAGTAAATGTTCAATTATGATTAATAAATGATGTACAAGTGTTGTTCATGATAAGTTCATGTTACTAAATGCATTAACTAATGAACCTTATTGTAAAGTGTTACCAATTATTTAGTATAACTATTTATTGTTAATGCCGCTTTGTATTTTAACGCCATGAAAGATTTTTTAATGAAATAAAAAGCAATAAAATGAAAGATCTATTTAAGTAATACCTAATGTGTAGTAAACGTATTTATTTTCAACACACTAAATGAGCTAGTAGTTTAAATTGTGATTTATGTGTAATATATATTAATGTTTTACCTGTGAAACACCCATATTAATTCATTTATTCATTAAAACACCCATATTCCTTCATTAGTCCATTCATTCAAACATTCATTCATTACTGGATGCATTAACATACACGATTAGTATATTTATTCATTTCTGACACACAAAATTTTATAATTTATAAGTACATTTCTCAAAAAAAATTTACCACAAGAAAGATGCAATATTCATTTAATACTTATATCTTTTTAGTTATTATTCTAATAGTTTTTTATTTTATTTTTTTTGCCTTAGTCTTAGTGTATTACTTAGGTAAAGTAAATGAGCTCACCACCCTTTATCTTTATAATTGAATTTACTCATTAGAGACAAACAGTATGCAGTTTGTTCCCATAAATGTTTCTTGTCTCTTTCAGTCTCTGATGAGGCTTGTAAGCTTTTTTCAAGATATTGTTAACATGCTCTCTGGCTTTTATCATCCAAAGTAGCCAAAAACCATCCCATCTGCCACACACAAGTTTCACGTCCATTTAGCTCTCCTGTGGAGATGATGAGCAAAGATTTAGGCATTCACTATTCCTTGCTTTACTGCTTTTCTGATCATTCAGCCAAAATCATAAACACTCGGCCTTGCCCGGCTTTTAAGGCTTCAGTGTGTTCGTGAAATCTGCTGTTGTGATGCATTTATCTTCACTTTATTGCTATATTAGTTGCATTAAGTGATAAAGTGCTTTTATGTTGCATGTGGGCTTCATTCAGATGATTATACATGTTATGGATGTGAATTGTAAACAGACGCTCTTGGGGTTAAACCCAGGTTGGAGCGAATTAAGGACTGGGGAGTAACTGAGGTTATATTTCTTCTCCATCAGCTTCTTGAGTCTTGGTTGCTGCAGGGGATTTTGAGGATGTTGTAAACATATTTAGCTTTGGATGTATTTGAGGTTTCATGTGTATGATAAAAAAAAATGAGAGCAAGATGTTTGTGCTGTTTTCTTATTGAGACAGTAAGAACATGTGCCATCCACAATAAGCTTTTACTCAAGAAACATTATTTTAATCAGATGCAGTGTCATGTACAATATGCATTTATTCAGGAAAGAATAGTACTTATAATCAGATGCACTGGCTGTGGTTTATTGATTATGTAGTGGCTTTTATTTATATTAATATTAGTCAAAAAACACAAGTAAACACATCATGCAGTTTTGATATTAAGGAAAACAAAATCCAAATAGCCCTGTGTGAAAAAGTGTTTGCCCCCTTTTTAAAACATAACTTAACTCTATTTTGTCACACCTGAGTACAGTTTCTCTAGCCACACTCAGGCCTAATTACTGCCATAACTGTTTGCAATCAAGTATTCACTTAAAAAGCCTCTATTATACACTAAAAAGGGTCATATTTTGGTTTTGGGGGTCTCCAACAAATGCTGATATGCATGCAAGGTCAAAAACACTTTCATTGTCTTATAATATACATTTATTTTTACCTAATTTTCCCAGCGAGTCCCATATGAATCGTTCAGCGATTCATTTGTTTCCAAACCCCTCCTTAGCGCGATGTTAATCTGCGCTGATTGGACCGATGACAGTTGCAATTGGTCGACAGCATTCAGCACGACATTATAGAAGTAGTCAGAATGCATGTGTGAGCACACCTGCCAACACTTTTCAGACCCATCCCGTTTTGTTATTTCTCCTGGAAAACTACCATAATTTCAACCATCCCCGCGCGTGTTTAGGAACAGCTGACGGTGGCCATAGCAACGACAAATGGCAGAGGAACAGGAGCTCACAAGCACATTTAAATCCGTAAACAAAGCGACATGCGTCGTGTTTTCAACGTGGCTTTTGACGCGATATGAGAATATAAAGAGTTACACTACAAGCGGTTACAAGTTACAAAACACAATTAAATAAATATTTTGCAAGCTAGAGAAAATAAAAAGGCAACCATTTTAATCGCACTTTTAATCGTGCTGTAAAATTCTTGACAAGCTCTTCAAACGGTCGACGACCCCCCATTGTAAGCGTGTATATTGCTGAAGCACAAGGCTGGGGCTATAATGCTGAGGTATTTTTGCAAAAATAAACCTCAACCACTGACTCTTCACAGTTTCATCTTCGGTTCATCCTCACACTTCCAATAATATCCAGCTGAGCACAGCTTCTTTGTGACATGATTTAACTGGCGTCTGCTACAGTGTTCTTTTTCTCCATTTTCTTTTTCTTGCTACTGTGTTTGTGGGCGGGGCCGGGGGCTTCAATTTTCTTGTGCAACAAATGGGCGGGGCTTAAGTTTTGCATCCATGTCACGCCGAAATGGCTAAAGACTCATTATCAAAATGATTCATTTGAAGCACTATGAGTCGACTCTTTTATAGATGAATCAATAGTTTTAAACAATGTGCACTTTCAGATTTAAGCCTTAGCTGGATATTTCACTTCACTTAGTGCTGTGTTACACACTGCATGCAAGCTCATTTTCAAAAACCTATAATAGGGGCTCTTTAAATAGGCCCTGCCTGACAAAGTGAAGTAGACCAACAGATCCTCAAAAGCTAGACATCATGCTGAGATTTAAGGGCTATGAAACCCCTATTGAAAAGACAATTGAAAAAAAAATAGGTTAAAGGGGCTAATAATTTTGACCTTAAAATGTCTTTTAAATTAAAAACTGCTTTTGTTCTAGCCGAAATAAAACAAATAAGACTTTCTTCAGAAGAAAAAAAATATTATCAGACATACTGTGAAAATTTCCTCGCTCTGTAAAACATCATTTGGGAAATATAAAAAAAAGGAAAATTTAAAGGGGGGCTTATAATTCTGACTTCAACTGTATATATATATATATATATATATATATATGTGTGTGTGTGTGTGTGTGTGTGTGTGTGTGTGTGTGTGTGTGTGTGTGTGTGTGTGTGTGTGTGTGTGTGTGTGTGTGTGTTTTGTGTGTGTGTGTGTGTGTGTGTGTGTAATTTAATATATTGTGTATATGAAGATGCAAATAAAAAATAAAGTATTCGTTTCTAAATGTATTTTGACTTGCATTTAATTGCAGACAATACAACGAACATTATTTATTTATTTATTTATTTATTTATTTATTTATTTATTTATTTATTTATTTATTTATTTATTTATTTATTTTCCCCAAAATAAACACATATTCCAATTTTGGTTCTTGCAAAACATTTTTTAAAAGTTGGTACAGGAGCAATTTAGGGTTAGTAATCAGGTAAATTGGTTAAATGAGGTTGTGATTTGAAACAGGTGATGTCAATGTGGGATTGTAATTATAATTTGGTACAAAAGCAGCATCCAAGAAAGATCTAGTCTTTTAGGAGTAAAAATGGGGAGAGGATTGCCAGTTTTCCAATAAATACTTTACAAAATTAACTGAAATGTTTAAAAGCAATGTTCCTCAAAGAAAAATAGGAAGACATTCGGATATTTCAACAGAATCCAACAGTGCATAATGTCATTAAATGATTCACAGAATCTGGATGAATTTTAGTGCATCCAAGGGCATCCCCGGGTGGAAATGGAGAATAAAGAAAATAATTAGTGTAGCTGCTGTTTATAATGCATATGAACAACAGATGCCAATGCAAAAATAAAGTGCAATAAATGAAAATATAACATAGAAACAAAAATATACAAGATAGAAGTATTTCTAAAAAGTAATAAGACAGAAAGAGTGTGTCCTATGGGTGGTTTGTCAAGTCAACACTCACGCATCCTACAGTTATTCTATGCCTGGTGTGTATGTTTTACTAAAAAGATAGACTTTTAGGGAGTACTCACACTATGTACAGTTGCCTTGAACCGGGCCGAAGCACACTTGTCCCTCCTCCCGTCTCCCCCGATGGCCCACACTCACATTACATTCGGGCCTGAGCATGCTTATACATCATCAATGATGCGCTGTTCAATTTAAGAGAAGTGCTCTCGCTCAGCACAGTGGACATTTCTTTATATGATTTTATCATTTTAGTCGTTTGATATGCAGTGACACGCAGTCAAATATTTTGCTGAACAGATCAGCCACTTTTGACGCTCACAAACAATTATAAAATCCTCGTGCTGCAGGAATAAGAAGGTTTGCTAAAGGTGCAGCTGTCGTGCAGTGAGGGGTTTGCGTCTTTAATAATCTATGACAGTTTGCGTTCATTAAGCACTAAGAGTGATTAATAAATCCATATAAAACAGTCCCCAAAAGTCACGTCTCCTCTTCAGTTTCAGGCCCAGGCGCGCTTTGCACTCACACTGCAAGCGTACTGCACCAAAACACAAGTGCTCAGGCACACCTCTTCCAACCGGGCCAGGGCCAGCAAACTGAGCCATGCCTGAGCCCGATTCAGAGCACTCACAGATCTCAAACGATCCGGGAAACGGGCCTGGGCATGGTTCGGATAGCATAGTGCAACCATAGTGCAAGTACGCCCTTAATCTAGTTTTGAGCTGAGAGAGTGTGTCTGATGTTCGGACATTATCAGGAAGGCTATTCCAGAGTTTATGAGCCATATATAGAAAGGCTTGACCTCTTTTAGTGGACTTTGCTAGAAAGTGTCTAGTATCTGTGAGAAATTCTACTTAAAACATGAGTAAAATTCCATTTTAAAAGTACTCAGGTGTAGAGAGTATTATGCTGTGAAATGTATCCCATATTAAACAGGTAAGTTAAAGTATTTGCCATTCATGGACTACACATTTCAAATCTGTAGGTTAAAAGAACAAGGTTATTTGAATTTGAAAACACATTACAAAAATATGTGTGTAATGTTAGGGCAAAAAGTTGTGATGATATGTTGACACTAGTTAAGCACTTTGAATGCTGACCAACAAGCTACGAGTGCAGCAGTTGGAACTGCAAACCAAGCTTGTGCAGCACTAATAAATTCATGCAATTTGTACATGTGTTTGATTCTATAGTGCATTTAGTTATTTTGGTCACACTTTACAATAAGGTTCATTAGTTAGTGTTAAATAATGCATTTTATAACATGAACAAACAATGAACAATACATTGACTATATTATTTGTTGATGTCAGTTAACGAAAATACAGTTGTTCATTGTTATTTCATGTTAACTCATGGTGCATTAACTAATGTTTACAAGCATGGTCTTGTATGTTAATAATGCATTAGTAAATGTTCAATTATGATTAATAAATGCTGTACAAGTGTTGTTCATGATTATTTCATGTTAGTAAATGCATTAACTAATGAACCTTATTGTAAAGTGTTACCGTTATTTTTTATGGCCATTTGGTGTAGTCTCTCAGTCATTGTGTGTAATGATATTGCATATTCATGGACATTTTTTATGTTTCCAGAATATACATGTTTGTTGGATTTATAAAGTGCGTCATGAGGTTGATCTGTGATGTTATTTTTCAATGCATGATTGGATGTGAATCGCAGAACTGATTATTTTACTTCAAATAAAATAGTGGCTGCTAAACTGCTAAATTATAAAGCATCACTTAACATCCTAAAATCTTTAAAAATTCGAAGAATTAAAAAATATTTTTTTACAGGTAACTGTCTTAGCATGCATTTGAGCTTCTGTAAATAAATTTCACATATAATAATTCCAATAAAATATTACTATTTTTGTGATTGCAGGTAAGGCATCAGTGCTTCATCCTTGTCCTGTGCTTTCATCTGGTCTATGCTGGTGTGCCAGGTCCATGTAAGCACTCTGTCACCCAGGACCATCTACTCAATTTAAGACGTCTGGTAAGATGAGTTACTTTTACCGGCAGTAAATCACTCAGCAGCCTAACCAAAATGAACTTGATGAATGAAATGAACAGATTCTTTTTTTATTTTTATTTTTTTAATAGATAATTTATTATAAAATCCCACAGCAAACCACAGCTGT
Organism: Danio albolineatus; assembly: GCA_903798035.1. Classification (NCBI taxonomy): domain Eukaryota; kingdom Metazoa; phylum Chordata; class Actinopteri; order Cypriniformes; family Danionidae; genus Danio; species Danio albolineatus. Next base: position 890,285 of record CAIGQQ010036980.1, on the reverse strand, counting down.
CTGTAATGGTTACTCATCCATAACTTATTTTGGGTTGTTTGAGTGCAAGTTTCAGATTAAACACAACTGCACTAAATGCCTCATCTAAAACACCACTTAATTGGAAACAATTAGTGCATAAAACTGCCTGGCCTCTTAAAATGTATTTTATGTGAATATGTGCGTAACATATGTCAAATTATTTGTTTTCGCCTTCGATGCTTTCCTTTGCAGATCAAAAACCAGCTGCAAAATGGTTGTTCAATAACCTACACGTTCACCGAGCGTCAGAATCTGGTAAGCACATTTCCATTTCTCTCAGATAATGGCAGATATGAATTCTCCAGCTTTCCTATGGGCATTTTAGCAGTTTAGAACAGTGTATAAAAGAGCTTGATATGATCGTTGACATTCTGGTGTAATAGATCTTCCTACCATGCCACAAAAATCACACACTGATCTGAAACAGATGTCCCGGAAGACCATGTTTTAAGCCACAGAGGCAGCAAACCCATGTGGTGCAAACCGCAGTTCACTGATTTAGGTGGATTAACCAGGGCCATGACCACCATAGACACTGAGGGGGTCTAGCTCTCTCCAGTATTTAGAAATAGCCAAATTGTCCAAGCCAATATTTAAAACGCACAGCTCTGCTGCGCTTCATTACACAGCACTTTGTTGTAAGGAAAACAAAAAGGTTTAAAAGTTTTCACACCTGCAGCTCGTTTGCTTTGTTCTGCGATCATGGATTAAGTGTCACGCTTTAATTTCATCTGGTTTTGGTCACTTTCACAAGGCAATATTTATAAATGTTAAAAAAAGCCACATTTAGATAAACTCTCATTTCTTTGTTCAAAAAAATGCATTTTACCCTTAAATTGTTGCTTTCTTTGTCACTGAAGTTATTTTATTTTATCATTCTGAGCAAAAATCAAAGAGTTAAGGGTTATGTGTTTTGATCAGTTCTTCTGAAATATGATTTTTTACATCATCTTTGCTATAGGTTTCCCATGATTCATTTGAAGGCTTTAGAAAAATAATCACAGATATTTTTTATGCAGCATGTGTAATAATTCATTATGCAGAGTGATAAAGTCTGCTTTATTGGCCCATTGAGTCAGACTGCTTTCTTACCACAAGTGAACTGCTCCAGAGTTGGTTTTTAAGCAGCTTGAAACCAACCAATGGTTTTCGTGTCCACATACTGAAAAATGATTGAATGCCCAATCAAATTAAAGTAGTTTAGCGTTGAAAGTGACTGCGGTAAGACTGAAATTACAAAACATTTAATTAAAAAAGATTTACAATACAAATATTAAACAATGCACAGTAATATCCAGTAATTCACCATTTTAAATTTAAAATATGGAATCATTAGCTTGATTCATATAACTGACCCTTCACAAAGACCAGGCTTTCAATAGCAGCCATGGTGCTACCTTATCAATTGGGTAAAGTCTCCAGGGAAATAGTGAATCATTTCTAGAAAAACAGACAGAAGCAGAGTTAAGCATAAAGTTCTGCAGTATGCATTTGAGGTATATATATATATATATATAAGAAAAAGACTGACACACCCTACAGGTGTAGTGATTGGCAGTTTGGATTATTTTTAATAAATTGCATATTGATTCCCTATCATAACTCACAGACAAGACACACTATAATGCATATAATTTTCTTACTGTCTGTGACAAAACAACAACAAGAACAGAAAAGTCTTCCATTTACTCTGACAGTGTGCATAAATCTCCTAAGTTTTCAGCAGTGCTGGTGCCAAAAGTGTATTTTTATTTTCAGTTTTTATTAAAAAAAACAAAATGAATAATAATAATAATTCCTTACATTTATATAGCGCTTTTCTGGGCACTCAAATCGCTTTACACAATGGGGGGGATCTCCTCATCCACCACCAGTGTGCAGCATCCACCTAGATGACGAGACAGCAGCCATTTTGCACCAGACCGCACACCACACACCAGCTGATTGGTGGAGAGGAGACAGAGTGATGAAGCCAATTATGATAGGGGATGGTTAGGAGGCCATGATGGACAGAGGCCAATGGGCAGATCTGGCCAGGATGCCAGGGTTGAACCTCTACTCTTTTTCGAAGAACATCCTGGGATTTTCTTGGGAAAAGAGAGGGAGAGTCAGGACCCCGGTTTAACGTCTCATCCGAAAGATGGCACTCACAGAGCAGTATAGAGTCCCTGTTGCTATACTGGGGCATTAGGATCCACACAGACCGCAGGTTGGGCGCCCCCTGCTGGCCTCACTAACACAACTTCTGGTGGTGACCTAGCTTTCCCATGTGGTCTCCCATGTAGGTACTGACCAGGCGCAGCCCTGCTTAGCTTCAGGGGGTGACCATGTGAGAGTTGCAGAGAGCTAGCTGCCGGCTCATTTTTTTATCTCATTAAGGGGCACCTATGATGAAAACCAAATTTTGTAAGCTGTTTGGACAAATCTGTGTGTATGTATAGTGTGTGCACTGTCATATTGAAGTGATATAAACCCAACAAGTCTCTTTTTTAAATTTCCTGACATTGAAATAGGACCAAAATGCCTCATGGCAAAATGCTTCACCACGGCCGCATGGTAAAAGTAAACACTAACACATCCGTTGGTACTGCAAATGGCATTTGTGAGAGACTCATCATTTCAGAAAGGCTTGAATAAACTCACACATGAAATAAACTTACTTGGTATTTTTGACTAATGAGCTGTATTTCAGCTTCTACCGAGTCTGTCACTATGCTGTTTATCTGATGTAACCCATGATGAGAAGCAGACACGCATGTGTAAACAGTAGGCAGGGAGAAGCAGCTCATTTGCATTAAAAGCCAAAGGCTACAAAAACAGTTACAGTACACTCAGACAACAAAATGGGCATATTCCGGAGGCTATAATAAATAATAAGATGGGTATTTTGAGCTGAAACATTCTGGAGACACCAAAGGCTTACCTTGCATCTTGTAAAAGGAGTAAAAGGTGCTCTTTAAAGTGTTATAAGCTAACCACTGGCTTCAATCCGAAGCAATGAAGTAAATTAAATTAAATTCAGATAAAAGCCAAGGTACAAGGCTGTGAATTTAAGAGATTTAAGGGAAAGCTCTACAATTCCATGCAGAATTATAAAAAATTCATGGAATTTAAAAATATTATTTTAAAGTTGTTGGCTTGATCTATAAAAACATAATAGATTTTTTTTTTTTTTTTTACGGTCAGTTCGTTGAGTCAAAAGCTCAATGGATCTTCAGGAAAAAATATTTCAGAGGTCACTATAACATGTTTGTGCCTCTCAGCAGCTGAACTATAGTGTGGGGAATTGAGATTGCTAAAATATCCTCCAGAGTGAAATAAATAAATGGCTTTTTAGGGCCTGTTTAAAAGAGAGTCTGAACTCATGCATCACATGTTGTCTGTCCTTGGAGATCACTAACTTTTCCTGAAACGGCTTCTAGCTAAAGCCTATGTTTTCATTATGTGAGTGTATTGCCAGTGTCAGTTTGGGAAATTTGATTATGCCTTATTCCTCTGAGAAATTGTTTGAACAGTAGTAACTAAATGTATTATTTTTGGTTGTTTGCTGGGGTTTGTACTGGAGTGTGGCAGCTGTGGCTGTTGAGTGTTTGTTCTTGAGGTCTAGACGTTTGTTTTCGCTCTGTTGTGGGTCCTGTGGGTCGTTATGGTTTGTTTCAGTGTTTCAACAGATACCGCTTGTTTGGACGTTTGATTTTTATGACTCGTACTCCTTCGGTTTGAACTGATGGATTTCACATATGGTGATCTATACCATGTTTGTTGTGTTGATATACTGCCGTGTCTGTGTGTTTGTTGTTCTATTATTCAGTCAGCGTGTTCTGGATAAAAGCACCTTTATTTAGCCTCTTGAGCACTGGAAGTCAATTGGATCTGGGTAAACCAGACAGTGTCTCAGTGGACTGCCTCAAACCAGTCCACTTGTTCATCTGGTCAACTGGTCTACAAAAAAAGTTTTGAAACCATTGTACTGGCCCCAAAATACTATATTATGGTTTGCAGTAAGGAGAAATGGTATAAAAACAAAACAAAAAAAACATTATTGCATGCTGCAGAATTCTCACTCTTGTTTGAAACAGTGCTCTCATATACATTCACATATGTATTATGGGTCTTGTTTCTCATTGTTTGTTCTTAATAATGTGTCTGATTCTCATTGGACGGTCCAGGCCATGTGTTCCCCATTGTTTTGTATGTATAGCCCTTAAATTTGGTTGTTGCTAGAAAGGAAACAGCTGATTTAAATGGTTTCTGAAATGATTTAATCCTTTGTTATCCAGTTTGATAGTTGCTAACAAAATGGAGGAAGATTTGAATGCCAGCTTGTACTCTTGTCTACCATAAACACCGTCTGCATGCAATGGTACGCAATGTTTTTAGATGTACAATGACAAAAACAATGAGTTAAATTAGACTGATGGAATCGTCTGTTCTTTGTTTTGCCATGCCTTATTGTATTATTGGATTACCTCAATTAATACTGATCATGAGTTCTTATTGAGAGTGTAACCATATTCAAACTGAACCAAAAAACATGACATGCCCCCTCCACCATCACAGGATATTGATACAGGACAAAGAGCAGATCTTTATTAATATAAATGAAACAAACATCTATGTATCGGTCATATGAGCTGAGCGTGAAGAATACAGAATGCTCCAGATAACCCAAACAGGGTGAAAATGTGCATGGACGCCCTTGTTTTAAAAGTCTGCATAGTAATGAAGACACCATATAACCATAGCAAAAGTTATGCGTTGCAAACTTCAACTTTGTCTACTTTATTTATATAGCACATTTAACTGCAAGTTGAATTACCCAAAATGCTTCACATAACACAGAAATGTAAAGTATTCAAATTACATGGTTGAAAATTAAAAAGAGTTTAAACGGCGTCAGTGACGCACATCTCCTCATGGTGAGTCTGTAGTGCAGTCATTTTTATAGGTCAAGCATTGTTAGTTGCACTCAACAGAGATTTTTTTTTAATATGTGTTTTATCCTGTTAAATGGGCGCCACGGTGGCGTAGTGAGTAGCACGTTCGCCTCACAGCAAGAAGGTCGCTGGTTCGAGCCTCGGCTGGGTCAGTTGCCGTTTCTGTGTGGATTTTTATATGCCGTTGCATGTTCTCCCCGTGGTTGCGTGCTTCCTCCGGGTGCTCCGGTTTCCCCCACAAGTCCAAAGACATGTGGTATAGGTGAATTGGGTAGGCTAAATTGTCCGTAGTGTATGAGTGTGAATTAGTGTGTATGGATGTTTCCCAGAGATGGGTTGTAGCTGGAAGGGCATCCGCTGCATAAAACAAATGCTGGATAAGTTGGTGGTTTATTCCGCTGTGGTGACCCCAGATTAATAAAGGGACTAAGCCGAAAAGAAAATTAATGAATAAATGAATTATTCTGTTAATAAATACATGCAGTGCAGTGTTTAATGAAGAATTAAAAATGCTAAAGAAAACTTAAATGTTAGGAAAGGAAAAAAAGCCATAGTAGTGAGCCAGCATATAATCTCCACTCTTTCTCTGAGAGTGCGAGTTCATCTTTCCTGTCATCTTACGTAGAAACGCCATCTGGGTCAGTATTCACATGAACTCAATATCAAAACTGTTTTTCGGCAGTTTTTCACCTCATTTTCTTTTTATTTATGAGATTTAAATACTGTATTTAAGCGACATTTGAAGCTCTATTTTTAGCTGGATTAGCCTGTTGGGTGGTCGTCATATAACACTTTTTAATGTATCAAAATATTTCCTAAATATTTAGAATACAGAAAAATTAATAAAGTAATATTTTTAAAATACAAATTTATTCCATCATATATAATTAGGAAAAAACTAGGAATCTGTTAAAGTTTTAAATTAAAAACTGTAGCCTATTGTATATTGTAGTTCTTATATTCACTTTCAGTAGACTTGATCCATAAATATTATGCAAACATACCATGATTATAATCTGCAAATCGAACCGATCCTAACATTTTTTTAAACACATTGCAGTAAGAAAAAGTAGCATAGTTAGTAATAACAACTGCAAAAGCAAACTGTTAAAAACAATATATTTGAAAAATGTGACTTTACAAAAATATATATTTTATTTATTTTCTAGCTGTTAAATATTTCCAAATTTTGCGTGAATATACATAACTACAATTATTATGTTTTAAGTTTGTATTTGTGCTTTAATCTTTACTCACCACTTGATTATTCTGTCTAAAAAATGTAAAAGTTAGGCAACTGTCATGTTAATTAATTTAATAATTCATTCATTCATATAGCGTGCTTTCAACCAAGGGAATTCCATGGCTGTACTGTGGGAACCCAGTCATGTTTCTTGTGATGTGGGATCAAATTTCTGAAAGAAGAATGGCAGTGTGAGTAAATGATGTATATGGTGTGCTTTGGCTATACTCTGACTGCCTGATCCTAACATTCCTTGACAACAGTTCTCAGTTTTCTGACCCAACAATCTGGATAGGTAACCTTTGCATTTTAGCCAGTTGTTCACCTTCAAAGACAGCATTCAGTCTTTGTGGTCAGAAGTTTGAAGAAATGTCCAATACCGTAATGTGATTCTTGTGAAAGTTCTGGGAAGATTTTTAAAAAGTGTTGATTAGACAAACATATACAGTATGTAGCCCACAGCTAGTTACACTATATGATATAGTTAAATTGTCTATGGTAAATATTGTATTGTGTAAATGAAGTTTTATTATTATTCATTCATTCATTTTCTTTTCGGCTTAGTCCCTTTATTAATCTGGGGTCGCCACAGCGGAATGAACCGCCAACTTATCCAGCATTTGTTTTACGCAGCGGATGCCCTTCCAGCCACAACCCATCTCTGGGAAACACATCCATACATTCTCATTCACACACATACATATGGACAATTTAGCTTACCCAATTCACCTGTACCGCATATCTTTGGACTGTGGGGGAAACCGGAGCACCCGGAGGAAACCCACGCAACCACGGGGAGAACATGCAAACTCCACACAGAAATGCCAACTGGCCCAGCCGGGGATCGAACCAGCGACCTTCTTGCTGTGAGGCGAACGTGCTACTCACTACACCACCGTGGCGCCCCTTTATTATTATTATTATTATTAATATTATTATTATTATTATTATTATTATTATTATTATTATTATTATTATTATTATTATTATTATTATGTAATTAATATTTTAATAAGGATTATCATTTTCTGCTTTTTTCCTGTCTATTATAGCTTTCATGGCACTGTAGCATATGTATGAGCAATGGACAAAGTATTTCAGGCTTATTAGAATTAGTCTCCTCAAAAAGAAAATGAATTACCCACCCTCATGTCATTCTGATCATTACAATGTTCCAGTTGAAATCTGAGCTCCTTCATCCTCCATAGCAAGCAACTGTCCCAAGACGTTCAAATTTGTCATTTTATTTTTCCCTCTTTGTCTTCTCTTCTGCAACTGGTCATGGTGCAGGTTATATGAGCAAGACATGTGTTGTCATTAGAGTCATAAGTGCAACACACAAGCTTCGCGTTGCCCATAGTAAATCCACACCCTAATCTAATGTGGAAGATTTGAATACAAATCTAAAGGGGTGCTTGCATACACCTTTTTTAAGCTTTATTTGATTGCAGTTGAACCATTGAAATCACATGGAACGTTTTGACAATATTCTTGGTTCCTTTTCTAGATTTTGAACATCTTGGGACGAGAAGGATGAAGGACGAGATGTCTTAATTTGTTTTTCGAAGAAGGTCTCAGAGGACAGAAAAGAGTTTGAGCAATTAATAACAGAATATTTGGGTAAACTAATCTTTTAAAGCAAATATTTTTTTATCTGGCTAAATCCACCAGTTAAACGTGTCAGATTAGACTTGCTTTTTATTAGCAACTTTCTGAGGTTTCATCTTTTGGGCAACACACACACAAAAAAAAAAAAATAAATAAAAAGCTTCACCTCAAAGGAATAGTTATAAACAGTACTATGAATGTAAATGGATACTGGTTTCCAAAATTTTTCAAAACGTCTTCTTTTATCTTCAACATTATAAATGATGATATAATTATTTTATTTTAGGGGGTGAACTATGTCTTCTCATGCATGTCTTCAATGCACTGGCAGTGTTTTCACATGATGAAGTTTGACTTTAATCTCATTCAACACCAAGCGTTAAATGTAACCAAATTAAGCCATTTTACTGATTAGTGAGCTCAAAGAGAGTCGGTTTTTGAAGTCTTTAAAATGTCAGCATGGACCATGTGAAATGTACAGAGGAAACATTTACTGACGAAATCATGGCAGAATCAAATTCAAATGTGCTTTTAAAAAAATTTAAAAGGCCTTCAATCATGTGGAGAGGTTAACAGATTGCAGCTAGACCATTTTCTTGGACTTTGGAATTCAGTTTTGGAATTTAGGATTATTCGTAAATGGCCAGATGTCCTTTATATTTTGAACACTACATCTTGAATGATTTTGTTAGTTGTCATAAAATTGGAATGGCAATTCAAAGGTTTAAAGCTAAGAAACCCAGCGATAATTTAACTGTAGTTTTATGCTTGACCAAGTCACTCTGTCCTCCCTTCTAAGGGGACTTCCTTGTTGTTTGTGTGGCATTATTGCAAAACCATTTATATCATTCTGTTCTCTGAGGTTAACATATACAGTATGTAGTGATTCATTTTTTACATCAGAAAAGAAAGAAAATCGTAAATTCAATGTAGTAGAATTTTCAGTATTGCTTTGAACCTTGATGCCTAAAAAGATGATGTCTCAAAGTCCAAACAGACAGCTGTGTGCCCAGAGATATAAACATCTGTATATATGTTTGACAACTAATATCCTTCAAAGATGGACATGCAGTGATTTATGTTATAAATCTATATATACTCAGTATTCAGTGAAGATCGACATTAAAGAACAACCAACAATTTTCTTAATTTTGAGGTCACCGATTAGACCACAGTGAAGTATCAATAGAAGTATCATAACTTTTTTTTAAGTATATATCTTGAGTTATGCCGAGTTCAGACTGCGTGATTTTCAAAGTAGTCGTGTCACAGATGTTTTCACACTGGTTGACTATCTGGGCTAGCGTTTCTTTGTTTACACTGTAAGATGGATCTGTGAAAGGGAGTTTCACACTGCATGACTTCAAAATAGGAAGAATCGCAGACAACTCTGTCCAAACTACGTCTCACAACCAAAAACACGTAGTATATCTTTTGTTATTGACTACATAACGAGAAAGAAGCCGTTAATGGGGTAGAAAATGTACATATTTGCTCACCTGGCTTTGAAGGGAATTAGCAATTTCTCCTCGACTTTTTTTTTTTTTGACCGGGTTAGGTTGTGATATTGCTCTCATGACACGTCAAACAGACACGGGAGCTCAAGCCAAATTTACACTTATTTTCCCTCAATTTCTTGTGTCCGAACAAACTGAAAATGAGCGCTTTTAACTTCTCCCTCAACCTCCCGCTGGTCTGCAGGTGCCCATACTAGTGAATGCTGCTCTCTCATTGGCTGTAGGCGATTGCCGATGTTATTTTCAGTCAAAACACATTTCACACGGCATGATTGGAATCGCCGACAGCTCCAGATATTTAGCACGCCAAATATCTCCCGGGCATCTGCGATTCTCTCAGATCGCGTCTTTGATTCATATTGTGTGATTGTCACTCGCGTGCACGAGCACCGATTTGCCTGTGATTTCAGGCATTTGTCGGCGATTTCTCAAAACCTGTTGGCGAGTCAAAATCAGGGCTAAAATCATGCAGTTTGAACTCGGCATTAGGCACCATACAGTGCATCCGGAAAGTATTCATAGCGCTTCCCTTTTTCCACATTTTTTTATGTTACAGCCTTTTTCCAAAATGGATTAAATTAATTTAAAACTCTACACACGATACCCCATAATGACAATGTGAAAAAAAGATTTTTTGAAAATAAATTAAAATTAAAAGACCTGAAAAATCGCATGTACATAAGTATTCACAGCTTTTGCTGTGAAGCTCTAAGTTGAGCTCAGGTAAATTCTGTTTCCACTGATCATTCTTGAGATGTTTCAACAGTTTACCTGAAGTTCATCTGTGGTAAATTCAGTTGATTGGACATGATTTGAAAAGGCATACATCTGTCTACATGAGGTCCCAGGGTTGACAGTGCATGTCAAAGCACAAACCAAGCATGAAGACAAAGGAATTGTCTGTAGACCTCTGAGACAGGATTGTCTCGAGGCACAAGGCTGGGGAAGGTTACAGAAAAATGTATGTTGCTCTAAAAGTTCCAGTGAGCACAGTGGCCTCCATCATCCATAAGTGGAAGATGTTGGGAACCAACAGGACTCTTCCTAGAGCTGGCCGGCCATCTAAGCTGAGTGATTTGGGGAGAAGGGTCTTAGTCGGGAAGGTGATCAATAACCCGATGGTCACTCTGTCTGAGCTCCAGCATTCTTCTGTGGAGAGAGTTGAACCTTACAGAAGGACAACCATCTGTGCACCAATCCACCAATCACGCCTGTATGGTAGAGTGGCCAGACGGAAGCCACTCCTTAGCCTGGAATTTGCCAAAAGGCATCTGAAGGAATCTCAGACCATAAGAAACAAAATTCTCTGGTCTGATGAGACTAAACTTGAACTCTTTGGAATGAATGCCAGGCTTTACGTTTGGAGAAAACCAAGCACCGCTTATCACTAGGCTAATACCATCCCTACAGTGAAGCATGGTGGTGGCAGCATCATGCTGTGGTGGTGTTTTTCAGCAGCAGGAACTGGAAGACTAGTCAGGATAGAGGGAAAGATGAATGCAGCAATGTACAGAGACATCCTGAATGAAAACCCTCTTCAAAATGCTCTTGACCTCAGACTAGGGCGATGGTTCATCTTCCAGCAGACAATGACCCAAAGCACACCACCAAAATATCAATGGAGTGGCTTCACAACAACTCTGTGAATAGTTTGAATGGCCCAGCCACAGCCCAGACCTAAATCCTATTGAACATCTCTGGAGAGATCTGAAAACGGCTGTACACCGTCGCTTCCCATCCAACCTGACAGAGCTTGAGAGGTACTACACAGAGGAATGGGCAAAAAAATCCCAAAGACAGGTGTGCCAAGCTTGTGGCATCATATTCAAAAAGACTTAATGCTGTAATTGCTGCAAAAGGTGCATCAACAGTATTGAGCAAAGGCTGTGAATACTTACGCACATGTGATTTTTCAGGTTTTTAATTTTTTTTAATAAATTTGCAACAATTTTTAAAAATCTGTTTTCACATTGTCATTATGAGGTATTGTGTGTAGAATTTTAAGGAAATAAACGGATTGAATCCATTTTTGAATAAGGCTTTAGCATCAAAAAATGTGAAAAAAGTGAAGCGCTAAATGTGCCCCGGATGCATTGTATGTTCTGATGCTCAGAACTTAAATGAGATATTTAAAAAAGAGCACTGATCAAACTGAGAGAAACTTTTCAGATTCCTCCTAGTTATTGGTGACCTTTCATGACCTCCTAATAATCCATACCCATGTCTCCTCACCACCTATAGCATGATTTTAAAGTAATTTGTTTGTACAGCAATACACAGTTAAATGTGTGTATTCACAAAATCATTCAATAAAAAAGTTTATCTCTTTCCTAATAAATAAGAAGGTAATGCAAAGACTTTTCAAGAGCTTTGCAGTGGCAAACCACAGGGTCTGTTGCATTTGAAGCCGTCTTCATTGTTTGCTTTTATGGTTAGTTTTTTTATTATTTTTTTTATTTACCTGCTCCATGCATGAATCAATGGGCAGGTTTTGAACAGGCAATGATTAAAGGCTCTGGTATATTTCGAATGAAGTTTGCTCTACACTTGAGGGCAAATTAAAGATGCTAGCTCTGTGCCAGCTCTGCAACTTGAGCCTTCTGTTTATTCATGTTGCTAACTCGGTGTTCTTGTGTTGGGTGATGTTCTCCTGTCTGACCTTGTTTATATGAGACACTAAACACCAATGCCGACCTATTGTGTAATCATCACAGGCCAATGAGAGCAAAGTTTGCTTTGGTGAGCTGTTTTGAGCTCCCGAAGCTAACTCAAAACTTAGCTATTATTATTATTATTATTATTATTATTATTATTATTATTATTATTTAAATTACATCATTAATGTTTTGTTGTTCAGTTTCGTTTAAAGTGTACCAGGGCCTTTACAGGTGATCTTCTTCTCTGAGGAATTCTTTAGAAGGGATATTGGGTTCAGTAAGCTGTTTTTACACTATGATAATATTTTAAATTCTGAAACTTGTACAAACTTGAATTCTGATCTGAGACTTATTTTAGTGATTGAATTTTCTCTCTCATGCTGTAAAAATAGCACAGGTTCATTAGAATATATGCTTTAGACTACATTATAGCAAAATGTAAAACTCGTTGCTCTGGTTGTGTTCAGTGCATGTTTCAGATGAAAAATTCATTAGAGGGCACTGTTTACATTTTTGTGAATCTGAATTACTTCATAATATGGAGCTAATAACATGCCAAAACAATCTGAATTTGTATTGTGTTATTTTGAATTATTGACTATTGTAATTTAATAAATCAGAATTTTTGTATGCCATTAAAATTTGTTTTGAATTTGAATTTCTTAATTTTAATTTCATAACTTGAATATTGAACATTGAATATTGAATTTTTCAAGGCTGAGTGTGTTTTAGACATATTTTCAAACTTCAGATTTTTATTGTTCTGAATTCCTAAACTGCAGATGTCCAGTGTGTAAAAATACAGTTTCAAATTTTCAAGATGAAGAAATTCAGAACATCAAATTCCATATTCTAAATTTAAAACCAGAAATTCAGATCGTGAAATTCAGATTCAGCAGAAAATAGGTCAGGGGGGATCAGGGAAGACAATGCGGCAGATGCCCTTCCAGCCACAACCAAGTACTGGGAAACAGTCACTCATACACTCTCACATTCACACAGGCAATCATACACTACGGCCAATTTAATTCAACCAATTTACCTACAGGTATAGCTTCTTTTTCTACTGTGGAGGAAACATGAGCACCCTGGGGAAACCCACGCAAACACAGGGATAACATGCAAACTCCACACAGAAACGGCATCTGGCCCAGCAAGGACTTGAACCAGCAACCTTCTTGCTGTGAGGTGATAGTGCTAACCACTGAGCTACCTTGCCACCCCCAATAAAAATAAACCAATAGTATTTTCAAAAGCAAACAAAAGAGTAGTCAATTTATGTACAGTAGTTTTACCCTGATTTTACATCTTTTGCGAAACCATGCTTCATTAAACTCAAACCCAAGTGCTCTGCATCACAAGTACAACAAATACAACATTGTGTGCTACTGAGCAAACTGACCATGCTGACCATTCCAGGCAAATGTATTTGATTACAAATCATAGACACCATTAAGTTGTTTTTTGGTATTTATTTGGTGTTGTGCAAAAAAAACGGCACAAAAAGAATTGTCATCTATAATTTGTCCTGGTAAAAATCCTTAGTGTAAGAAAGAACAAAAGGTTTTGGTGTCATACTTCCCGTAGTGTTGATTTTTACCTAGAAACTGCAGTTAAACATGTATCACAAAAATGTAAGCTAAAGCATCTATTTCCAATGAACTTGTGTAGTGTAAAAAAGAGAAAGTAGTCATGATCTTGTTTACCATTCAGCAAATTTGAACGTCCCATCAGCATTCAAATGGAGCATTCAAACTTGACAAAAGAGTGCATTTGAAATGAATCATGACATTTACTTGTAGGGCCATTGCAGCCCCTATTGCTGCTGTGGGCTCCTGTTGACTGCGTTCCAGGGCTTCCCCTTTGTTTAAACTGGCAGGAGTATTGGGACTGCGCCTAATACCCTTTGCATGCATTGTCATCAAATGGAAAGCTTGAATACTGTACAATAGTAATAAAAATTCCAAAGATGCATTGAAAACAATGATGTGTTGTATTGAATAACATCAACATGTATGATAATATAAAATATTCTTTGTGTGTTTCAGAGTGTTGTGTGTTATGTTAAAGCGGCATTCCCTCACATACTGGAGCTACTCAACACCCACTTTAGATATGCAAAGGATTCCGACAATTATCGTTATTCTAATTCTCTGAAGATCTTGATCTACAACATTTACTCACAGAGATGCATCCCTTCAATCAATGAGGAGATTGAGGTAACGAAGTTCATCTTTATTCTCTTGGAGAGCTGTGGTACTTAAAATCCAGTTAATTGTTTCATACTTGTTTTAAACTAGTAATCATTTACTGTCTACAAATGCGTCACAAGTAAACAGATGAACAACAAGAAGAGTTTTTATCTTGTTGGGGTGCTTAGAAATATTTTAGAAATAACTTCTAAAGGTTTATTATACCTATAATTTCGAGTAACATTTTAGGCGGGAAATTTCAAGAAACCAAAAGACTTGGACAGTAGCTAGAGGGTTTGGCAACAATGGTATTTATTAAAATAGTTTTCTTGCAGTAGTGTTGGACTCGGCTGTGTTGTTTTACTGAAATGTTGGGAGCTGGACTTTGCTTGTTTGTAATACTGGAATCATACCCATATATTTAAGATAATCTCTGCCAACATGAAGGTAATTGGACCACATGACTATTATGTGATTGTATCAGCCCATAAGTATTCTGCAGTATATATTTAAAAAGCCAAAAAGAAACCTTTCCGGTTGCAGTTCTAATTAGATTAGAGATAAATGCCATAGCGCATCATATATCTTTATCACATACCGAGTTAAAAACTATCAGACTGTTTGTCGTCTTTGGCAGAATATACATGGAGAAAACTGATGTATTTGATATAGCACATTTTATACATCCTGGAACATTTACAAGAATACAGTTGATTTAACCTCAAAAGCCATTGGATATAGTTTAAAATTGTTTATTTAAACTAAAACTCTTTCGATAAAACAATGGTAACATTTTACTTGAAGGGGGACACCTTTATAATTGTGACATGACACTTGTCATGAATATGAAGAATATTGTATGCATACCTAATACAACAGTTATGAAGTGTCATTTGATCATTTATGTCATTTTAAATGCAAAGAAAGATGTCTTTGACAACTTGACATAAACAAAAACATCCCAACTTGTCTTTGTCTTGACAGCTTGACATCACCAAGACAACATAACTAGTCATATATCATGATCGTCATGGAATCATTATAATTGTGCAGCGAATATTTTTCTGATCCCTTTTTTTTCAGTGGAACAAAATGAATTTGTGATTAAAATTCATTATTGAAAGTATCAATACTCAGTCAAAAAAATTTGATCAGCATCATTAATATTTAATGACATTTCAATGACAAATTCAATTTGTACCACTGTAGTTTAAGTAAAAAAGAAAAAGAAAAAGAAATGTAACGATGCTGTCACACAGCTTAACATAGTCTTAAAAGAGTTGTTGTCTTAACAAAGACATGTCAAACAATGTCAGCTCTGCATTTAAATTAGCATAACTGAGCAATTGACAGTTTGTGAGAGTTGTCATATGAATGCATAAAATAGCATTCATATCCATGATATGTGTCATGTCATGATCCTAAAGGTTTCATGGCAGTTTTACTGTTTGAACACCCCCTTTAGGTAAAGTGTCACCCAAATAACTACCACTACCTCTACCTACCACTTGATTTACCAGACATTGGGTTCAATACACTACTGAGACCACTGCCCAACTTCTGGTGGAAACAACAGACAAATATATACTTCATCCAACAGGACAGTCCAACGAAGTTCGTAAGAATCCACATGACTGTTCCCAGGGCAGCTTTGGAGAAAGCTGAGAAAGTGATTCGCATGTATATGAGTCTGATGACTCACAGTGACACATCTGTGGACTGGAACTGTGAGGAGGAGTACACAGAGGATTACCCAGAATCCACGACTCAACCCCTCATCCAAACAGCAGGTAGCTGTATATCAAGTAACATTATCTAAGATTCAGCTTAGCCATACTGTACATGTAAGATTGTGAGTTTTGGCCTAATGGCTAGAGAGTCAGACTTACAACCGGCAGGTTGTGGGTTTGATTCCCTGTACTGGCAGGAGTTGTAAGTTAAGAGAGTGAATGACCAGTGTTTATTTCTACCTTTTACTTCTACCATTTATTATGACTGATGTTCCTTGAGCACTGGTCTGGAATTTTATTAGTTAAGGAGCACACAGAGGTCATTTGACTGACATGTAAAGCAACCATAATTCATTTAACTATAATTCAGTAATTCATTTATTCAAGAATTTATTCACGAGGGAGGTTGACGTCACAACAGCTTTGTTTCCAGGTTGACCATCTCTCAGAAATCTTGTAGAATATTGTTTGTGAAATGTTTATATCTCACTAACCCTAACCCTAAACTGATGCTAACACCTACCACAACCCTATTCATATCACTTACAATAATGTGTTGTTCTTTATTAACCTCTTCACCTACCAAAACCCTAAACCTACCCTTTAGGCTTACATGTTGTATTTCATTAACATCTACACCTTCCTCAACCATGCAGAGAAAGTGTAGCAAGGGTAAAGTGGAGCTCCAGCTCCACCCAATAGTCTCTACAGCCATTAACACTTTGAGTGTATTGGAGCTGGTTGGAGTTTAAATTTACAGGACGTTGACTTTCTAGAAGCATTTGTACACAGCAAAGGTGCCACAGAAACCAAAAATTAAGTAGCATACATTTTCAAAAAAAGTGTGTATTTGCATCAAATATTTAATGTGGCATTGCACCTTTACAATGTACTCAGAACAGACACAGACCTGCTTTAGGGCCACCTTAAATTGGCTGGGTAAAAATGACTTAGGAGAAGGATCGTACACTCCGGATCCAGAGAAGTGGTTTCAAAACATATGCCTGGAGTATCCACTCCCAATGGACATTTCTTATGTCACCTTAATTACCCTTCAGGGTAGGGTTTTATGCAAATAAAGGCAATTTTTTTATTTATTTTTTGTATGGTGGCTAGGAGAGCTTAATGTGTTGCAATTTAAGAAAACACATGCAATTACAAAAAACAGAAGCAAATTAAGAAAAGATCTTCGTTGGTTTCACAGCACACGAGCTGCAAATCATCACAACACAAACCACTGCAAATGCAAAAACCACTGCATTTTCACACAACGCAAACAAATTAATCAAATGCGCTGCATTTTCTCACAACGCAAACAATTTACAAAAACGTACTGCATTTTCTCACAACACAACAGAAGTGTTTCAAGCAGACCCTAAAACGTGATGGACCTGGCTATTTAAGTTATGGTTATTTAGGTTGATAAATACGAAAGGCACAGGAATCACAATGTTAAAAAAACAAACAAAAAACTCACTTTTAAAAGATCACCTGCAACTTCACTGAGCAATAGTCACAGCACAGCAGCATTCGTCACGTTTTTGGTCTCCTTGAAATATTTCCGTTGTGTTCTGTTATTTTTGTGTTGTGAAAGAATGCAGTGCGTATTATTAATGTTTGCATTGTGACAAAATGCAGCATGTTTTATTAATGTTTGTGTAGTGGTAAAATGGAGTACGTTTTTAACGTGTTGTGAGAATTTGCAGCAGGTGTGCTGTCAAACAAATGGAGATGTTTTCTTAATTTTCTGGTGTTTTTTGTAATCACATGTGTTTTTTTTTTTATTGCAGCACGTTAAGCTCTCTCGGCCACCGTTTTGTCTATAATAGCTTGACACAAACTTGACAGACCCTCTGTGAATTTTAATTGTAATAATTTTCTGACTAAAACTTATGAAAGTGAACCGCTTATCTAATGAGTGAACGTCACAAAAAAGGATCAAACTACTGATGCTGTTCATTCTTTAGATGAATGGATCGGAGCATGCAAATTTAGAATGTTTAGCTTGTGCATTATTATATATGAAGTTAACATTGGTACTGGTTATACACCTATTTGGATTCAAACAACTTGGCATTTGTTGCTACTTGTTTATTTTTTTCTGCCTCTTTTCAATGAAAATTACTTGCTCATAAATACAAGTGCCGTTATATAAAAAAGTAGGAATAAACGGAAATGAGTTTAACTTGCTGTCAAAATGAATTTTCTGTCATAATTTACATTTGCATCATGTTTCTTCAAGGTTCCTCAGAGTGCCCCTGTGTTTGTCCAACAGTGAGCACCGGATCATCTAAAACATCTTCATCCTCGAGCCATTGGAATATTTACCTGAAATCTACAGCATCCTCACAGAGATCTTTCTTTTCACCTGTGACGACTTCCCCAGCTGGTAATGAGAGAACTAAACAATTACAGTCTCTTGTCTCAGTAACAACACAAGGAGATTCATCCAGCTTCCTCTTTGGAAGTACTCCAACCTTACCAGAAGAAAACACAGAGTTGGACCTAATGCCATCATCAGATGTTTTCCCATCCTTAACAAATCTTAAGGATGTAATTCCAAATGCAATTGACTCATCCGTTCAGTCAGTTGCATCTGGCCCATTTCAGAAAAACACAAGAGATAATATGCATGTCGGTGTTGAGAGGAGCACTCCCCTTTTACTTGCCAAAAGGTCTTTAGATTCCAAAAACCAAGAAGGACCATCCAGCTCCAGTGTGAGATTATCCCACAGCTGGCTTACTGCAACAACTGAGCCAACACATAAATATATAAAGAGCACACAGATACAAGGAAAATCTTTCCAAACACTTAAAATGAGTAAACAGGCTGTACCAGTCGGAACCACAGCTGTGTCTTCATCGAAAGAAGCCGCACATTCATCAGACAGTCTGATCTCTCTTGATGAACAGCCAGGTCTTCTAAACACCCCTCCTGAAACTTTCCAAGCATACACCCAAAGTCCGATGAGGGTGCCAAGGAATTTCATTAGAACGTTCCATGAAATGGAGATCAGCAAAGGTGAGGAAATCAGATGCCTGCCAAGTTATTTTACTATGAAATGGGCTGTATGTAAAAATGACGATGTATTAATCACTTTTTATTGGCAATGTTTGAACAGCCTGTTCAAACTAACTTCTCTAACTTCCTAGATTGTCTATTAAAGTCGGTCAACTGATTTTTATCTGAAGTATTCAGGATGTTTTTGCCTGGAAAAATGAAAAGGATCTTATGTTTACACACATTCCTGAGAGCCTCCCTTTCATTGATTGGTGACTGGTTGCATCAAAAAAAATTCAGCATGTCTAACTACATTTTATTATTTAATTGAATCAATTGTGGCTTTTAAACCTTTATTTCTTTGAATCTTCATTTATATCAGTATTCAATTTGAAGGTTTAGTACTTCAGCTTATTTCCTTTAACTGCCAAGACAGCATTTCTCATTTTTGTTTAATAGTTACACATTACAATGTAGGGTAAAACTTTATTTTAAGATGTCTTTGTTACAGATTTCGTGTACTTACTAATTATGCATAACAACAGGCATCTAACCTGTTACCTAACCCAAATTCTAACTCTAACCATATATTCATATCACCCAGTATTTAAATAAACAGTTACACTGTACCAAAGACACCTTAAAATAAAGTGTACTGCCCGATTCACACGGGGCTTCAGTGTCAGCGTTTAACGTAGAGCGTGTCTGAAGTTGGGGCTGACACAATCGTCATAGCAGCATCAGTTAGTTCACAATCGGCTACAGTTTGATAACTGATTGGCTGGCACTTCCTATGGAGTCAATACAGTGCTTTATACACTTGCAGCATAAAGATTTGTAAACAAAAACTAAAGTATTGAGTGAACAAATGCAAAAATAATGCCAAAAATAATCTCAAAAAATCACAGAAGGAAAATTAAGTTTTAAGAAATAAAAATAAATTTTGCAAACAAAAATGAAGAACCGCAAGAGCAAGAACTGCAGTGCAAAAAAACGATTTGCAATTTAAAGAAAAAATAAATCAAAAAAATTTATACTGTATATATATTTACTTTTGTTTTTGGACTGCTTCATTTTTATTTGTAGTTCTTTTTTTTCTTTTTTTTTGCAAAATTCCTTCTTATTTCACAAAACTTTATATTTTGATATATGCATTATTTTTACATTTCTTTGCATAATAATTTAGCTTTTGTTTGCAAATCTTTATTTTATGCTAAAAGTATATAAAGCCCTGTACTGACTCCATATGCTTCTGTTGGCACTGGAAAAGTTGAGAAATTCCCAACTTCTTTAGCGAGCAACACCACTGAAGAGGTGCCGATAGATCCACAATTCTGTTGGGCAACGATTGACGTCACCCATTCAAAGTGAATGGGAAGCATTGACGCTGACGCCCATTGTGAATAGGGCATAACAGAATGTAGGGCTTAATTGTTTTCAGCTAGTCATTTCATTAAGTTGCCTTGCTAAATAACAGGATTGTTCTAATACTTATATTTCACCTTTTGAAAAAATTTAATTAATGGCTGAAATCGCAATCAATGAGAATAAACCAAGATACACTCATGGTGGATTGAGTTGTAAACCAAAAATGCTGGATTGTTGTAAACCAACAAGTGGTAATATATAGACAAACCAAAGCATTGGGTTAAACATTTTTAATTTAATTAAATTTTTAAAAAATTTCCCAAGATTAGGTTTGTTCATGTTTGACCCAACAATGGATTGCGACCTTTTTTTTTTTTTTTTGAGTGTGGTAGACATCAAACGTGTTAAGCCCAAGAATGTGATTCACTTGAGTCATGTGTTACCAATTTTGATGAGTGATTAAAGATGCTATTGATTTTCACAGACCACAGATCCCAGGAGATAACAGACCAGACTGACCCAGACGAAGATACACACACAAGCTCTGCTACGGAACAATCCGGCGGCACAATCACCTCTTTTGGCATCGTGTTCATCATTGCGCTAGTATGCGGTGGACTTTTGCTCATAACTGTCCTATTTTACAGACAGCAAAAAGTAAGTGACTCGCAATGCATTTTTGGCCTGTTGAAAAGACCCACTGGTCCGGCCTAAGAAGCCTACTGGGACCAGTAGCCAAAAACATGTGCTGGTTATTAGTGCCGGTGGTCTTTTCAGCAGGGAGTTCCAAGTGAAACAGAAAAACCAACATTCCAACATGAAAGAAAGACACATCAAGAAAAAGAAAAGAAACCCAGGTGATGGAGTTCATTATTTATTTAAAGCAAATCATAAATTGAGAGACAAAATATCAGTAGGAGGCTGTATTTCATTCTCTATAGGAATTATGTGTTTAAGGGCATCTTTTATTGTTCTAACGAAAATCAAGGTGGTCCGTTGACAGGAAATCTGAAAAAAATTTAAGCATTCTTGCACAAACTAAACTTGACAGATCTATGGCAATTCAGCCATTCATTGTTCTTGGCTTGTATTCAAACATACCGAAATATGTGGAGTGTATATAAATAAATATATACTTATATATACTGAATGTACAGAACAAGTGGAATGAAGTCATATCCTAAATGTCGTCTTTATGTCAGAAGCAAATACTTAATCAAATGATTTGCTTAGCTCATTCTGATTAAAGGAATCTAACAGTAATATTTTGTGCACTACCTAAGGAAAAAACTTAATAAAGAAGCCGCTCATGCTGGTGTTTTATTGAACAGGCAACATTAACAGTGTCTCTGTCATTAAAATGACCTAATTACAATAAAGCATTAAAGTTTTAGTTGTTTCATTTTATCTCATACTTGTCTCAGACGTGCTTCACTGTATTGTTTTTGAGTCACACGCTGCTTATTGTAACATATGAATCTGATAAATCAACAAAAAATGCTGTCACCATATCAAAAGTTGTCTCTACAATGTCTAAAAAATATAAAAAATGCATTAAATCATCATAATAATAATTATAATTATAATTATTATTATTATTATTATTATTATTATTATTATTGTTACCTTATATTATTATTATTATTATTATCACATTCAAAGGAACAACTGCAACATAAAATGCAATATACTGTATTTTATATTAAAGTGTTTGCCAGCAATGGTTTGAGACTGGAATGGCATCTGCAGCATAAAACGTGCATACCTGTCAACTCTCCTGTTTTTCCTGGGATTCTCCCGTATTTTACAATTCTATCCCGATATGGCGTAGTGGCGTAGTGAGTAGCATGTTCGCCTCACAGCAAGAAGGTCGCTGGTTCGAGCCCCGGCTGGGTCAGTTGGCATTTCTGTGTGGAGTTTGCATGTTCTCCCCGTGGTTGCGTGGGTTTCCTCCAGGTGCTCCGGTTTCCCCCAAAATTCCAAAGACATGTGGTACAGGTGAATTGGGTAGGCTAAATTGTCCGTAGTGTATGAGGGTGAATGTGTGTGTATGGATGTTTCCCAGAGATGGGTTGCGGCTGAAAGGGCATCCGCTGCGTAAAAAATATGCTAGATAAGTTGGCGGTTGATTCCGCTGTGGCGACCTCGGATTAATAAAGGGACTAAGCCGACAAGAAAATGAATGAATGAATGAATGAATAATAATTATTATTATTATTATTATAATTATTTATGAACATTTATATAACAAAATTTTATCTTAAATGAGCCTAAAAACTTAGGAAAGCGATCAAATGCTTTCATTATGGATCTGTGCATTTTTAATCTGGGTGCGTTATTCCTTATTTTCACATCCCAATGTTGAAAGCTATGCATATGCCAGAATAATTGGTGGTTCATTCCACTGTGGTGACCCCTGATAAATCAGGCACTAAACAAAAGTATGGTGTAAGAGATTTTAGCTTAGCACAGCTTTAAACTACAACATTTTATCATACATATTTTACTTCAGATGCACAATTTATTATAGATCAGAGGTGCCCAAATCTTTTCTTATAAAGGGCCAAAACCCCAACTTGATAGAGGGTTATGGGCCAAATATATACAAAACTATATTTATTAAATTTGCCATACAGAAGGTGATTTCCAAATTTATTCTGTAATATTTTAAAATAACTACAAAACATTGCTTTAAATCATATTAACCAACGCAGTATAGTTGTCAACATTTAATAATGCACTTATTACAGTAAAAACATGAACAATCCCATTTCACAACACAACACAATGGAGCTCAGTGCTGAATACACTAGTTGAGCTGCTTCTGCCTTCACCTTGATTTGCTCGCAGATGTCTTTTGCATTGTCCTCTATTTGTCAAGTGACAGTATTAACATTTTAAAAGTTGAAAAAGATTGAAGAAGATTTATTCTCTACAAATATTCTCTAAGTGTGAAGCAGTTTGTATTCTCAAAACATGCAAGTATGTGAAATAAATACTGTGGTATGTGTAAAATGAGCCGACAGAGGCACAGGGCCCTGCTATGAGAAGCTACTGTATACTGTAGAATTTATGACTGAATATGTAAAGAACTGATTATATATGTTTAAAAAAATCATATGAAGCTATATGTGTAAAAGGCATTCAGGAGAGTGAGTAACATATTATCAAGTTAATTTACCATCATGACAATGTACAGTATCTAAACAGTTCTTTTGCATAAGTTGCATCTATGAAGTGACATCTCTGGTGTGAAAACAGTTGCTTACGTAGACCTGAACTAGCAGGGCTGAGAGCCAAGAATATAACAGATATGTCACAGGACCATTTATGTGTGAAAATATGTGGAGCAAAAAAAACGAGAAGGTGAATGTATAAAGCAGGACAGCAGACTGTTCAGATTGTCTTGGGGAGACTTCAGGTTGTCCTGAACTGCTGTTTTCAGACATTTCGGCTTTATTATGTTGTATAAAGTCTATTTTCTGGTATCCAAAACCTCCAGTTTGATTCGTTGTTGATCAATGAAAAGGCCGGACACTACGACAAAGTCTGATTCGTTTACAACATTTAACTGAATCATTTAATTTCAGGTAGTTTTTTTTTTTTTCTTTGGCTCAACAATAAAACAAAGAATCAAAAGGTTATGTTAAATTAAAAGTGACAATCTCCATCAGAGGCATTCGCCCCAACAACCTCTACAGCATTCTTTCTCTCTTTTCAGATGGGATGGTGGGCCAAATCAAAGGTTACCATGCGGGGCCAACTTTGGCCTGCAGGCCCTACTTTGTGCATCTCTGGCATAGATAAAGTACAGCATTTGAACTAACCTCCTTCTGTAAACTGATGTGCAAACTGTTTGTTTACACAAATATGTCTTAATATAATTTTATAGAATCATAGACAGTAAAAAAAAAGGCTAAGCCAATCAGCATTACATTTTTACTATACATAATCTGTTTGAAATTGCATGAGATGGCTTAAAGAACAGATAAATGTGTTTATTCTCAGTTCATCAGACTCATCAGTCAAAATATCTGTGTCTGCATTTAATTTAGAAGAATTTGTTGATAAATGAGATTTCCTGGACAGTTTTATTGCTCCTTTGTGGACTTTTTGTGTAACAAAATCTTCATTTTAGCTTTCAATAATGTGTATTGTATGTGTACTATAATTTTTTTTATGTTATGCTTATTGACAGTAATATTTTGGCCCTCTTCTATATGACATTAATAGAACAACACATTACAGGAAGCTGTTTACGTTCCCTGACTCTGAAGTTCTGCGAAATGATCA
Source organism: Danio albolineatus (assembly GCA_903798035.1). NCBI lineage: Eukaryota > Metazoa > Chordata > Actinopteri > Cypriniformes > Danionidae > Danio > Danio albolineatus. The sequence continues at coordinate 865,718 of CAIGQQ010036980.1, read as the reverse complement.
ATTCTTAAACTTAGGACTTGAATGAATCTGAATCATTTGGTACAAGTTGCAGTAAATTTCGAGTTTTTCCAAAGTATGAGTTCTGTGTGAATGTGAACACTTTTTACAGACTGGACTCATAATTATGGTAATAAGGCATGGGATGAATGCACCTTAAATGCACAATGTTACAGTGACACTCCAAAATATGTGAATAACAGGCACACTTTTGAGGTTGAAATATGCTAAACCCTTGTGGTTTTCCTCCAAGTCTGCATTTTTTCTTGACACAATGTCACTTTGACTGTTAAAAATCCACTTGGAGCCTGCAGTAGTGTTAACTGAGGGTCAATCGACCACCCTTCTGAAAGCTAAAATGATGAATGGGACACCATTCAGTCTCACTTAAAGGGATAGTTCACCCAAAAATGAAAATTACCTTATCATTTATTCTCCCTCATGTGGTTTTAAACTTTATGAGTTTCTTTCTTTTGTTGAACACAAAATATTTTGAGGAATGCCGGTTACTGGCACATGTTGGCTTGAAAAAGTAACTGCTATGGAAGTCAATTCTTCAAAACAGAAGAAAGAAACTCAAATAGGGTAAGTAAATGACATAATTAACCTCTTTGGGTGAGCTATTCCTTTATGGAGACATGCACATGTAGGCCACATGAAGTGAGGCATTTAGGATAACAATAGGGCTGTCAATAGTCAATCATTTCAACAAAATGTTATAACACCACATTGATTTACACTACTTCACAGCACTGTGTTGGCAAATATATGCAAAAAACTGGCTGCATAAAATATTGTTTTACTAGAGTTTAAATCAGTGTTTAGTTTATGTGTTTAAAGGGATGATAACATAAGGTTAAGGAAAAGTTCACACAAAAAAAGAAAAAGTAACAATTTCCTAACCCTCAGGTCATTAAGAGATGTGTCTTTAAGAGGAGGTGCTGATTTATATACTCCAATGATAACCATCATTATGAGAGATTTACAGGGAAACCAAAATTAAAACTCGTGGTTGCTGGCAATTCACTGAGGGCTTACGATTGGCAGAACAACTGGTCTTTGCAAGAAAACTAAACAATAAACATCATTATGTTTAATCAGGGCGTTACAGTGGCACAGTGAGTAGCTCGATCACCTTACAGCAACGAGGTCGCTGGTTTGAGCCTCGGCTGGGTCAGTTGGCATTTCTGTGTGGAGTTTGCATGTTCTCCGCGTATTCACATGGGATTTTCTCTGGTTGCTCCGGTTTCCCCCATAACTTCAAAGACATGTAGCATAGGTGAATTGGGTAAACTACATTGTCCGTAGTGTATGTGTGTGAATGCAAGAGTGTATGGATGTGATGGGTTGCACCTCGTAGGGCATCCGCTGCGTAAAACATATGCTGGATAAGTTGATGGTTCATTCCGCTGTGGCGACGCCAAATTAATAAAGGGATTAAGCCAGAAAAAAATGAAAGAATGAATGGATTATATTTAATCACCATTAAATTGTCTAGTTCTGGAACCAGTTATTTGAACCGGTTCATTTTGAAGAACAGTATGTAGTAGTTCATCCAGTTGGACTGAACCATTTGAAACAATTTGCAGCAAAATTAATGACAGTCATTTGTATTTGTAATGAGTTAATATACGTAGCTGCATCCAGTATATGATTCTATGATGTTGGGTTTGGCAAAATAAGATACTCCATCAAGAGGAACAATTCAACTCAGATCAACAGGAGATGGAGTGAAAGATTGAAACTAAATGTTTATGGATTCTGATGGTTTATGTAAAAAGGTGCATTGGTAAAGACTTGTTTATTAATATTTTATGCATTAGTAATTATCTGGTGAATCTGAAATTATATATACAAAAAAGCAGCTTGTGGAAAAGAATTTGATTTTCCTTTTGCCAATTAAATGTAATAATGCTGAAGATAATGTTCAGTTTCTTTTCATGAATCATGGGGATTCATTTTATTTTGCTTGTATGTTTTTTATGTATCTCCAAGCGTTGGTGGCATTTGCATTTTATAAATTACCAAGGAGCAAAAAATGTTCCTTAATTGTCTACGGAGATGACTTGAGGTTGAGTAAATTACTAGCGAGTTTTCTTTTATGCTTGAAAAGCCCTTACAAAGTCAAACGAGGGTGAATAAAACTCAGAAAAGGAACTGTCCATTCAATCAGAAATTTAGACATTGAGAATGACATTTCAAAAGATGCATCATGCTGGGAAAGGAAATAGTACAGCACTTGTTTTTTGAAGTTATTATAGCTTATGTCTCTCAATGAGACAACAGTTTGACATTAGTTAGTTCTTATTTATAGTGTTACTATAGTAATGAGACAGAGTTGGAGATGGAGATTAAAACCACATATTTTACAAAAGCTAGTCAGGCCACAACCAGACACTCAGAAGCAGGGGCACCGCTAAGGGGGGGAAGTTAGGACGATTCTAAGGGCCCATGCACTCTAGGGGCCCACAGAGATCTGCTTTATAATTAACAGTACTATAATGTAATATATATTATGAATTTATCTCTAAATTACAAGTAAAGGAATTTATTAGAAATAAAAATAAAAATACGGCTTATATCTGCCCCTCGTGTCTGTCACTGTCAAATTGTCAAAAAGTAGCGGGAAGAGAGCTGATGCTTGGTTGAGTGCGATCGTCAGGTAAACTGTCAAAGCAGCGATGTCCTCGAGGTTAACATCAGCTGCGTCCCAAATCGCATACTTATGCACTATTCTATGCCATTTTGTAGTATAAATAGTGTAAGTAGTGCGTTCACACTGAAAACTCTAAAAATAATAAGTGTAAAATAATTAAATAACTTTAATTACCCGAATGATGCACTCAGCATCATTTATGGGTCTCGGCTTATTTAAGGGTCTCATTGTAATATAATTTTGTGTCTTATTGATTTTTGTCACTGTTCCAGTGTATTGCACATTGTATGAGACACTTTTGCAGTACAGTTACTTAAATAGTTACACATTGGTGTTTTGTGTGTTTAGAAATGTAACATTTTCAGTGAATATTTGATTACTGTTCCTTTTTTTTTGTACTACATTTACATTTGAACAATAAATCATCTGCTAGCTACAGTCATGGCCGTTCTCTTACTAAATACTGACAAGTAGTGGACAAAATCAATACAATAATGCATAGGTCAGTAAAGCTACATTGCAGACTAAGAGTTTGGATAGCTAGCTTGGTAGTTGGGGGCCCATCCTCTTAATATTTTCTTGGGGCCCAAAATTGCTAGCGGCGCCCCTGCTCAGAAATAAAAGAGAGAGAAACAGTAGTAGCATGCAACAATTATATTGGTCTAGTTTGCAATGAGAGCTATCTATATAAAAAAGCTGATATTAAAAATAGATTCATTTATTAATTTTCCCTCGGCTTAGTCCCTTTATGAGGGTTTACCACAGTGGAATGAAGCGCCAACTATTCCAGCATGTTTTACGCACTGGATGCCCTTCCAGCCGCAACCCAGTACTGAGAAACACCTATACACTCTCAAATTCGCGCAAACTCATACGGTACAGCCAATTTAGTTCATTCAAGTCACTTATAGCGCATTTCTTTGGACAGTGGGAGAGACCGGACCACCCGGAAGAAATGCACACAAACACAGGGAGAACCTGTAAACTTCACACAGAAATGCCAACTGACCCAGCCGGTGCTCAAACCAGTGATTTTCTTGCTGTGAGGTGACAGTGCTAACCACTGAGCCACTGTGACACCCATTAGAATTAGATGTTACTCACAAACAAATGGTCCTAATTCAAGACCATAGTTGACTCCAATTCTTTACGCAGCTGGACATTTATGTTGCCACTCAACTCACACGCTTGTTTCTCAGCATCCATAAATGAACAAATAATAGATTGAAAACACCTTGTCGTTAAAAACTGAATTCTTTAGGTTTTAAGACCTAAATCTCCTATAAAAGGTCTCAAATGTGTGACGATAAGTCTAAAGAGGTTTACAGATGCAAAGATCTGGCAATCAACCTTTCATTGCTCGTAAGAAATTTAAAGCATTCCTTTTTCGCTTAATTTGATCGTGAAGCCATTGTGATACTGCATGAGGACATGCTGAAGCATTCAGTATTAAGCATTCAATTTATTAAGAGAATTTAATGATGACATAACATTTGGTTCTCGCTCCTTTTTATGTTTTTCTTTCATCTCTTGTTTACATCACAGGTTTTAGCATTTAATTCGATGACACTAACCTCTAGCAATGCATTTATGATAACAAAAGCTAGGTCTAAAGCTGGTTTTTAGTGCAGAATTTTAGCACCCGGATTAACCATCTATATGGCTTATGTTAGGAAAACAGAACAGAGCCATAATTGTAGGGGGGATGTTTCAGGTCACACCAACTCAGTAAGGTTGGATTTTATTTATTTATTTATTTATTTTCAGTCTGGAAAACAGGTTTTGTGAGCGTTTGTTGAGATTTTTGAAAACACAGTGTTGTTGTTTAACCAAACCACCAAATTTCACATGCCAGACCTCTATGAATGTGCCAAAAATGACTGGAATCCTCTCTGTATCGCTGCCTTGCATTGTGCAACAGTCAATCCCTTTTTTACTATGTGTGGAAAGGCACTTTTTAGAATCAGATGTTTTATTACGTGTCAATTTTTATAAAGAAAAGACATTTGATTTTATTGAGAACTGTCTGTCTTTTAATAACAAGAGAATCTTGTGTTCGTACTCAATGAAGGGCATCCATTGAAGTACTTTATATGCCGGATATGAGCAATGCAACAGCATTTGCTAAAGATGAAAAACCCTTGAGCGTCTTGATCTGTCATAAAATGAACTGGATTTTAAAGCCTAAACAAAACCACATGCCGGCAGCGTGTGTTTGTGTGTTTCTATAAATGTCTCTTTCAAATATTCTGACGCAAAGTTTGAAATATGAAGAAAAAGTAACACATGCACTTTAAGTCAACTGATCTACAATCGCTGCTTTCAAGAGACTGTAGTTAAGTGCCTTCTATTTGAGGTACCTAAAAGGAGCACCGCAATACAAAACTAATCTTGTAATTAATTCAATTCAAATGTTAACTCAAAATAGAAGAACCTCGAGGTCTCCTCTAATTATTTAAACATCTGTGTCTTATCAGAATAAAGAGGCCGGCTTTTGGGTTATTTTGAGTGTCTGTGTTTATCAGATATTGCTAAGTGTGGTCAGGGTTGTATAATTCACATCAAAAAGGTTCTGGCTTTAAATGTATTATTATATCATCTATTTTTGCTTTATTGTGCTCTTGGCATTGGCTCATGTTGAGAAGTATAATAGAGTTAGCCATAAAAAGTACAAAAAAGAGTTCACATTCAAAGAGGCCTTTATGTCGCTCTTTAATAAAACATGTAGAACTATCGATACCACCAAGTGGTGGGACATTGGTGGTGCAAGATAATCAAATCCTATAATCCAATCTTTTTGGCATTTCTGATGAGGAGCATGAGTATAATTTATTACAAATCACACCAAACCCAATTAGACATCAAGATTGTTTTTAAAAAGTGTCCTATTATAACCATTCCTGAGATACATTCCTGGATCCGCATTACATCAAATTTGAAATGCTTTATGCCTTCCCTTCAGCCATAAATGAGAGATTATTCTTGACAGCAGAAAATCAAATGTCAATAGTGATGAAGGCACAAGTTTGTTATCATACTACTGTGACTTCGTTTTAAAAAGTTATTTATTACTGTTAGACGTTCAGAGACCCATCTGGTTACTTCCTGTCAGGATGTGGTGTTTTATGATCTGAAAAATGCACTAAAACGTGTGCTTGAAAATACACCATGCTTCTCATTCTGTGTTTGTGTAACCCTGGTAAAAAATAATAATAATAATGATAATAATAATAATAAAGATTTTGTAATAAAAATATTACATTTATTATTTGATGTGTGCAATATTACAGGCACAGAATGGTGTTGGGACAAATAAACTAAAAATATATTTTTAAATAAAATCAAGATTCTATCATCCATTTAATTATTCATTCAATTATTTTCTTTTCAGCTTAGTCCCTTTATTAATATGGGCTCACCACAGAGAAATGAATTGCCAACTTATCCAGCACATTTTTTATGCAGCGGATGCCCTTCCAGCTGCAACCCATCTCTGGGAAACATGCATACACACTCATTCACTATAGACAATTTCCCTCACCCATAGCGCTTGTCTTTGGACTGTGGGGGAAACCGGAGCACCCAGAGGAAACACACGTGAACATCGGGAGAACATGCAAACTCCACACAGAAATGCCAACTGACCCCACCGAGGCTCAAACCAGCGATCTTTTTGCCGTGAGGCAAAAGTGCTACCCACTCCGCCACCGTGCTGCCCCCATTCTATCATCATGCTTTTCCAAACCTGAAGATTTTATATTTTTTTTGTTCATAGAATTAAACATCCATCAAATGTTATAGAGAGAGTATGGAATATTGTGGTGGGGAAAAATGGGTGAGAGAAATAAAAAATACTGGGAGGAAAATATATTTCATTTTTAAGTTTTTGCGTTCCCTCACAAAAATCTAATGAAGACAGGTTAAATGTTTTTTACTGTAATGTTCAATATTAAAGTAAAATGGTATCACAAAGGGAATTTGAGAAGCATGAGCATGACTGCAAGTGCTTTCATTAAATGGTTGATGTGCGTATTGTGCATAATACATCTTGCAGCGGTTGAGAGCTCGGTACTTCACCATGGAGCGTTTCAGAGTGAATGTAAGGAAAATGATAGCTACAGTAAAAATACAGGCCTATGTCTCTGTAAGAAAGAGCTATTATTGATCAATAAGACAATTGAAGTACAATTATTTGTATTACTTTAATTAAAATCAAATATATATTTTTTGTGTCATATATGTTTATATGGTATTACAGGAACTGCATTGGCCTGGTTCAGGTCTTATCTATCTGAACGTTATCAATTTGTATCAGTTAATGAAGAGACATCATACAGATCAAAAGTACACTGTGGGGTACCACAAGGCTCAGTTCTTGGTCCCTTACTTTTCACACTATATATGCTACCGCTAGGTGATATCATTAGAAAACATGGAGTTAGCTTCCACTGTTATGCTGATGATACACAACTTTATATCTCCTCTCAACCTGGTAATTTGTTTGAATTTACTAAATTAACAGATTGTATAGCTGATATTAAAAATTGGATGACTAATAACTTCTTATTACTAAATTCAGATAAAACTGAGGTCTTGCTTATTGGTCCCAAAAATCTCACACGCAAAAACTTAGAACACTGTCTAACCCTTGATGGTTTCTTAGTTCAGTCCTCATCTTCAGTCAAAAATTTGGGGGTGATTTTTGATAGCAGCCTGTCATTTGAAGGCCAGATTTCAAGCATCTGTAAAACTGCTTTTTTTTCATCTTAAAAATATTGCCAAACTTCGACACATGCTATCAATGTCTGATGCGGAAAAGCTCATTCATGCTTTCATGACGTCTCGATTGGATTACTGTAATGCATTACTAGGCGGCTGCCCTGTTGGCCTGATAAACAAACTTCAGCTAGTTCAAAATGCAGCTGCTAGAGTGCTTTCTAGAACAAAGAAATATGATCATATTACTCCAGTTCTTTCAGCATTGCATTGGCTCCCTATTAAATATCGTATAAATTTTAAAATCTTACTGACTACCTACAAAGCCCTGAACGGCTTGGCTCCCCAGTATTTGCAGGAGCTCCTGATTTATTATAGCCCATCACGTCCGCTACGCTCAATTAATTCTGGACAATTAATTATTCCCAAAATATCAAAATCAACTGTAGGTGGTAGATCTTTCTCTTATCTGGCACCTAAACTCTGGAACAGCCTTCCTAGCACAGTTCGGGAAGCAGACACACTCTGTCAGTTTAAAACTAGATTAAAGACACATCTCTTTACATTAGCATACACATAAAACACAAATGCTTTGGAATCCAAATCCTCTAAAGGATTGTTAGTCTGCATTATTTAGGGCAACCGGAGCCGGGAACACTTCCCAAAACGCATTATAATTTGAATGGCATCTGCACTCATGTTAGTCTGTTTTTTATTATTCCCGAGGTTTCCATAATCCTGGACCATGCCGTATCCTGAGCAGCTGCTGTGGTGGTTATGGAGGAATGGAGAGCATGAGACAGTTTCCTGTAAGACGATCCCTGTGACAGACGAGTCCTCGCATTGTTCCCAAAGGGCCAGCCTGTTGACCAGCCGGTGACCCGCCTGTGGTCTCTCCATGATGGATGTCCAGCTTTCTCCAACCCCGGTGCCATAGACTGCAGCTCTGCACAAGACGTCTGGCCATAGGAGAAATGGTCGTGCCCAACTGAGCCTGGTTTCTCTCGAGGTTTTTTTTAATTCTTCACTTTCGCCAATTGGTGAAGTTTTTTTCCTCGCCGCTGTCGCCTCTGGCTTGCATGGTTCGGGACCTGTAGGGCTGCGCATCGATGGATTACTATTCAGTGTTTGGACTCTCAGCAGTGACTATTAAACCACGCTGAAATGAACTAAACTGAACTTCAACACTGAAAACTGGACTGACACTGTTTCAATTTTTTATAATGCATGTGAAGCTGCTTTGACACAATCTACATTGTAAAAGCGCTATACAAATAAAGATGAATTGAATTGAATTGAATTGAATATGTTTATATGACAGCTGAAGAACAACTGTGTTTGGTCCTGGTATTCATCACATGGGCTCCATAAGCAATACCAGTCATTTTTTAACTTGTTTATTTATTTGATTTGTTTATTTGAGTCTCCCCATGAGGAAAACAGCTCATAAATCTTGATAGAATTTTGAAATATAAAACTGCAGAATATTTTCTGTCAAGTTTGTTTTTAGGGTTAGGGTTGGGGAAGAGACATACAGTTTAAAATCATTACGTCTATGAGAAGTCAGTATAAAAGATGAAAACCTAACTATATATAAAACATAATTACTTTTTGAACTATATACCCAATCACAACCAAACTTTAGTTAAAAATATAAAGGAGAGCTAGGGTACAAATGTTACTCAGTGACACAGCAATGACCATTTAATGTATAGCAAAACCCCCCAAAAAGAACTGCTCCACATAGAAATGCAAGCCATACAGATTTTATAATAACATGCATGTGGATAAATGATGACAGAATTTTCATTTCAAGCTAAATGATTCGGTTTTTACAAAAGCTACTAATCACGTGTTACTTCTCCGCTTTGGTAAAAACAACCTTGGAGTAATTGACAGCAGACTCGTCACTCGCATCGCTGCTAATGCTTGCAGTGTCAGCACATCTCGCTTGACCTTTTCCACTGACCTTCTTCCTTTGAGACTCTTTAACGTTCACGTAGTCTATGCGTGTTGTTTTATTCTTAAAGTCCACTCGTCCAGAGGAAGCCCCTTCTGAAACATTGATGTAGTCTGACGTTTTCGAGCACTCCGGATTACTCACGTACCGCTGAGAGCTACTGGAAATCTGACATCCAACAAAAACAAAATCGCATATGAAACACATATATGCCGGTAAAGAACCGCGACACCTTTGAAATGGCCCGTAACGCATCTGGAAGAAGTAACAAATGGCTTTCAGGTGCGTGAGGCAGAAAGTTAATGGTTTTCGAATGACTTACCGATCCTTCGGGAGTCCCAGAACTAGTAGAGGATGAATTATCTGCTCCTAATTGGTGACAAGGGCAAAATTTAGCGTGAAACCTTCAGCAGATGAACAGTAAGACTTTTTGTACTGTATGATGATGTCAGGGTTTTTTTTACCATCGTCGCATGAAGTAGGAGAAAGACTTGTACACAATGCATTATTGTGATGTAAAGATGTCGATTCTCCTTTGTCGCTAGTCATGCGGATATTGTCTTTTCTAACGCCTGAATTAAAACATAAAAAACCCATAAATACCGTTGAAAGCTACGTACTGTATGATGAATTTAAAAAGACAATGATTTGTGCTATGGTAGAAAATAATTAAGGAAATACACTGCAGGTGAATGGGGTAAAAAACTAATAGTTGTCACCATACTTTGGTTGATTGATTATATTATGAAAAACTTTTATTACAAACATTTATTACAATATTTCTGAAAAATAAGTATTAATATGCAAATGCAGTCTTTAATTAAATGTGCATTGAATTGCATACATTTCTAACATAAAAATCTGATGAAGTCAGGTTTATGAAAAAAAATGTATCCCTCCATTTCAGTCCTATTCAAAAATAATTTTAAACTCCAAAAATACATAAATTTTATTCTACCAAAAAAGTAATGCATATATATATATATATATAT
>CAIGQQ010036980.1:817392-854997 GCA_903798035.1 Danio albolineatus | reverse complement strand
AAGTACATGATCTGCAAACAGGTGTGGAAGTGGGAAAACATCTGCAAGTACATATAGTTGTTACACATTGCACTTACATAACTCTTGTTACAGATGTGTACTTTCCTAGTGTTGTTACCAATGTCCTGTTACACATTTGTACTTACACATACTATTCAGTGGGTTGTTACATGAGTGTAGTTACACTAGTATTACACAAGTAAATACTATGTACAAGTGTGTACATACACTGTAGTTACATACTACTTACACATCTAATTATCATGTAAGTTCACAGGTATAAGCGACACAATATAAAGTGGGACCAACATTTTTTTTTACTCTTTATTTTCTGCCAATCTCCTTCTAATCGCTAGGGTTCATCCATTTGCCAGAAACAAGCTTGTTTTTAATATTTTATATGCTGTATAACTTTGTGTAGTCACTTATTCTTTGATATATTGTATTAGATACAAACCAGAATAATAATGTTTGATTTTAATATACGTATTGGTTCTGCTGAATGATGAAACATTTTATTTATTTTTATCTATGTATTGTCACGATCACCAGCGATCTCTTCTCTGTCAGAGATCGCTGGTTCACACTTACTTCCGTGAACTACAAATCAGCCATGTTTAGGACTACATATCCACTCATGCAACACACACCCACCTGCTCCAAGTCACCACTGATTAGAGACTCCCAGCTGAAGCCACTCACCACTCAGTACACTCTCTATTTAAGCCACTCAGTAACACTCACTGTTGCTGAGTATTGTTTGCTGTTAGTGACATACAACGCGTTTTCTTTGTTCCTGTATTCTGTGTTTTTGATCCTAGTCTTGTTTATTTGTTATTCTTGCCTGCTACCAGCCTTGTTGACCCTCTGCCTGTTCTACGACCACGATTTTGGATTTCCTATATGTTTGCCGCTGATTGACCGCCGCTATACTGACTAAATAGTCTGCAATTGGATCCTCGCCTCTGTTGTCATCGTCACATTCACCGTAACATGTATGTAATAATTCTTGTAAGTTTCATTTTGTGTGGACACTAAAATGAGACCCCTCAAAATGTGTCCAATATAAATGTATGTATAGTAAGATCCTTTTAAATCTGTAAAAAAGTTACAACATATAAATAAGTGTATACAGTAGGTTTATTTTAATAATGTATAGCTTTTGCTTGATGTGGTGCTATAAAGTAGTTACTGTTTATCTGTAAACATGGAAAACATTTCATTTTAACACATCAACAGTGTGTGTGAACATAATTTAAAGTACTCTCTTTCACACAGTCACACACGCACATACTTGTACAGTATATGTGGTTTATGAGGACACTCCATAGGCGTGAAAACCCAACCGTCACAGGGAACCTGTGGCAGTTATTGAAGTACAGTATGAATTTTAAGCATGTGATTTTAATGGCAAATCCTTATTAACAGTGTAATACCTAGGTAATACCCATGCCACTATACACTATGACTCAGTATGAATCAGTCTTATCATACAGTCTAATGTAATTTACCTTAAAAAAGAAATGTTTGTGTGACAAAATGTTGTACTTTTTTTTTCAGTAATACTACTTTTAGGTAATACAGTAGGTTTCAGTGAAACAAGGTATATTTAACTCAAATACATCTCATATATTAATCAAACTTCTTCAAGGTTCAATGTTTGGAGGGACGAGTGTAACATTATTCTGACCTGACATACAGTAACCTCTGATTGGCTATTTCAACAGATGTGTGATTCTCAAGCAAAACCTATTTTTTTGTATGAAACATATGGCGACAGGATATAACGCCTATTTTAGAAGAAAAGTGTCTTGTGTGAATATGGTTTCCATTAGTGCTCTAGATCTGCCTGAAATGTTTCCGCATAGTCTGCTGGGCACGATCATACTTTCACATTGGTACAGACCATTATGGGGTGGTCAACTATATATTTATATTCTATATTATTTTAATGATTTATCACTATTTAAATTTCATACATATCTTGTTTTGACGTTCTTCAGGAGGATCAAGTTAATATGTAAATATTCCCACCATACTTATTGCTTTCTTCACAAGAAGTTTTGACAAGGGCAGGGTCTCAAAACCGAAGGTGAAAACTGCAATAATAAACCAGCAGTGGTCACTCATTCTTACATGCTTAAATCACAAACAGTAATCTAACTGAAATAGGCCTATGTTGCTTGCTGAAGGTGTGCCATAATGATAAAAAGATTGCTGGGTGAAACAGTCTTCTGTTGACCAATCAGTTCCAAGAAATGGAACTAAAATGCTTTCGTAACGAAAATGATAAACTGCTCTAGTATCATTCTACTAATGGTTCATCCACAGATCAGATAAATTTCATTTATGACAATCACATATTTAATAATCACACAGAAAACATGTATTTATGTAAATGATAAAGAGGTCCAGTGGACTTCACTTTATAGGACTCTTCTGTTTCAATCGTGCGAGCATGTCTTGTTCTCTCTTGCCATAGCGGAGTCCGAAGGAGTTGAGATTGTAGTAAGCAACATTTTGCCTCCTCTTGGTGTAAGGACTTTCTGGAGACCACCACCATGTGTTTTGCTGAGGACCTGCACGCATGGAGAAGAGCGCTGAGAGTTTAGATGGAGAAGATCCAGCTGTGGGGCGAGTGTCTGTTCCCCTGAGCACCCGCAGTGATGTTTCCTCTGGAGTTTCATCTGGAGATATGAGACACAGTCTGACTTCAGACAAGTGAATCTGGGCTTATGGATGCTGCATATCTTCTAATGCCCAACACTAAAAAGTTAAGGTGCCAAGGAGATATTAAATGGAGTTTTGACTGTGAGGCCATAAAGATGTTTCTTTTATTCTCCAATAAAACTTTCAAAGAACTTCTTAAAAGAACACAATTTCTCTATTTTAATGAACTAAAGAACCCTTTTCAACTCTAAAGAAGCTTCTGTGAAATTAAATGGTCCTATGGATGTTAAAGGTTCATCGCGGAACATTGGCGTCAATAAAGAACCTTTATTTTTAAGACTAAAAAGTTATGACCTGTGTTGAGTAGATTAATAGTAATGTTGTAACTTACGCTAAGTTACATTACAAAAACTACATTCATATATATGACAATACATTTGTTTTAAGTATTTATACATATTTGTTATAAATAAAACAAATTATTGTTTGTTGATAGCTAATTGATGATAGATCAGGTCTATATACAGTACAACTGTGTTATTACATTTTAAAATTATTTTATAAAGTATTGCTCATTTCGATTAATGTAGCAAACTGCAGTTAACAAATGGAACCTTATGTGTAGAGGGTCTTTACTAAACTTACCTTCTAAGTAATACTGAAACTGCCCAGAGGGGTTTGTGTGTACCGTCGCCACCGCCAACATCAACATGACAGTAAGCAGCATCCTTTTAATGTGTTTCAGAAACTGAAGATTTCTGCAAGAAAAGAAAAAATGAATAAAAACAAGCATAGTCTCTGGAATCATTAATATTTTTTAGTTTTGCTCATTTTATCACACGATTTATTGCCATTCATGCATCTTTTCAGACTTATGAACTCACATGTGCACACACACACGCACACTCACACACTACAAAGAGAATTTAAGCTATCAAAAGCATCAGAAATCAGTCTCTCGCCTTTACTGCTGTGCTATTCTGTTCACAAGCATGAAAAATATATGAAAAATAACAAATATAATAATGAAAATACACAATAAATATTTTTCAAAATAAACATCAAAAACAATTATTATACAAAGAATTCAGCAGTTCCTTTTGAGAAATCATAATTCAGCAATAAAAAATATGTCAGAACATTTTCAACTGTTCATCATAACCTGGCAGGTATGTTGAATCGTATTAAGCAGTATCAGTTTATACATGGGTCTAAGTCATGCCAGATTCATATTTGCATCAAATTAAACTGAAAGTAGTGACTCCATATAGGAAGCATATTAACTGCATGTCAAGTGTCTACTTAAGTGTTTTAAACTGTTTAAAACAAAGATGAAACATTTGACATTTATTTATGTTAAATCAAACAATATATTTTGACCTGTATTTATAAATACATAAATGAATAACCATACAAAATTGCATTGTATTTTATTGTAATAAATGAATAATGATTAATAATGACAATTTATTAATGTTTGTAGTGCTGCAGGTTTACTGAATGTGTAATTAAATGATTCTTATTATGCTTTTATGTTCAGTTTTGGTGGGGGTCTTCAGTCATTTCCACTTAATATATTTAAGCAAATGTAATCTGTATTGCACTTTAATTGCCTCCATGTGTGAAAACTTCTTTTTATCAGCTGCATAGAAAGTACATCATTACTAGGTTCTTCTTTTGTTTTGTTTTGTTGTTTCGTTTGAAGAAACAGTTGATAGATTAATAAAACATCTATTTCTAATGAACGGATCTACTGATTAAAGAAAACACAAATCTATAAATCTCATATGGTCATTTATAGAGTAAATATATTGCTCCATTTCTCCAAACCCTATAAAAACTTCAAACAGACCTTCACACAGAATGCATACATAGTCCCTCACCCCCACCCCCATCCACAACAACACAAACACACAATAACAGAGATGCATATGAACGTAAACGTGAACATTACATGACAATAGTGCAAACAGCTTACCTTTACACTTGCAGGTATGGAGCTTGTGTTTGATACATACAACCTTCAGACAATTTATCTTTTTCATACAGCAGTATCACATGCGTCATAGGCACCTCGGTGGGTCGCAGAGTTCCATAACCCTCCCCTCTTTCCCTCTGATCTTGTCTTTTGGCCCCGGGGTCGGTCCACCACCCGTCCCTCTTCGCCGGAACATTCTCCAACCACAAAGCCTTCAAATATTTGAACTCAATATCATTCATTTGATTTTCTATTTGAGCAGAGTTCATTGAAGCTGTGGGGTGCAGACAGATGGAATGGGAACGAGCTGATTGGAAAAGCACTTCTCTAAAATAAGCTCAGGTCAATGAGTTTTATTTTTGGTTTATGAAAGTACAGAATGTGTTTTGCACATTTTCAAATTCTGGTATTGTATTGGTGTTGTTATATTTTAAAGGCGCCATGAAATGAAAATCTGAAAATACCTAAAGAGTTCAGTACATGGAAATGACATAACCTGAGCCTCAAGCAGAGTTGTTTCTTCGTTTTCATCTCGTTAGTGTATAATACCATTAAAATACCCTCCAAATGAAACAAAACACTGTGACAATCCCCAAAACATCACTAATAGAGGTCCATAGCAAGGGTGGTTCGGGTGGTTCTAAAGACTCACCCCCTCACTGACAAAGGTTCAGAATTTGTCCCATACGTGAGCTCATTTGTCCAATTTCGCAATGTCGTAATAAATTGTGAACATAACCCATCGAAGAAGGCTTGAACACAGAGGAGAATGCTGTCGCTGCGGTGTAACTGTGTTGAATGTGCCGGCCAGTTTGTTATTTAAATAAAATCATATTTTAATGACAATACGCTAGTTTTGATTTAAAACTTTATCAGATTCTTATGGTTTTCTAATGTTATTTGATATAATACATTTGTATAAAAAAGTATTGTTCTCATATTTTTTCTTTCTAAATCTTTAGAAAATGTTTTTGGTGGGTCAAAAAGTGTGGTTATGATGACCATCCAACAAGCTAATCCACCAAAATATAGTGCTTAAAATGCAACCTATTTTAACCTCATAGTTAAATATAAAATGAGTCAATTTGTTAAGAAAAAGAACTACCTCTTTCACCAGACTGGCTACTGGCCTGTAATATGCGCACCCCAGCAAGCATTTGATTGACCACAATATTTCCCAATGAGATTACAACAATGATATTTTTAAGTTTGTTTTAAAGCAATGATATTTATTTTTAAGTTATTATTATATAATAATAATAATAATAATTCCTTACATTTATATAGCGCTTTTCTGGGCACTCAAAGCACTTTACACAATGGGGGGATCTCCTTATCTACCAGCAGTGTGCAGCATCCACCTGGATGACGCGACGGCAGCCATTTTGCGCCAGACCGCACACCACACACCAGCTGATTGGTGGAGAGGAGACAGAGTGATGTAGCCAATTATGATATGGGGATGGTTATGAGGCCATAATGGACAGAGGCAGATTCGTTAAACCCCTACTCTTTTTCAAAGAACATTCTGGGATTTTTAATGACCACAAAGAGTCAGGACCTCGGTTTAACGTCTCATCCGAAAGACGGTGCTCACAGAGCAGTATAGAGTCCCCGTCGCTATACTGGGGCATTAGGACCCACACAGACTGCAGGTTTGGTGCCCCTTGCTGGCCTCACTAACACCACTTCCAGCAGCAACCTAGCTTTCCCATGTGGTCTCCCATCCAGGTACTGACCGGGTGCAGCCCTGCTTAGCTTCAGTGGGCGACCATTTGAGAGTTGCAGAGAGCTAGCTGCCGGCTAATCTAATCTAATCTAATCTAATCTAATCTAATCTAATCTAAATTATCTCTTACCATCCTTATTTAAGTTTATTTAAGCTTGTATTATATGTACTATGTAAATCAGACTCTTATTTTGAAAACGGGACAGGAAGAGTAAGCAGTTCTGTGAAGCAGCCAGCCATGCATGGCAATGAAGTCTCATATGTCTCATATGTTTACCGCTCATCAGAAAATGTGGGATATATGGTTTATAAAGGTATTCAATGATATTTTGTCAGTTTAAATGTTTCTTTTGTTTAACATGTATATTTTGAAATTTGCTGCCTATGCTTGTAATGAGGCAAAAGACATGCATGTTTGTAATGAGACAACAGACACGTTCACTGCTTAATGTGTTTCATTTATGTGTACACATTGTGTCATTTCACTCAGTTCTTACTGTTTTTTTCTTAAGAGAAAGGATGCCAAATAACTTCATAAAACTCATCTGTTTATGCAGAGATTATTCATTTATGCTACTGTTTGCATGTACAGTACATTAAAACCCTAAAATGCATCTCTAAATACATGTGTGTCTGCCCTTTTTGTCGAGAATAATTATTGTATAATGTAACGTATATTTCATAACACATCTAGCTGAAATAAACCTCTCCACACATGAAACGATTGTCATTTAAAAAGGAATTAGTTCTGAAAATTGTTCAGAATAATTTTTGAAAACTGAAGTTCATTTATTTATTAAATGTGTGTTTAAGAGTACATCGTTTTATATGTATGTGTGTGTGTGTCACTAAAATGAGCTGAGGTCATTTGCTTTTAAATGTGATCTCACGCAAAGCGGCTTCCGGGTCTAACTGCTATATCAAAGTTTTTAGAGAGACTCATTAAATGGTAATAATAAATGTTTCCAAAGCAACGTAATTAGAAATACTTTCAAAAATTACCATCATTATATGTGTCTATGGTTAATATCTGATAGCCAGAAAGTGATTCATTTTTTATAAATTGTTCAAATATTGGTGTCTGTGATGCAGCAAGTCCAGAGACTGTTGTGTGCACCATGATTATATATACTGTAAAAATCACTTTAAATGCATGATACAACTAAAAAGAGGTCATAAACGAATATTTTCTCAATTCAAATAAGTGGACCCATTTGGTTTCCCATATGTCATGACTTAACAAGCGGATTATTATTCATGACTCTTCCAAATATGGTCAAAACCAACCATATAATATAAAAGCCAATGATTAGGATTGTAAATAGACCTGTAAAACCATTTTGGGAGATTTTTTTGTACTTACCAAAGCAATCTGCCTTCTAAAGGATAAATCCATAAAATTTCAAGTAAAAAAAAAAAAAAGGCAGCTGTGGTTTTCAGTATTTCACCGTTAAAAATACAGTACAAACCATAAAAGTAATTTCTCATTTTTACAGTAAACTTTCGAATTTCATTAATTTATAAAGGTAATATGTCTGTATTTTGAATTACCAACATCTACACATCACATCTTTTGTTACACAGACAGACACATTAATACAGCCATATGCACGTGATCAGAAAGTTACATAATAAACCAATGCTCATCACAAACAACTTTTCCTACAAGCAGAAAAGTGCACCAGTGTGTAGAAGGTGCTCAGTGTCATTCACACAGCTACTAAACACCATTATGATAACATGCACACAATTCATGAAAGTCATGAAATCAACATTGTTTATCAACATTTGATGTAATATAAATATCTAATGTATATTACTGATGGAGAAACAACTAAAAAGATCCACAGTGATGTCAACTAAAAGCATAAAATGTGATGTGCCATGCAGGAAATTCTGGGAAAGTCAATTTGCAGTTATTCGCCATATACTGTATATTAAGGAAGCATGCTAACCAGGTTGCAGATTTTCACTACAGCATTTTTACAGTTTTTTACCATTGTAATCACTGCCATTTTTTACAGTGTAGATATAAGAAGGCAATTTAACATATTGTATCGATGCGTTCTATGGCACCTTTAAGATAGAAATTTAACAACACAAAAATAACATTCTTGAACAGTGGGCATGTAACGGTAAATGTATTTATTATAATTTAAGGGTTAACTAACAAAGCAATAACAATACTGAAATAAAAGAAACCAAACAAACAAACACAAATATACAAAAACTAAAAAGTAATTATCTACAAAATTCTCAATTTCTCTGGATTGAAAATGTATAGATTTATAGCTCTGCATTTTAAAGGGCATCTATGATGAAAATCATCTTTTGTAAGCTGTTTGGACAGAACTGTGTGCAGGTCTAGTGTGTCCACAGTCATATTGGGGTGATATAAAGACAATAAGTCTCTTTTTTTTTACATTTCCTGACATTAAAATAGGATCCAAATCCCTCCCTATTTGAGGCAGACCACAACATGACGTAGGAGTGTGGTTTCCTCGCCCACCGAATTGATTGAAAGCCGCATATTAACAGGTCATTGCTTATAATCATATCCACAAGACAGGACGTGCGCAAAGCAACCAGGATTAAAAGATCTGTTCAGCTCGCTGTGATGATGAGTCATCATCAAATATGATCAAGAATGAGTTTTACAAGTTTAAAACGTGCATGTTTGTTACGAAGTACAGCTGTTTACTTCAGCTTTACTTTATCACCACAGCTGCGTGTCAGGACGATTATAAAAGAAGACGCTTCAATCCCAGTTTGTGGACTTTAAAGGTTCATTTTGTACATTAACATAAAGGATGTGTGTCTCTGCTGTGTGTGTGTGTGTGTGTGTGTGTGTGTGTGTGTGTGTGTGTGTGTACTTGGAGTTTGTAACGACATTGTGTGTGACTCATCGCAGAAAGGCTTGAATTAACTCCGCAACAAATGCAACAAATAATCATTGGGAAAGTTCTTCCTGTAGTACTGCAGCCGAGGCGGAGGCTGAACTGAGGCACACTGACAAGCTCATGGGAATAGTGGGCGGGAAGAACAAGTATTAACAGCACAGACCACAAAAACAGCTGACTGGATGTTCAGAGCAGAAAATTCAGTGTAAGAAATAATCTGATGGGGGTTTTGAACTGAAGACACATTCTGGAGACACAAAAGACTTATAGGTGCCCTTTAAAAATAAATTGACATTTTACGCAAATCCATACCCAATAAATCCAGTAGATCCAGAAATACTCTAACATTGCACACACACACACTCACACACACATTATTTGTTTGAATGTTTTCTCCCAGAATCTGCTTTCACACCATTGATGTACTACTACCACCAGATAACTTGTTTAAAATCTGCAAGAGAGAACAGGAACAATGAGAAAACGTTTAGTCGGTGCCTGAATGCTTAATTGTAAAGCTGTAAAAAGAAATATGTTGTTGCTCTTAACTTTAACTGGTATCTATGATCCAAGTATCATAAAACGGCTTACCGTAGTTAAAAAGGGAATGTTGAAGACCGTTGCTAGAAAACCAAAGGCCACTGGGAAGAAAGATCTACAAACAATACAAAGAATAGGAAATGTAATATCATACATTTCTGAAAAGAGGTATAGTTGAAAAACGAGTCCGCTTCAAGCAGAGAAACAGCCTGTTTTCAAATCAATAAAAGTAAAGGATGTAAAATGAGGCAAATATATTGGTTTGAAGTCTTAATCAGATGGAGGTCTCACACATGAGGCCAGGATATGATTCAGCTGTTTACTCACTTAAATAGAAGCACGAAGCCATATGTCTCCACTAACATGCCAATACGAGGCCATCTTAGCAGAACTAAAGCCACGCCTCCTAGAAAGAAGGCGGAGCTTCTGAGCTTCTGCCTCTGGAAGAAGAAGTGGGCTGTCCTTTTTAAACCAATGATGAAGGCCAGACCAGACAGAAACAGAATCTGAGCAGGAACAGTAAATACATAATTAGTTATACATGATATACAATGCTGCTCTGAAGTATGAGGTTGAAGATTCTCTTTAAAAAATATCACTACGAAATCAAAACTGACAATTCTTATTTATTTATGAAAGGGGTGCCCAAACCTTTTTTTTTATGAAAGGCCAAAAACCTTGATTGAGGCTAGTGGGCCAAAGGTAAATATAGTTGCCATGGTAATTTCCTTATTCATTTATTAATATTTATTGCTTTATATTAACACTTTATAATATTTATATTATTACATTTAATAATAAACTTATTAAGCTACCTGTAGAGCCACGGGAATGCCTTCTGGGTGACAAACTAGTGATACCTAGGTAAAAATTCCTTTATTCTTCTTAAGATTGGATGTAATACCGCTGCTAGGGTGATACAAAATTGGAAGTGTCCCAGAATGCCAGAAATGAAAGAGTAGATTAATGTGAAATTGCAGCGTATGAGTGTATACTGGGGAGATTAAATAATGAGGGAGAAGTACATAGAAAATGGGATAATCTCTGGCGACATCTAAAATTAGGATAAATGAGTATGTCCTTATTTTCGTATATGTTTACTATATGCTGTTTTTCTTAGCTGAATTGTATTGGTGTGACAGGTGGCTGAATATGTTACATGTATCATATGTATGTGTAGTGTAGGGAAAAAAAGAACTTATTACAGTCAAACCATCTAATATATAACAGAATTGAGTTACACTAGTTTTCGTCTTGATTTCTGCATAGTCTTGACATTGTTTACATTTTTTAAACAATGATTTATTTACAACATTTAATTGAAACATTTCATTTCAGTTTGCTTTTTTGTAGCTCAGCAATAAAACAAACAAAAAAGGTTAAGTCAAATTCAAAATGACAATCTCTTTTAAAGGCGTTCACCCCAACCCTCTCCATCCTTCTCACTCTCTTTTCAGATGGGATGGTGGGCCAAATCAAAGGTTACAATGGGCCAACTTTGGCAACTTTGAAGAGCTTATTATACTGTAAAGCATTATTTTCAATCTTTACTTTAGGCAGTTTCATGCTGTATTTAACGTCTCTGTAAAAAAAAACTTCATTTAATAGATTTAAAATCCTGTAAAAATCGCAGCATTTTGAAATGTTACGCATACTTGATTAATAGTATAAAATATTAATTTATTCAGAACTTTTACAGTTTACTTCCTAAAAAATTTAATTATTGCTCAATCAAAAATGAAAGTGTTTAACAATTCATGTGCTTATACCTATATGGACATGATTTTGCATATACAGATGTCAAAATTTTTGTCACCTTGGTTCTATCTGACATTTTTTTTTCAGAATTTATTTATTCATAAATTTGCATTATGGGACATATTTTTACTAGGGCTGTCAAAAAATTAATCGTGATTAATCACATCCTAAATAAAAATTTAAAATAATATTTGTGTGTGTACTGTGTAAATTTTATTATGAATATACAAATACACACATGCATATACTTGATAAAATGTTGGTTTATATTTAGATATAAAAAATATATGTGTATGATACAAATTTTACATTTGAATATGATGTAACTACTTTGATGTAACTTTTTTATATATAGTTTTGGCTTCTATGAATGTGTTTATCACACATAATAAATATATATAACACACACACATATTATGTCAAAACAAACTTTTATTTTCGATGTGATTAATCACGATTAATTCTTGGACAGCCCTAATTTTTACATCATATATTTTGTGACTATAAAGAAAACTCGATTCCCATATTATTTATACTATATGGAATGCACAAAAAAAGAAAGAAACAACTCTAAAACACTAAGAATGAAGACGGACGCTTATACTGTCAAAAACATCTTGTTGCCTATAAGTTTTTTGTTAAATCAAATGAATGCGAAAGTCATCTCAACTTCAACCAACATTAATAAAACTGGCTAAAAATATTAAGTTAAACTTTGTATAACTTTAAAAAAAATGTTGAAACCTTATTAGCTTCTTAAAATAAGTTAAAGCAACATAAACATATTTGTTGTCTTGGCTTCTTGTCATTAATTTTTTTTGTGTATAATTCCAAACTGGTCAATTGGGTGAAAAAAAAAGGTGGGTCTCTCTTCAAGAAGCATTTTCTATGAGCTGAGATCTAAATAGCTTTACAGTATGTGTCATATCTAAATACACTTACGTTTCCAAACGCCAACAGGACTGAGTCAAAGTACAGCAGAATCCCAAACAGCACAAAGAACACACCGAATCCTGACAGACCCACACCGATCTCTAAAATTCAGCCACAACAGACTGGTTACAACTTCAGTATAGTAAATTAACTACTACTGTGGTCATACTAAGGGAAATCAAAGCAAGGTCTAAAAGATCTCGCATTTGCTTGTTCAAGAACTCGCACAATCTACATGAAATATACAAGTTTTTGTTCAGTTGATCGTATAAATTGTTCTGTTGATCATATATTTGTTCATTTATAGTCAGTGAAAGAAAGTCACTCACTCTGAAACTCGGTGATTGTGATCATGGTTTTCCCACTATTGTCCTTCTTGACTCAGATCTCCCAGTTTTAGGTTCTTCGTTCTTACCGGTTTGTGACTTTCACACAAATACATGACTTTTGAACCCTAGCGTATAAGGTAAACATTAACCAAACCTATTAGGATGATGAGAGGGAACGCTGTGATCTCATTTACACTATCAGTATATTTGCTCATCCACAGAAATATGTGACTACTTATTTACTTATGTCACATCTCGAAAATGACTCTAAGTTGATGTTGTCACACACAGTACACCTGAAATAACATCCTCTCTGCCTGCTTTATTGATATGACAAACACAGTGACCGTGAATTCATAACCAATATTCAAAACCTGCAACAAATACATAATTAAGCATATGTGAAATTCAGTATTTTAGAGATCAAATTTGGTACAGAAGCCCCCATCAGTGGTGCTGTAAACTCAGAATTGAGACGTACTGTAAACCTGGAATTACACAATGTAAACTCAGAAGTGTAAGCTAAATGTAGAACAAGTCAGAATAGTCAGATGTAAACTCGAAATTGTGAGACAGAACTTGTAAGCGTGTACTGTAAATGCAGTAAATAAACTCAAATTAGCAATTTGAAATCTCATAATTGAGAGACACCAATTTAGAAATGCAAGATGTAAACTCGTAACTGTAAAAATTGTGAGACTCAGAATTAGAAAATGTAAACTCAGAATTAGAAGACATAAAGTTGAAATTGTGAGATGTTAGCTCAGAATGGCAAAATGTACAGTAAACTCAGAATTGCAAACTTGGAGAATTTACGTAAATTGAGAATTGAGATAAACGTAGAACTGTTCAGCACGAAGTCAGAATAGTAAGATGTAAACTCGTAAGCGTGTACTAAATGCAGTATATAAACTTAAATGAACAATATGAAATCTCATAATTGAGAGACACCAATTTAGAAATGCAAGATGTAAACTCGTAACTAAAAATTGCGAGTCTCAGAATTATGAAATCTAAACTCAGAATTAGAAGATGTAAAGTCGGAAATGTGAGATGTAAACTCAGGACTGCAAAATTTTCCTAACTCGGAGAATTTACGTAAATCGAGAATTGAAATAAACGTAGAACTGTTCAACACAAAGTCAGAATAGTCAGATGTAAACTCTTAATTGTGAGACAGAACTCGAAAGTGTGTACTGTAAATGCAGTATATAAACTCAAATGAGCAATATGAAAACTCATAATTGAGAGACATCAATTTAGAAATGCAAGATGTAAACTCAGAATTGTAAAAATTGTGAGACTCAGAATTACGAAATGTAAACCCAGAATTACTAAATGTAAACCCAGAACTGTAAAATGTAAAATCTGAACTCCGAATTGCGAGATGTACACATTATATTGTGAAATGTAAACTCAGAATTGCAAACTCAGAGAATTGACGTATAATAAGAATTGAGATAAACATATAACTATAAACACAAAGTCAGAATAGTAAGGTCTAAAGTTGAAACAGTGACAGAACTCATAGACTTGGAATTGTAGTATATAAACTCAAATTAGCAACATGAAAGCTTAATTGAGAGACGTCAATTTAGAAATGCAAGATGTAAACTGGTTACTGTAAATATTGCGAGACTCAGAATTACGAAAGGTAAACTCAGAATTAGAAGATGTAAAGTCAGAAATGTGAGATGTAAACTCAGGATTGCAAAATATTCCAAACTCTGAGAATTGACCTAAATTGAGAATTGAGATAAACGTAGAACTGTTCAACACAAAGTCAGAATAGTCAGATGTAGCTCTTAATTGTGAGACAGAACTGGTAAGCATGTATTGTAATTGCAATATATAAACTTAAATGAGCAATATGAAAACTCATTGAGACACATCAATTTAGAAATGCAAGATGTAAACTCAGAATTGTAAAAATTGCGAGACTCAGAATTACGAAACGTAAACTCAGAATTGCGAGTTGTAAACTGAAAACTGTAAAATGTAAAATCTGAACTCCGAATTGCGAGATGTAAACATAGAATTGTCAAAATGTAAACTCAGAATTGCAAAATGTACAGTTAACTCCGAATTGCAAACTGACAGATTTGATGTGAATTGCAAGATTTAAACTCAGAATTGAAAAACGCAAAGTCGGAACTGCGACAAAGTCAGAATTGCGAGTTGTAAACTGTAAAGTCTGAATTGCAAGATGTAAATGTGGAATTGTGAAACTTAAATTCAAAATTGGGAGATGTAAACTCAGAATTATTAGATTCAGATTTATTTCTTGCAATTCTTTGTTGATACTTTGCAGTTCAGACTGTTTGTCGGTTGTAAGCTCGTTATCTCGAAAAGTCCAAATAGCAGTTTAAAAATTGAGAATTGTAAAAAAAAAGAAGAAGTAGCAAATAGGTTTTTATGATGCTGGAATACTTGATTCTGCATAACCAAGAGTTCAGAATTGTCACTAATACTCCCTCACTACTCATGGCAATGCTGTATATCACTCCATAACTTTCACATCCCTGAACATGCACAGAAGATTTGCTTTCTCATGATTGTGCCTCAGTTAAAACAGTGTCATGAGTAAATCTGTAACTACTTAATTGACTGTGATCCAAAAAGAGAATTAACAGCTCTGTAATTGTATTGTAGTGTTAGTTTTGTGGCTAGTTCAGTTTATATGTAAAAATGTGTTTTATTCTGTGGAAATTGAGATAATATGAAGCACATGTGGAAGCAAAAACTATTTATTCCCACCAATTTGTTCATTTGTGGCAACATTTTCTTCATCTGTTCCCCCACTTTATAGTTGTTAAAGTGAACTAAAATTAGGGAAGAAATTATGAAGCAGAAATTGATTGTCTTTGAGGGGTCAATACATTATAATTTTTTTACCATACCAGGCTAAGATATCCATATTTGGGGCCCAAATATTGATTCATATGGTAAATTAGTCATTAATAAGCAGATGATGTAGTTAGCTCGAATGCAATTTAACCAAATGTACCAAATAAATTCCCTAAAATACATGCACACGTCATCTTTTATTTTTCATCCCTAGCTGCATTGTTACATAGACAACAGTACAGTCCTGCCAATGTTTAATTATGAATACTTTTTTTTCCTAAGCCAGATGCAGTATATAAACTCAAATTAGCAATATGAAAACTGATAATTGAGAGACATCAATTTAGAAATGCAAGATGTAAACTCAGAATTGTAAAAATTGTGAGACTCAGAATTACTAAATGTAAACCCAGAATTGCGAGTTGTAAACTCAGAACTGTAAAATGTAAAATCTGAACTCCGAATTGCGAGATGTACACATTATATTGTGAAATGTAAACTCAGAATTGCAAACTCAGAGAATTGACGTGTATTGAGAATTGAGATAAACATATAACTATGAACACAAAGTCAGAATAGTGAGGTGTAAAGTTGAAACAGTGACAGAACTCATAGACTTGGAACTGTAGTATATAAACTCAAATTAGCAACATGAAAACTCATAATTGAGAGATGTCAATTTAGAAATGCAAGATGTAAACTCGTAACTAAAAATTCCGAGTCTCAGAATTATGAAACGTAAACTCAGAATTAGAAGATGTAAAGTCGGAAATGTGAGATGTAAACTCAGGATTGCAAAATTTTCCAAACTCAGAGAATTGATCTAAATTGAGAATTGAGATAAACGTACAACTGTTCAACACAAAGTGTTCATTTGTGGCAACATTTTCTTCATCTGTTCCCCCACTTTATAGTTGTTAAAGTGAACTAAAATTAGGGAAGAAATTATGAAGTAGAAATTGATTGTCTTCAAGGGGTCAATAAATATATCTTTTTTTTTTACCATACCAGGCTAATATATCCATATTTGGGGCCCAAATATTGATTCATATGGTTAATTAGTCATTAATAAGCAGATGATGTAGTTAGCTCGAATGCAATTTAACCAAATGTACCAAATAAATTCCCTAAAATATATGCACACGTCTTTCTTCTTTTATTTTTCATCCCTAGCTGCATTGTTACATAGACAACAGTACAGTCCTGCCAATGTTTTATTATGAATACTTTTTTTTTCTTCAGCCAGATCTCACATTCCTAGTATCTATTGAAACCATTTCAAACAAGCTCTTTATTTTCCATTACACCAACACATGTTGCCACAGGTCAACAGATTTAACAAAGCTGACTATTACAGACAACCTACTCTTTTCTTTGGTCTGTATTATAAGTATTTAGGGTTACTTGCTTCCTAATGGAAAATGCTGACACATTTTCTAGGTTTTCACTTTTTGCTTCTTGTTATTGTCGTAATACACAGAACTTATAGCAGCTTTCCAAGAAAAGCCCCATTCTTCAAATTAGATGCAAGTGTACGATGAATTAAGCCAGCATTCGGCACTAAACTTCACTGCTTACAAGCAAGGTTACAAGAGGCTTAGAAAAAAATGTGGGTCATAAATATGTGGTGGGATTCCTGTGAAAAACAAATGTTGGAATGCACCGCTTGCAGATTTTCCATTTTCAG
The DNA here is from genome assembly GCA_903798035.1 of Danio albolineatus. Lineage (NCBI taxonomy): Eukaryota > Metazoa > Chordata > Actinopteri > Cypriniformes > Danionidae > Danio > Danio albolineatus. The sequence goes on along the minus strand of CAIGQQ010036980.1, from coordinate 837,626 downwards.
CTGCCAAAACAAAGGCTTAATGTACTTATTTTACAGATACTAATAATAATACTATTCGTTTACCTCACAAGATGCTGCAAGGAGTTTCCTTGGTAAATACAGCAATGAAAAGTGTGCATTAAATCTCTGTCTGTTTTTAAGTGTGAGTGAAATCTGTCTTGTTTTTTTATGTGTGCGCTTTCCTCTGTGTAAGCTTGAAAGAATTCTTGCTTTCATTTTCAACCACCTTAAAGCGATAGTTCACCCCAAAATAAAAATGTACTCATTATTTATTCACTTGAGTTATTCACACAAGAACAAACACAAGAAGGTTGGGATGTTGTTAACCAAACATTTGATGAAGGATTGACTTACATAGTAGGAAAAAAAACCTTTTGATTTAAAAAAATATAAGCTTGTGGATGGTAAGTTCAAATTATGTCAATGCAGTTATTTTTGGGTGAACTATATCTTTAAATAAGTTCAAACTGAAGAAACGCGATATGAACAAATGAAGCGTTTTAATTACAAATAAAGGTGTTTAAATACATTCACTTTATTGCATGAGGGTACTTCTAAAGCAAGCACATTAAGTATTATTTTGTTGGATTTGCATAGCTCAAGCAGTCTTGTTTTTCCTTAAAATAGTATTCATTACGGTAAATATGAAGACATACAGTGTTTTATTGAAAAACAAAGATATTTACACAGTCCAATGTGCTTATTTTCAATTAGTCAATCCCACTTGCTACATATTTCTTAACTGTTCCAACCACGACTTACAAAATAACACTTAAAAACAGAACAAGGCCTCCGAAAGGATGCTGTAAAGTTTCGCTCAATAAATTAAAAATATATCAGCCTCGATCAGTTTCCCCGTAATATATCGGATCAAAACTCTCTTGAGTCAATTTACAAATGTAACCGATCAATCCTCATTTTAAACATCGTAGAAAAATACGCAAAGCATTGATTTTGTTTTACTCTTTCTGGAAAAAAAATGGTAAAAATAGATCTCTGTCTTCCCCTTCAGGGCTGGTTTTACTTAAAAGTAAACAGTTTCTCTTTTGCAGATCATACTGTGTTCAAAGCTTAGTTCATTTAGTTGCTGTTGTTTGTTGGAAAAAGAACAAAACGATATCCATGACAGTTCTTGACGAAAGAAACAAAAACAAATAAATTCTCACATACGAAGCGGAGGCCAGTGTTTAGTCAAACGTCAGACCAAAGACAGATTGATTCACGTAAAAAAAAAAAAAGAAAGACAAGCAGAAAGCACGGTATGGGCTAACAACTTGCATGGCATTTGAAACCTTTAGATACGGGCCAAGTACAAAACATGAGATTTATATGGTTTGGCAAATAGTTCTTTACTTTAACGATACATTATAATCAAGCTGCTTGATTACAGAGGTAATTACCAGCGATAGAAAAATAATCCAAAATATTGTTCCATTTAATTCCATGTCAATCTATATTTACACACACACACAAACAAAAAAAAGCCAAATGAATCTCCAAATGGCACAATAATCGATCCACAGCTCGAAAAGGGCTTTGATATTCTGTTGGGGCAACAGGATACATAATTTAACGTCACTTTGTATGTACAGGCTGTAATGCAAGTTGCTGGCCTCGAATGAACACGTGTTGATTCAACAAGCAGACTTACAACTCTAAGGACACTTCCAATGTTTCGGCTTTCTTATTAATCTAACACACACACACACGCTCACAAGTATTTAGGTACCATTTGGTAACTACTGTCCTAGCAGTAAAAGCACTATTATGATGAGTCCACATGGCTTTGATGCAAAGATTAGAATAATAGGCATATCAATATATATATATACGCTTTCTTTATAGATACACAAGGCCTGACAATGGTTTGAGAGACTGCAATGTTGAAGGGTTGTTGAAACCGGAGAGGATCGTGGGAAAGATAGAGAGCCAGGAGGAGTCACAGTGAGTCTGGCCTTTAACATTGATGGAGGGGAAGTGCCCAACGCCAAGTCTTCTTGTATCAACAACATCTTTTGGATCAAAACAACAACGATCTCCGATTGTTCCAAGTCTCCGACTGGGTTTTTCGTTCATAAATCCTCAGCGGTCGCTTGTACACAGACAATTATCATTCCAGCGGTTACAAAATCTGACTTCCAGATAAACTGAGCTTCGACAACTTCGCTGTAGTCCTTCGTCTGGTTTTCACCACCTCCTCGAGCATGGCTATTCTCCTCTGTTCACTTCTTTTACTCTTTCCTGTCACGAACGTGCTTGTGTCTGCAGAATCCGCCCTGAGCAGCTGTAGCATCATTTTGCTTGTACGCGCTCCAGTCACCGTAACGGGACAGAGAGCAGATATGAATCTGTAAACATCGTCCACTTCCTGGCTAGTTTTGTAGCTTTTTTTTTGTAATATGACTGAGTTCCTCCGAAAAAAACCAAGTCAAAATGATTGGTTGATTGAATCATGTAGCTCTGCCGTGGGTTATGCGGAGACAGATAACCAGCGCTCCGCAGATGTCCAAACATCATGAAATATTTCTCAGCGTGGTATTGTGTGAAGTAAGTGAAAGAAATGTTCTTGATGTTCGGTGGGGTTTTTCCATCTTTTCTTTATCTGCTGGACACTCAGAAGGGCTCATCGTCAAATTTTACAGCTGCAAGAGCTTGAGCTGGGAATAAAGGAGAGAGCGAAGAGAAGAGGAGAACAAATGTATTGTCAGAGACTGCTGTATTTTGTAACAAAACGAATGTCAAACAAACACAAAAGAATACATTAAGGCCTGAAACAAACTCTATGCATGTGGATGTGTTTACAGTACACCCAAAAATGAAAATCTGTCTTCTGTCGTTTTGAATTTTTAGTCAATCTGATCATAGTCGATCAATACTAAAGACATATGAGAATGGGGTTGAAAAGGTTTCATATTTCCAGTGACAGTCAAAAGTGCATCAAATCGCTTTGATAATGTAAACAGTCATGTGGTTGACTGTGTTCAAACACCCACAAAACATCAATATTCTCTTCCTAATGCCGAGTTCAGACTGCATGATTTTAGCCCTGATTTTGACTTGCCGACAGTTTTGAGAATTCGCCCACAAATGCCTGAAATCACAGGCTAAACGGTGCTTGTTCACGTGAGTAACAATCACACAGTGTGAACTATCAAAGACGCAATCTGAGAGAATCGCCAAAAAGTCACCGACACCCGTAAGATATTTGGCATGCTAAATATCTGGAGCGGTCAGTGATTCAAATCATCCCATGTGAAATGTGTTCTGATTGAAAATAACATTGGCGATTACCTACAGCCGATAAGAGAGAAGCATCCACTAGTGTGAGTATCTGCAGGCCAAAGCGAGAGATTGGGGAAGAAATTGAGGGCTTCTTTTCAGTCTATTTGGACCCAAGAAATGGGGGAAAAACTAGTGAAAATTTGGTTTTATTTATATATATATATATATATATATATATATATTATATATATATATATATTTTTTTAAATAAGTATTTATTCTCATATTTTTTTATTATAAATCTTTAAATGGGTCACTAAAATGGGTGAATAACTGCAAAAAGGTCCACTTTTTGAGAAAAAGAACTACTCCTTATACCAGGCTGGCTACGGGCCTGTAATAAGCCCATATATACATTCATATATAGACATTCTCTGCAAAGAAATCAGGAAGGTGATAGAAAGTATACAACAAAACAAAACAAGCATCTTAATACCAAATGCAAACAGAGCCTGGCTCCCATTATTTGCACCATTTGAGGCAAGAACTGCATAGTTACATTTCAAACTATCACACATGTGAGTCTTTTGAACGCTGAGGTTAACAACCATCAGAGATATGCACGTTAAATGCGTTCAGAGGGATTATGTTTTTACAATGCATTTGGTTAAACAATCCCATCCGCATTTGCATACTTGTGTGTGTTTGTTTCTGACCCAACAGTCAATAAGGTGAGAAATTGTACAGCGCTTGTTGCTAAAAGATCTGCACTTGCTTCCCACGTGATCACAGCAAGTGAAAATGCTTTAATGAACTGTTAATGAACCACAAGTGTAGTTCGACATTCTAGTGCAGAGCGTGTTCAAATGTGGCCTTTCATAACTGCGTTCAAGTGTTTCTTATTACCACCAAATATTAGCACAATACGCATATTGCAGCTGCTTATTGTTAGCTTGTTTACTCTCTGTGTCAAGATTTATACACAATGAAAGCCTTTATACGGGAGCTGTTTGTGGAGTCTCCACAAATAAGTAGTTAATCACAGATTTATAACTCAATTATATTTTTCTGTATGAGAAGCAGGACTATTCTGGGTCGTTATACTTCTAGATCTACAGAAAGTAGACGAATACATATAATGAGCGGGACCAGGTAGAGATTTTGTGTGAGGAACCAGATGTGAAAGGAGGGGGCGGGGTTTGTTGTGCAGTGGGCGGGACTCACCTTCACACCTTCATGATGTGGGAGGAGTCAGTGTAGTCAGCAGAAGGGGGAGGGACCAGGCTGGTTGGGGAGGCAGGGGGGCTGGGGACGCACTGGGCTGCAATGCAGTGGAATCATGAAGGGGGAAAAAAAATCAAAAGAAAATGTATGCCATGAAGCAACTGAAAAAGGAATTGTGGGACAGAGAGGAGACTTTACATACTGTCCTCTCACCACAAGCCAGATAAAATGAATACATGCTAACAGCATTTTCTGATTTTTAAAAAATATGAAATGAAATGACAGAAAACATCCAATGCATGACACTAAAATCAGCATGAATTTTTTTGCAATTTAGTTATTTTATAAATCTCTTATTTTATTTAGCAGCTTACATAAAACAAAGGTGTTTTCCCCTTAAATAAATAATCTCTTTATACTGATGTTTGTCCTATTTGTCAATTCATACATACTAATGATTTTGAATATAATCATAATCACTCATTTTGAGCAAAATCTCACTCTATCGCAGTTTCCCAGTGACTCTAGATGGAACTCGACAGTGTGCTTCAGTACAGAGGTCACACATCTAGATTTCACTTCACGTGAGCATCTTGTGAATGCAGATTTTGATCATAAAAATAAATCCTATTATCATTTGTACTTAACAGTAAACGAAAAATAAGTGTGATTAAAGTGCAACCTCAGCACTGAAGTGTGGTGAAGTGTGCATTGAGGACATAGAAGAGCATGTGACATTGAAAAGGGTATGAGGGTCAGACAGTTGGAGTCACAGCTCGCCCCGGCTCCTCAGGGCGGCAGGCTTCCTCACCGGAGAGCAGCCGGCTTCGACGGGACGCCTCGGCAGCCAGAGCACAAGAGATTTCGATCCGTTTCTCCTGCTCATGAAGCTGCTGCTCTGGGTTGTTGGGTCCCTCCACTGGCCCGTCCAGTACCGGCACCACATTTTGCAGACTGGAGGAAAGACGGATTCGTGTTCAATAGAGAAGATACAGATGCACATCAGATGCGTTTAAAGTCATTATTTTTACTGTAGTTATGTCATCGTCATTTTACTGTAGTTATGTCATACTTTGCTTAAGGATGTTCCAAACCAAACTTCTAACCTGTTGTGAATGTTAGTCAAAGACACAAAAGGGATTTGTTTTTGTTTTTTGTACTCATTTGGACAGCTTGTTCTCATTTGAAAATATTTGATGGTTTATAGTTGTATGGCAAGTGCTGTGTATGATTTATGGCAACAGAAATGTGCCTGAACAGACCGAACAAAAACAAAATGAAGGTTTATGGTGTGCTGTGGATGAGGACGTGATGCGCATCATACTTTGATTTGGCAATCAGTGTCTTGATTCTTTCAACTTTCTTCTGTTTTTCCCGCATCTCTTCTGGGCTGAGCGGTGTACTAGGCTCCATCTCCAAATATCTCTCAGGGATCAGGACTTTATCTGGCGTGGACAACTAGAACCAATGAAAAATGATGAAAATGTGATTGAACATCCTTTACATTGTTTATGCAAGTAATTTTTAATTTGACAAAAAGTGTTTTATTCATATTGGTGTCCTGCATCACATTAGAGAATGATATGATTGTTTGGAGCATTTGACTGCAGATTGTTTTGTTAAAACATTATTTGCAAAGAAACATTTGTAAAACTGTACTGGACACATGAACTAAATCAGAAATGTTAACACTTTGTCCTTAAATAGTGTTTTTTATACAGATAATGTTTTTAAAACACTTATTCATTTGCAATGGTGATATGCAAGCTCATTTCAATTGAGCAATAGAAATATAACAAAAAAGAAATTGTAACTTTTATCTCACAATTCAATTAAAAATTTTTTTATTGCAGTTCTAAAGCAGAAAATAGAATTCCAATACATAAAAAAACTTTTTTTTTTATCATATCCGACTCATTTCTGTCAATTCTGAGTATATGGGCTCTGTTTTAATGATCTAGGTGCAAAGTTTAAAGCGCATGGCGCAAAAGCATTAGGGGCCTGTCCGAAACCACTATAGTTATTTTAAGGATGGCAAAATAAACTTTACGCCTCAGTGTATGGTCTAACAGAGACTGTGCTTATTCACTTAATGAGTTGTGGTTGTGTTTTGAGCATAACATGCATTAAAACAATCAGAGTCTCATATCACATATTCCCTTTAAAAGTCAGTCGCGTCGAGCCATGGCGCATTTGCTATTTGCATGGCAGACTTTGTAAGTGGAAACATTAAATGTTTCACTAGTGAGAAAACAGTTAAACAGATCATCTGCAGCGAGAATAAAGAATGAGCCTACTCCAATCGGCCTCTTCACTTTTTCTTTATTTTACTTTTACTCTACTTTATTCCTTTACATTCGTGGATAAGGAAATGGTGTTGTAAGCACTCCACTGAGGACATCCATTAGCCTACATATTTAATTTCATTTGTTAAACGCAAAGATTTGTTCCAAAACTATTTCTAAATTCAGTTCTAACGAATAAATTAACAATAATAACAAAATGTGGTCAAAAAGAGGTTCAATTTCAAAAAAGTTATATCCTATTCCTATCCTATGTCCTATTCTTCTTATGCCCCATGTGATGATGCAGACGTCTCCAAAACCCAACAGGTGGAAAAATCTAATCTTGTTTTTATTAAAACAAATATAAATATGCATATAATAAATAATACTGCTAATAATAATAACATTATACAGATGCAAATTGTCATGAATAAACTGAAAAAAGGCCCTCGACATGAGGGCATAGTGGTTTTTATATTTATGTAGAAAATAATAAACATTTTAATCCTTTAAAATGACATTTGTGTATTGCTGTACATTCTTTGTGTATTAAGCAATGTGTATGTGTTTTAGATCTGCATAGGCGCATAACTAATGCGCTCTGCGCTGGACTTTAGACCAGGTTTTATTTGGTCAATGGCGCAGTCTATTTCAGTTCTTCAAAATAGCAACGCACCAACAATGCACCTTAACAAACATCCTTTTTAGACCGGAACTCCCATAACTCCACAAAGTGGTGCAATTCCACTAATTTGCTATTTAAACAATGTGACGCCAAACGTGAAAATTAGGGTTGCGCTGGTCTGAAAATAGCAACACATCACGCCAAACACGTCTTGCGCCTTATTGCACCAGGTGTGTGATAGAACTCAATATCTTAAAATTCTATTATTATTTTTTTAATTAGGAGATATATCTGTATATCTCAATTTTGAAAAAAGTAAAAAGTAGTCAAAATCACAAGACTGCAACTGCAATTGTGAGAAGAAAATAGAGAATTCTGAGATTGAAAGTTGCAACAACCTTTCATTATTATTCTTTATTATTAAACACATTAAAAACAACAAAAAATACCCATCATTAAAGGCACATTATTATAAGAACATGATTTCTGCAGGAGTCCCATTGGATGTAATGAAGACCACAACTCCCCGGAATCCACACTCAGTCATGTGTCATCAAACTATGCCTTTATTTGTTGTGAAAATGTACCCTCTAGTGGTGAAAATTACACACTGTGCCTTTAAACTACTACATGGCATGAAAGAAAAAAGTTGTTCATAATGGAATGTACAGCACTGCCATGTGATCTCTTACCTCTTTGCTGAGATCCAGATCATAGTGTTCAGGCTCCACCTGTCGTCTCAGGCGAGCAATTTCTTTCCTGGGCGACTCCATACCCTCTCCCCTCACAGCCGCCTCAAGACCCTTTATATCCACCTCATCAGCTGTTACTCTCCTCCGCACCTGGACGACAAGCAGAACAGCAGGCTCAACGCATGACTTAAAATACACAGCAAAAAATATGAACTGTTTTTTTAAACGTGCGTTTCCATTAGAAAATATATTTTCATAAACATACAAATTTATTAATTTATATAAAATTTATTTTATCTTTTTTTTTATATATATAATTGATATATATTTATTAATAATTATTAATAAACAGTTTTTCTTTCTGTTAAATTTTAGTGCCTAAATTATGATTTAAATATGATATACTGTAAATCCGGCCCTTTTAAAGAAGTAGAAGTTAGAATTTAACTCAAACCACATGAGCTGTAGTAGGACGCAGAGGTTACCAGTTAGCCTTAAAGTAATTCATCACTATTTCAGTACAGAATCAAACAAATATGTGTAGAAATACGATGCTAACCACTCTGTAGTTTGTCGAAGACTTGAAGCCATCAATGTGCTGGTTGCTGGAGAGGTTGAGGCTGCGTCTCTTGTCTCTGACAGAGCTGCTCTGGTTTCTTCGTATCCTCTCATTCTGTTCCTCCACACTCATTTTAGACTTCACCTCTGCGGGGAACACAGCGCTCTTTGGCCTCTCCTGGAACACACATCCAACACCATTACATGATGAATTTACAAAAGTCAACTCATAGTCCTTCTAAATCTAATCACATAATCTCGATCTGTAACTCATTTACGTAGTAAAACAATAGGAATGGATATAGTTGGATATAGATAGATATAGTAAAAAATGGACATCTATAATTATATTTTCTCATGAAATTAATAGTTGCTGTTTAAACATTTTTACTATAGATTTAACCCACTCTTGAAATGTGGCCATTGGGCACCTTCCCATTTCTCCTCTGGACAGCATCAGAACTGTTCTTTTCTTCTGAAGGTGACTTGGTCCTGGGTGGAACAATTCCAACTGCAAGAAAAAGTTATAGACTATAACACTACATGTATAGTGGTTGTTTCTAGGCTTTATTTGCAGTTGGGTTTGTATGTTGTCTATACTTTAACTGTAGTATTACAAATACAGCGGGAAATAAGTATTGAACACGTCATGTTTTTTCCTATGAACAATATTTCTAAAGGAGCTGTTAACATGCAATTGAACCAGATTTTGGTAAAAACCCAAACAATACAAATATAAGCATAAAACAAAACAAACAAAAATTCGGAAAATTTTGTTATGTGTAATAACTACTTACAGTAAATGTATTTAATACTGTATATAAAAGGCTTTTTTGGTAAAGCTTAAAGATGCCTCTTATAAGGAGAATGAACATGAATTGCTCAGGTGTGATTTTTTTCACAGACTTCAACAGAGTGTAAAAATCTTGATGGTTCTGTGGGCCTCGTCTATCAAATCTGAGCTTTATTTTGTATTTTCTATTGGATTCGAAATCAGGTGATTGGCCTGGCCATTCTACAGCTTGATTTTCTTTCTCTGAAAGCAATTGAGAATTTCCTTGACTGTATTTTGAATCACTGTCCTGGTGAAATGTCTATTCTGGTTTCATCTTCATCATCCTGCTAATGTAGATGTTGGACTGAAGCAGTGAATATTAATTTACAATGACAAAGTGCAGAGAGTTGCTAAAGAAATACCGAGAGATTTCAGCTGCTGTCTGGGCTTTCACTGCCTTTCTACACCTCCCTTTCTTCATGCATTCAATACTTTTCCCTGAGTTTTTTTAGACATAACTTAAAATTTAACAATAATTAGATCTGTCTTCGGTCCAACTTTATATTAAGTGGCATTAGCTACTATGTACTTGCATCAAAAAATAATTACAATGTACTTACTGTGTTCATAATGTATTTGAGAACACTTGTAGTGCTCTTGAGTTGGGATAGAGGTAGGACAAGGACAAGTTTGGTTCTATCGGTAGGTTTAAGGGTGGGTTAAGGTGTAAGGGATGGTCAACAGTGTATTTACAAATGTAATTACAGAAAAAATTAAGTAATTACATACAGGTGTTTAATCAAACATACAGTAAGTACAATGCAAAAACATGTATTAACACAATAAGTACATTGTAATGAATAATTAATTTTGGTGTAAGTACAAATTAGTTATGGCCAATTAATATATAGTGGGACCCTGTCTTCTTTGCATATATGGATTTCTTTGGTTGCTGTCAACATCCGGTGAAAATTTCAGGTCAACAGCACCTTTAGAAATTTTCTGAAAAAATTGTGACGTGTTCAATTTTTACTTTGCCTGTTGTTTAACGATTTAAATATAACTGTTTTCAACCACCCAATCTATAAACATAAGGTAAAAAATGTTTCTTACCTTTATTCTGGTTGGATAGCCTTTCTTGCTCTGTCTCAAAGTCACTGGTCTTTTCTCCCTGCAAGTTATAGTTGTGCTGAAACAGAACATAATAAATGTAACCCCCCTGCAAAAAATTCCAATTCAATGTACAGGATTGTTAAAGGAATTTCTGGTATAATTGAAACCAGCCAAACCAAAAGATCCTTCTGACAGGATCAAATTTAGGATCTAGTGGAAACGTATTTGATTCTTAGTAGATTTTAATCATATTATTATAAAAATAATTGCCTTTAGCAATCCTATACCTATATTTTTCACAAAGCCATCCCCAGATGACACAGTTTCTAGCAATTCTTTAAGATAACAGTTATTCTTAACACAACCAAAAAGAAAAAAAAAGAAAAAGAAAAAACTTGGGGCACAGTGAGGGCTTTTATAGGTTGCTCAATGAAATGATGAATAGAAGCCTGGAATGCATGAGGCAAAGGGGAGAATATGGCAATAATAAAAAGCAATCGAAGCACACTTTTACACTAACACCACTTAAAATGATCTAACACAGACACACATAAAATGGGTAGTATGGGCTTTAATATTGCAACTACAGGAAATGGAAGGAAGATGGGAACTGTTTTGAAAAAGTTACTCTATCTAACTTAATGTAATATTTGCTATATCTTACAACAGGTTTAATACTGAGATGACGTTATAGATAAAGCAGTAAAAGAAACGAATAAAAAAACGCAAAACAAATATGAGGTGAAAAACCGAAACAGAAAAAAAGAATCAATGAAGTTAGTAAGAGTGAACGAAAGATGTTGACAGTGATGCACGATACTGTATACATCTGTGGCCATATCGGTATCAACCGATTAGATTTTAAATATCATGCTTTAAGTTAGATTTATAATTGTCTGCACAATAGGAGAATCAATTATTGGCTGGAAACATTTCGATCATTTTATCCAGTTGATCCACTTGATACTTGGTTGCTGTAGCATTGAGGGATTTGATTGGTGTCTTCCACATAAAATAACATGCCGCACACAGCAGATGCACACATTACAGGAGTTTATGCTACCAGAATGACAGTGGTTTTACTTAAAAAAAAAAAAAAAAAACAGGACTTCAAAACTGCACTTTGTAAATGTTATTCAGAAAAGAACAATTCTGAACAGTTAGTATAGTTTTATGTACATATGGTATAAGGTTATAGTAGTTAATGTTAGTTAAAGGGCACCTATTTTACCCCTTTTTCTAGATTTAATATAAGTCTTTTGTGTCCCCAGAATGTGTCTGTAAAGTTTCATCTCAAAACACCCATTAGATTATTTATTAGCTTTCAGTAGTTTGTGTATTATAGCTCTAAACAGCTTGTTACTATTTTTGTGTACTGGGCCTTTAAGGCTAGTCCTCCCCGCCCACCGTTCCCACGTTCCTGTCAGCATGCCTCAATATCGAACCTCAGCTGCGTCAGACAACAGACAGACGTAAAGGAAGCAGATCTCACATAACATTTGTGAGAAATACTACGGTAAGAACTTTACCATTGATTGTTTGATGTGTTTGTTGTGGAGTTGCAAATGATGAGTCACACACAATGTCGTTATAAAGTTCACACACACACACGGATGCACACACAGACAGCGTGCACAATTAACTTTGCACTCTTTTTGCTAGCAAATATGACAGGATAGAAGTTAATATCCACTGCTGTATGGACATCCGTTATGTTAATGTGCAAAATAAACCTGATTTAACGTCAACAAACTGTGATTGAAGCGTCTTCTTTTATAATTGTCCTGACACACGGCTGTGGCGATGAAGTAAAGCTGAAGTAAATCGCTGTAGTTTATTACAAACATTCACTGTTTTAAACATTTTAAATGGGGACTGCATTTCTATGTCAAGTTGTGGTCGGTCTCAAAACCGCTCCAACTGGTCCATCGTTTTTATGTTGTTAAATTGAAAAAACAAAAAAGACTGGGTGTGTTTATATCACCCCAATATGAAGGCCTACACACTATGCCTACACATATGTCTGTCCAAACAGCTTAAAAAATAGATTTTTCACTATAGGTGCCCTTTAATGCATTTACCAACATGAATTAACAGTGAACAATACATTTGTTACAGTATTTGTGCATGTTAGTTAAAGTTTGGAAATGAAAATGCAGTAGTTTATCATTAGTTCATGTTTACTGACAGTGCATTAACTTATGTTGTCAAGCATGAATTTGAATGTTAATAATACATTAGTAAATGTTGAACTATGATTAATAAATGCTATGCAAATATTGTTCATAATTAGTTCATGTTAATAACTACATTAACTAATAAAACCTTATTGTAAAGTGTGACCATACATTGTATTTATGTGCAGTTTTTGTAATCAGCCAAAAAGAAAAAAGAAAAAGAAAAAAAGAATTGTGTTTCTCCATATATTTAGCAGTTATTAGCCTTTAAGTATAAAGTGTTATTGCTATTGGCCAAAATTTCCATATCGGTGCATCCTTAATTGTCGATGATTGTGAAAAAAATGATTGTGGAGTGATAATGGACACATTAGAAGTGCGATTCCTTGTTCTCATGTTTGTGGTCGCCTCTCAGAGGTACCTTTCTGCTGTGGAAATCTCCGTCATCCTTGTAGCCTTCCTGGTGGATGCCTGAATTACGGCCCATGCTGCGCTGCCAGGCATTGCTGTCTAAAGGAAGGGGAGGGACGGAGGGGGGAAAGGACTGGGAGGCTTCCAGGGGCTGGTACGATTTTGGGAGAGGAGGTCGTGGAGGAATAACCTCCTACGTCAGGAAGGCAAGGGAAAAAATAAAAAGGAACAAGGAAAGAGAGAGTAAAATATGCGGAAAGGGAGGAGAAAGTTGGAAAGAAAGCTGTGCATCAGGAGCAACTAAGCCAGGTGGAGGGTGGAGAGAATCATGGGAAGCAAATATGGATCCCTCACCACAACCACTAATACACACTGACCTGCACACTGCCCACATACTTCATACTTTCATAAAAATCACTGCTAGCAAAAGCCACTGTGAGCTTAGGCCTGTTTTACTACAATTTGAAGTCTGAAAATGTGCAGTTCAGTCAGGGACTGATTGTCTGAATAAACTGTATATGCTAGAAACCCAAAAAGGGGCACAATTCTGGGTTTATTTTGGTAGCGTATCACCGTGGGAGTGGGTCACCTACAGTATGAAGACTAGCGCACACATAAACCAGAATGACTACAGCTAAGTAACCAAAAAAAAAAAAAAAAACACAGAACCATACAGCCAGAAACAGGTATTAGACACAGAAATAGTCCTTGGACCTCATTTAATCATAATTTCATTACATTCATACGGGTGCTGATTGAGCTCTTTGTGCTTATGCTAACAAGCTAACAGAGGGCAACAGTGCCTTTTCTGATTTTTCGTTTTGAAAGATTTTTCACCATCTACTGTATTTTACTGAGAGAGAATTTTTCAAAGTATTTTTAAGAGTTAGAAGTCACGAACCAAACAACAAAGTACTAAAAAAAGTGTAAAATTAAAATGATGATATATGTTTTTTTAAATACTGATTTAAAGGAGCTGGTTAAATATATATAGTTTAGAAACAAGGTATGTTGTGTTTATTGCAAAATACACATATTATGCAGGTCAGGGATAAATGTTGTTGGTTAAAAAAAACTGGCATTGCAGCATTTTGTTGTTCTGTGATATATTCTATGGTATATTCTATGTTATGGTACCTTATAATATCCTTAACCTTTCTAGTTATGATTGTGATGCAATAATGTGCACCTTTTGTAAGGCTGCTTTAAATCAATAATTATTGTGAAAAGCGCTATACAAATAAACCTGAATTGAACTGAATATATAGCTTATAGCTGGATAGCTTGGATAACTCTAATATTAGGTTCTCAAACATTAAAGGTAGTTTAAAGTGCAAGGAAAGTTACTTGTGTCATTAATTCAATCTTTTTTTATAATTGTGTCATGTCATGCCTTAAATAATTATGGGTAATGCATTTTCTTCCACCAGCAACTTTGTTATTAACCCTCTTGAGTCTGAGAGAGGGGTGTTTTTTGAGCAGTTTCACATACAGTAAAACTTTTCACATAAAACCAGCCTGATCTCACAAGAAAAGATAAGCGCTTTACATTTTGCCAGTTTAGTGGCGAATTTGTACGAATTCGTACGAGTTCAGTCGTACAAAAATGTTCAATTTTAAAAAGGAGGCGTGGCACCCAACCCCACCCCTAAACCCAACCGTCATTGGTTGATGAGCAAATCGTACTAAATTGTACGAATTAGATCATACGAATTCATACGAATTAGCCACTAAATCAAAAGTTACGTATTGCCGTGAGATGGCGTTACATAAAACAGTTTCACATGGCTTTTTTCAGTTTCATATAAAAATATTAAAGGCTAAAGTGTGATCACACTGCATTTAGTACAAACTACTGTATACTACAATAATATGCAGGCAGCATGTATGTGTGATGCTGTATTTTTATTTCGTGTTTGTTTTTTACTTTTAATTTTTAGTCACTATAGACAGAAAATTTGTCCTGAAAATCACCCTGTTAACTCATTCCCTAGACACTTTATTTGTTAGAAAGACTTTATCATAAATATTGATATCCAATTTCTGTCAATTCTGATATTTAAATAATAATAATAATGAATAATGAAGACTGAGGGCTGTACACAATGCACATACCTTCAAACAACAACCTAACTGCTCAGAAAAGATCAGTTTTATAAGATTTATAAATTATCTTTCAAAACAACAACCATAAAAAGTAATAATAAAATAGTATCTTTACCCCACTTTTACACTCCATTGACAATGTAATTTCAAAACTTTGAAATGATTACTACAACCGTCACGTTCTTATTTTATCATCTATCCTAAAAAAAAGGCTAGACAAAAAACAGCGGCAACAAATCACACTGTCCAAGTCGAACACAACCAACAACTCCTCTGAAAGCAACTGCTACTGTAAGTCCTATGATCTGCTCTGATTAAATTAGAGGAAACAGAACACCACCTCTTCCTTTAAACAGTCTGTTAGTTCAACAAACGCCACAACATTGCACTTAACACAGTGTAATGAGCAACAGTCTTTCAGCGAAGGATAATGGTGTGTGTAATACCTCTGTGGCCAGCTGTTTGGTAGGAGAGGGCTGAGAGCCAGGCACAGGAGAGAAAGGACTGAGTGGACTCGTCAGACTCACTGAACTTAAAGGACTCGCGGGACTGTTTGTGCTGAAAGAGCCCGATGCTCCACTGGCTACTGGAAACACAGACAGATAATAGAGTTAAGTTGTGTCAGGACGTCAAAAGTAACCTAATAATCCCCCCTGTAATACGCTCTACGCGCTGCTGTTTTATTCCAATAAAGCATAATTCAATCATAAAACCAATGACCTCGCTCTCTTTTTACCAATTACTAAGGCTGTTTACAACGCACGCACAAGTGGCAAAAAACACCCTATTGGCGGAAATGCAACAGCAGGCGAGCGGCTTTCTTTTAACATTCCTGCAACAACATTGCAGCTCTTTGGTATTTTTCTGCAGTTTGTCAATTACGTTACGCATGACCTTCTCAATGTGCATAAGTCATGACAAAGGTCGGGAACTCGACCTTCTTCGTTTTCTCTCGGAAAATGATTGATTATTTAGCTAGAGAATTCATCAAATGGGGCCATGTGGATATTTTGAACTGAACTTTTTTTTTTCATGCAGAGATGTCAAAGTAGAACTTGTTTTGATTCCCCATAGAATCCTTTTTCAGTTCTTTAAATAAAATATATACAGGTGAAGTCAAAATTATTAGCCCTCCTGTGAAGTTTGACCTTTTTAAAAAGTATTTCCCAAGTGCTGTTCAAATAAAAGAATATTTTTCAACACATTTTTAAACACTATAGTTTTGATAACTCACTTCTAATAATGAATTTATTTTGTCTTTTCCACGATGACAATACATAATTTTGTACTATTTACCATTAACGTTTCTTAAGGGGGCTAAAACTTTTGGCCTTAAATTTGTTTAAAAAAATTTAAAACTGCTTTCATATTATTTCAGCCAAACAAAACGACTTTCCCCAGAAGAAAAAAAAATATGATTGGGAATGTCCTTGGTCTGTTGAACATCACTTGGGAAATATTTTTAAAAATACACAGGAGGCCAAAAAATGTTTGTATTTATAATACTTGCCTGTTTAAAATTTTCAAGAAACAGCTAAAAAATGCATCTGTCGTCACTAACATGTTTGTTTGTTTGTTTATTTATTTATTTTTTTAAGTTAGTTAGTTAGTTAGTAATAAGAGCTAAAAGTATGGTCAGACAGAATCTGCCAATGTCTTTTGCTATTTCTTGCATTTGGTCAAAAATCTGTGGATTTATGTGGAATGATTTTGGGAGTATCATAGCTAAAAACTTAATATACGAAATAAAAAAAATACTACCTTATTAACTGTTATTTATTAATGTTTACAATGCAAATCCAATCAGATCAACTTATTTGGTTAACAAAGCAAGTCTCTCATATAATTCATTCATTTTCATCTCTCATATAATTAATTCATAGTCCCTTTATTAATCTGGGGTCGCCACAGCGGAATGAACCACCAACTTATCCAGCATTTGTTTTACACAGCGGATGCCCTTCCAGCTGCAACCCATCTCTGGGAAACATCCATACACTTTCATTCACACTCATACACTACGGACAATTTAGCCTACCCAATTCACCTATACCACATGTCTTTGGACTTGTGGGGGAAACCAGAGCACCCGGAGGTAACCCGCGCAACCACGAGGAGAACATGCAAACTCCACACAGAAATGCCAACTGACCCAGCCGAGGTTCGAACCAGCGACCTTCTTGCTGTAAGGCGAACGTGCTACTCACTACGCCACCGTGGCGCCCTCCCTCATATAATATAAAACTCAAACTGTATTGTAAATAAATTATATTATTTGTCAATAATATTACAGAAATTAAATAAAGTTAGTTAAATAAATATGAATAAACATAAATTTAACACAAGTAAATAAATAGACTCAATGATGAGCTAAAAATATGCGTAATTCTGCTGATTTCTGCATGCACAGATTTTGTGTGGCCCTAGTTATGTTATTATAGTTATAAGAAATATTATTACTGAAATTTTATATATTTATATTTTACCATCATTACCGTTCT
Organism: Danio albolineatus; assembly: GCA_903798035.1. NCBI lineage: Eukaryota > Metazoa > Chordata > Actinopteri > Cypriniformes > Danionidae > Danio > Danio albolineatus. Next base: position 819,937 of record CAIGQQ010036980.1, on the reverse strand, counting down.
AAATCTATTTCATACAAGGCACAAAACATAGTTACACTAAGGGACTTGAGGACAAAATTATGCCCACTGAAACCTATTAAAATGGCATTATGTAATCACATTTAAGCACAAAGTCAATGCATTCTTCGCTTAATAGATTTCCCGTTGGAGAGGAAATGCAATAATGTAAGTAATTGTTGTGCTGGTGTAGACATCAGGGTATGGTTTGTACAAACTGTATGTATTGTAAAATCTTGGGTTTGTGTTAAGTTTTTTGTTAAATCTAACACTGCATAAAAATAATTGCAATAATCCCAAACATAACAAATTTGGCATTATACTGTATAAACAAACTGCAATTTAAAGGGTTAAAATTTTCCTAAGTGATTTCATTTTTGGTATTTTTATATTTGAACCCAACTTCCATAACACTCAAATATTAGTCAGAAAGAAGCAGAATATTAACGTTTGCAATAAATTCTGATGTAATTCTCCAGAGTTTATGCATATGGTGATCATCATCTGACCTCTGTGCTTGGCCGTGTCTGTGCCTCGGGACGGGTTGTTCTTGTGCAGCCCCTCCAGGACATCCTGAACCCTCCAGAATTCCTTCTGAATGTGTCTGTGCACCAGTTCACTCTGAGACAAGAGGGGATTCTGTTAGACAGGCAATTCATTGCAACAGAAAATACATTTGCATTATTGAAGAGAGCTGTCAGGATCATTACAAAAATGCATTTACCTTTCTATTAATAATTAACAAGAGAATCACATGCTGTTGAATTATTGATTGCATAATTAATTTCTGTTCATATGAAACAGGAATTCATGTTTCATTGCTGGCAAACTGAACACAGCTACAGTTTGGGGGGAAACAATCTTAGTTTCTCTGGACTGATTTATTAATCAATGTGTAGGATTTATTATTGAATTTTAAATTCATTGCCATTTAAAATATGTGTACAAAATAAACAAAAACAATGATAGACTGTTAATCTGGATGTACTGAATTTATTAGGAATGTTTTTGAATAAAACGTTAATATTTGTTTAATTCTATGACGGTCTGATGACATTTATTCTAAATTTTAAATCAAAATATTGATTGATTTTACATTTCTTCAATAAAAAGATTGGGTTATTCCACCAAATATTGATTTGAATGAATGAATATAAACATGTTAATCTATATATATTGAATAAATGTAGTTTACAGTGTGTAAAACAACTATCATTCATAAATCCATTTTTGAGGCAGGATTCATATTATAATTAAATAATAAAAAATAAAGTTTAAAAAAACAATTCTAGGCTGAATTTGTTGGATGAGGTACATAAATCATTTTAAAAATATAACATAACATAACATAGCATAAAAAATGAGTAATAACATGGATGGTTGACATTTATAGTTTAATTATGAGTAATTTGTGATGAATTCTATGAAGATATGTTAACATTGCTTCTGAATTTCAAATTAAAACATTGTAATTTAGAGCACTTTTATTGAGCACTGTATATTGATTAATGACCTCTTCTGAAGTTAAAACATTTTCTGGAAATGAATTTAAACATAAAATCATAGCACATTTTGTTACCATATGCCAAAAAAAAAAGGTTTTGTGGGAAAAAGAGGTATTAGTTAAACAAATAACCATGTCTCATAAATCCACAGAAACTGAGCTCTCTAAAATTTTCCATAGCTGCATTAGATAATTGCTATGGGTATCAATTTATTAGTCTAATTAATTCCGTATCATTAAAATCACCATTTTAATCACATACGAGTGATCATGATCTTGCAGTTGGTATCATTTGCATTCCATACGTCCTCATAAATAAATGAGCTGTGCAAATGGAAAGATGGCAAAGCATTGAAACTAATGAGGATGTTGAACACTGATGATGATGACAAACATGAAGCTTGAATCCACCATACCTGCCCTCCAGCATTCAGCTGTTCCCACAAATCCCCATGGATGGCGTTCACATCATCCTCCAGCGCCTCAAACTCCACTCGAGTGGTGGTCAGGGCCTGATAACATGGAGAATCATTCAAAACATCTGCTGGTGAGTGTTTATAAGATTGCAAAGGTGTCTGGTGTCTTACACTTGAAGCTTGCGAGAGCTCTCCTCTGATGTTGATCAGCTTGTTTTGCAGACTCTCCTTCTTGAGTTGGAGTTTCTCCATTACCAGCGGCTGGTTTCGATACAGCTCCATCTCCTGATGTGTGGCCACCAGCACCCCCTCTAGGCTGTCCTGGAAATTGCAAAAAACATGAAAAGTGAGGCATGGCAATATTTTAGGCATGATTTGATGGATGATAGATAGATTTAAAGATTAAATATAATATAATATAATATAATATAATATAATATAATATAATATAATATAATATAATATAATATAATATAATATAATATAATATAATATAATATAATATAGAGGTGCCACGGTGGCGTAGTGAGTAGCACGTTTGCCTCACAGCAAGAAGGTCGCTGGTTCGATCCCCGGCTGGGCCAGTTGGCATTTCTGTGTGGAGTTTGCATGTTCTCCCCGTGGTTGT
>CAIGQQ010036980.1:800329-817292 GCA_903798035.1 Danio albolineatus | reverse complement strand
TGTGGAGTTTGCATGTTCTCCCCGTGGTTGCGTGGGTTTCCTCCGGGTGCTCCGGTTTCCCCCACAGTCCAAAGACATGCGGTACAGGTGAATTGGGTAAGCTAAATTGTCCATAGTGTATGTGTGTGAATGAGAATGTATGGATGTTTCCCAGAGATGGGTTGTGGCTGGAAGGGCATCCGCTGCGTAAAACAAATGCTGGATTAGTTGGCGGTTCATTCCGCTGTGGCGACCCCGGATTAATAAAGGGACTAAGCCGAAAAGAAAATGAATGAATGAATGAATAATATAGAGGTGCCACGGTGGCGTAGTGAGTAGCACGTTCGCCTCACAGCAAGAAGGTCGCTGGTTCGATCCCCGGCTGGGCCAGTTGGCATTTCTGTGTGGAGTTTGCATGTTCTCCCCGTGGTTGCGTGGGTTTCCTCCGGGTGCTCCGGTTTCCCCCACAGTCCAAAGACATGCGGTACAGGTCAATTGGGTAAGCTAAATTGTCCATAGTGTATGTGTGTGAATGAGAATGTATGGATGTTTCCCAGAGATGGGTTGTGGCTGGAAGGGCATCCGCTGCGTAAAACAAATGCTGGATAAGTTGGCGGTTCATTCCGCTGTGGCGACCCCGGATTAATAAAGGTACTAAGCCGAAAAAAAAATGAATGAATGAATGAATTAATGAATTAAATAATTAATTAATTAATAATATAGCATGATAACAAAAATATGTCAAATTTGTAGGTTAATTTTAAACTAAACATATATTATATATAATGAACAATATATTTTTTATAATAAATAATTCTGAATAAATAAATAAAATATTTTTATAAATAATCCATAATGGAATTTTAAATACAAAGCTACAATATAATATAATATTGTATATGTAATATAATAATGTTAAATGTGAAAATAAACATTTAATAATTATTATAATATTTATAAATAAATAAATAAATAAATAAATGCAGATTAATAAATAAAAGTTTTAGGTTGAATAAAATTTTATATAATAAATAATATAATATAATATAATATAATATAATATAATATAATATAATATAAGATAATATAATATAATATAATATAATATAATATAATATAATATAATATAATATAATATAATATAATATAATATAATATAATATAATATAATAACTCAATGTGTAAAAATATACAACGCTGATAACAATAAATCATGTTTTTGAAGCTCCTGCAAACAATAAATATACCTTTTCCATTCGCAGACGATGAACTACAGTTTCCTGCTCTTTCAAAAGTCGATTCTGTTCACACAATCGGCCAAGTAGCTTCTAAACAGAGACAAAATGGAAGAGTTTAAAGTTCTGTGTAGTGTAAATAGCAATAATGATGTGCTATGAATGAATGTAAAAAAAGACTTACACTGGTCTCAATCTCATTAAGCTTCAGTGTGGGATGTAAGTCACCGTACACATCATGGAATGGAGGCACCTGTTAAAACAGAAATATAAGTGAAAATGAGTCTTCTAGTTTACAGTCCAGAACATAATTAACATGAATAATATAACACTTAAAAAAATTAAAATGATTTCAGGCAAAATAGAACTAAAAGTATATATATAAACGCGATAAATATTTCAAAATATTGTATGTAAATAAATACATTTAAACATTTTGAAAGAATAAATGATTAAATAAACAAATAGACGAAAACAAACACCTTCAGAAAACAGATAACAATAATAATAATAATAATAATAATAATAATAATAATAATAATACAATTTAAATCACTAAATAAATATATAAGAAAGCAAACTAAAAAATACAAATATAAATTAATCGCCATGTAAATGTGCGGTTTGCATTATTTAGTAACAAAAGAACCATCACAAATGTTGAGTCAATGAAAACCCCTGTCGAGTCAAGGCTATACACTGACAAATAGCTTTCTTGCTTGATGGTATGAGAGGGTGAAACACAAACACAAAGGACAAGAGCAAGACGACACGATACAATGACTACACAATGGAGGATGAATTGTAATACATGGCAAACAAGCACTGGAAATGGCGGGATTCCGATACACAAAATGAAGCAAAAACTCAACCGAAAAACAAAGAGAAACTCAAGATTGTGTCTGAGTTGACATTTTACAACTTTAAAGGTCCCCTGAAGTGCCTTAAAAATGCAGCTTTGCTCAATGTGTGACTTAATTTCAATTGAACCATGAAAACAGGGTGGAGCATATCAAGTAGCCTCTCCCCTTTTAAAAAATAGTCAATAGCGTTTAGCTTATTTCAAGCCTCTGCCCAGTCAGCATTGTTAAGTTTAAGCGCATGACAGTCACCGTACTGTATATAACAGCAACGCTGAGTCTATCTAACCATTTCTCTGCTTTAAAATACAGCATTAAAAAAAGTCTGATATATTTTGTGATCCATGTCATCTCATACAAATGATCTCCTGTGAGCTGTGAGTGTTTGAGCCGGGACAGTGTAACCACTTTTCTGTTATCAGGCTAAATGATTCTCTTCACTTAACCAGTTCATTCTGTGCCAATCCAAGCCAGTCAGCATGGCTTAGTTTTCCATGGTGGTGCTGACAATAAAGCTGTCTGGAATGTAATGTGCCAGTTATTGCCATTGTAATGTAACAGCGATATGGATGATCAGAAATTAATTTTTTTACTCCTTTTTTCAGATATTTAATTAGCTAAATAAAAATAAATAAATAGCATGCTTCTGCTTAGCCAGCTATGGAAAAATAGTAGAGTGTCACACACACACACACTCTACAAGCACGAATCACAATGGTTCTGTAACTCTCCCTTAAACAGTCTGTAATCATGCCACGTCCTATCAGACTCATGTAAAAATACAACTGGAACCATACCTTATTAGAGGATTGTTCTTAGAACCATTCAGCACGATAGCAGAAAAGCGCCTTTTGTGTGAAATTAAAACCAGCGTGAACTGGAAGCTGCTGAGAGTATTATTTAAGTATGTTGATGTACTTCCAACTGAAATTGAATATTGAGTAAAGGGCGGGGCTTTCTTTTTGCACATCAATCCCTTCTAGCAAACTAAGGGTAAGAGTGGCAGCTTAAGAATAATGTGACTGAAGCCGTCAAACTGACGTCAAAAGAGAAGGATCACCACTCCAAGTGCGGAAGCAAATGGTCAGATTTTGATTTGAGATTACTATTTGTCAATAAACCTTGTAAATTTGGATTTCACACACACTTTAACACGAAACCAGACTTCATTCGCACCAAGCATATTTACACTGAATCCCTTGTGAAGTGCACTATGTGCCATCATCCACCATACAGAACAGTGTAACTGTATATCAGACTTTATTTTAAATGTTCTAGTTACTGACTGTGTTGGTTTTGCAATAGAGAGGGGAGTGTATATGTTGCAGCTTTTTTGTTGTCCTTCTTTCATTGTTACAATGAATAAATGTGGAGGAGTTCAGATCAACACGGTCTCTTCCACCAGTTTTTAGTTTCGACTTATATTTGTTAGTGTTTAGGTGAACTCTTGGTACGAACACTCAATTAAATATAAATGAGTGACACATTTCAGCCTCAACTAGTAGGGGGCGGGACACTCAGCATAAAGAGCATCTGATTCGTCAGAAGATATTACGAGAAGCTGAAATACATGTGATGTCTTAAGGTATTTGGCAAAAATCAGAAACTATACATTATACAACTATACAACTATACATCTCTTCCAAACACATTTTTGGAAGGTATTAGCTTATGGATTAAGACTAACAAATTGATACTAACACCCCAAAAACGCATGTTGATTTCAGGGGGACTTTAAATACTATCACTTAAAGCTAAAGCACTATCAAAACATTCAACATGCCACATGGAGCAGGAAGCGCAGAGAGGCAGGCTCCGTCAGGCCTCAGAACAGCCTTGGCTGAGTTTGCACTGCTGAAACTGAGGCTGAACTGAGGACCAGCGGTGCAGGAATAGCAGCCTGCCTCTCTGAAGGACTCGCCACTCTCTTACTTGTGAGAAAAGTTTTGGTCGAGGAGAGGAACGCTCAACCATTCGGGTTACCATGCTGATTAGATGATCGCCACCTGTCATCTAGAGCAGAACACACCGTCATTCACCTGGCTTTATGTCTGACACTCAACACGGCCAGCTCTGATCAAACCTAGCTTATACTAGCTTATACATCCACAGGAGCTGTAGCAGATAGCAGAGACTTTGGGGTTAATTGTCACATTTAATTCATCTCCAGTGAATAATTGTCAAGTTTGGTTTATTTTTATTTTAAAGTCACTGTTTCTTTATATACATTGCATATATTCAAAAGACATCACAGACAAAAAAAAAACAGCTAAGAAATTAATAAATAAATATTAGATTTAATAAAGAAATAATAAATATTAAAGTAATATAAATTAATTAAATAAATATTTAATAATTAATACGGTTTAAAAAGCTTTATATTTTAAAATGTATTCTAACCTTTTGATGACAGAGCTAGATTTTCTGCAAATATTCAAACTTTTAATGAAATATTTTATCAGAAGTATCATCAGTTAAAAATAGTTGAGCTACTTAATACTTTATGGAAACTTTTTTCTGTTGCATAAATGAAGAGTTTAGAAAAACATCATTAATTTAAAACATAAAAATCTTTACAATCACTTACAATCTTTTTATAGTATATTCAGATGCACCTTATATATATATATATATATATATACAGTTAAAGTCAGAATTATTAGCCCCTCTCAATTATTAGTCCCCCTGTTTATTTTTTCCCCTAATTTCTGTATAACGAAGAGTAGATTTTTTCAACACATTTCTAAATATAATAGTTTTAAAAACTCATTTCTAATCACTGATTTATATTATCTTTGCTTTGATGACAGTAAAAAATATTTTACTAGATATTTTTCAAGACACTTCTATACAGCTTAAAGTGACATTTAAAGGCTTAACTAGGTTCATTAGGTTAACTTGGCAGGATAGGGTAACTAGGCAAGTTATTGTATAATGATGGTTTGTTCTGTGGACAATTGAAAAAAAAAAAAGGTTAAAGGGGCTGATAATATTGACCTTAAAATGGCTTTTAAAAAATTAAAAACTGCTTTTGTTATATACAAAATAAAACAAATGAGACTTTTTCAGAAAGAAAAAAATATGATCAGACATACTGTACTGTGAAAATATCCTTGCTCTGTTAAACATCATTTGGGAAATATTTAAAAAAGAAACAAAACTCAAAGGGGGGTTAATAATTCTGACTTCAACTATGTGTATATATATATACAGCTTTCCCTGAACTGCTCTTAAAAAGAATCCAAATTATCTAAAACATATATATTTAATTTATATGGGATAGTTCACCCAAAAATGAAAATGTACTCATCATTACTTATACTCCAAAGAAGATTATTTGAAAAATTCTAAACTAGTAGATTTTATCATCATAGCAGGGAAAAATACTCTGGAAATCAGTCTCTAATATCCTTCAAAGTATTCAGAGAAGCAGAAGAAACTCAGTGATGGTGCATGAGTAAATGATGAGACAAATTACATTTTTTTTGTGAACTAATTCTTTAAGACATAATGTTTCCATCTTGATTTTCCAAAACCAACATTGAATATAAAAGCCACTGCTAGGGTAAACAGATTTGTGTTGAACTCTTGACTCCTTGCAGCAAATGACACCTTCTCCATGTGACAAGAACATACAGGCCATATTTAGCAGCTGCTGATTTTAACTTAACAAGCAACTGTTATCAAATTAGAAAGCGCTTTCAGACCAGTGTGAGAACTGACACAGAGAGGAGAACACGGTGAGAACGGGAAATGTTGGAGAGGACCGGGACTACAGATATGACATGGTTGTTTATGTTGTCTTCAAGCCAAGCAGACATCCAAAAGTCAGTCAATCTGTTCTGCAAAATCACTAAAGTAAGTTTAACAATAAATAGCCCTGTTCAAAAACTTAGTGAGCCACCTTTTGTTTGCATATACATCTGCCAAAGTACAGTAGACTTTAAATAATATACAGTATATAACAATCAAACCTAACAACATAACAAACAGCTATATGAAATTAATCAATTCAACTACAAACAATATATGTACAGTATACACGTTTTCACAAAATGTTATTGAATTATGATTACTGAATATGAATGTAAGCAGTATGGATTTTGTTAGGAAGTTCAACACCATAGACAACTGTAATAAAGCACTATTATACTATCAAATAATTATAATTATGTAATTATATTATAATTACACATTTATATATATATATATATATATATATATATATACACATATACACACACATACATATATTTTATTTAATATAAATACACATATATTTATTTATTTATTTTAAAAAATCATATATACATTGGTGGAAATAAGTATTTATTGTGTCACCATTTTCTAAATTTATTTCTAAAGGTGCTGTTGACTTGAAATTAATCATTCGGTGATGGCACCAGAAAGACGACTCTCATATGTAGATTACTGAATATGAATTGTAAGCAGTATGGATTTTGTTAGGAAGTTCATCACCATAGACAACTGTAATAAAGCAATATTATACTATAAAATAATTATAATTATGTAAAAAAAATGATGTATGTATTAATATTGCATTATTTTAGTAATATTAAAGCCTGTATTTCTTTACTTTCAAAAATGAACCCAGTAAGCTTGAACAGGTTGCTAGCGAATTTTAATATACTCAAAAATATCAGCTCTTTTACACACACTCATGATATCAGGAGTAAAAATGCCATTCCATCTGACATAAACATATGTATAAATATGCATGATGTGACAATAGTGTTAACACATATTCCAATATAAATGTAATTTTGACATATATTGTGTAAAATCACACGTCTACAACATTCTAAATGGGCAGCAAATCACAAACAAAACAAGAGTTTGTTTTGACGTGAATATTGTGTGTGTACTGTGTATATTTATTATGTATATAAATGAACAGACATGCATACATTTAAGAAAACATTTAATTATATTCAGATATAAAATATATGCGTATATGATTCATATTATTTATACATTTAAATATCTAAGTAACAAAATTGTTTGGGATAATTTTGTTTCTATGTATTGTATGTGTGTCTATTGCATATACATAATAAATATACAGTGTATATATAATACACACATATATATTATTTTCAAAATAAACTTTTATTTTGGATGCAATTAATTGTGATTAATCTTTGCCCAGCAAACATATCTGCAGTTTATTTTAATGATGGGTTATGACGGGTCGCTCACTCAGTTTTAGAAAGAGCATGTCGCAGCTAGCATGTGGTATTAGCATTGAGACTCAGTTATAGTTGTTACATCAAACCTCCTACCTGCTGATCAAGGTATTCCAGGTTCCTCTGAAGCTGTGCATCTAAAATGTCCTCCTGATGTGTGCAATGAAACGGCAGCAAAGCCCAGTGTGTCAGCAAACAGCACAAGCATCGCATGGGGAGACGGAGACAAACACATGCTAATCACGCCATCGCTAATCACAGCGAAGCAAAGTGATTCACAATCAAACTCATTAGAAGAGACAATTACACGCGCTCCATCATTCGCAAGCCAAGCTACTATGATGCACATACAGATTATCAGTCTGATGATTATATGATTTGGTAGTTCTTAACTGACGAGGCTGTAATTGGCTTTTAGCATGCTAATGACATTTATGGATAGTTAAAATTGTGGATTTCTCACCATTTTACTGTGGAGCGATGGAGACGCTGGGTAGTTATAATGGTACATTCCTTGGCTGTATGAGCGACGATCTCCAGGGAAATCATACTGAAACAACAATTACAAATGTACTTGTGTATATACATAAATAATTTTTATAAATATACATATACAGTATATAAATACACACATATATATTTATTTATTTAAAAAAATCATATATACATTGGTGGAATAACCATTCATTGTGTCACCATTTTCTCAGAAACATATTTCTAAAGGTGCTGTTGACTTGAAATTAATCAATTGATGATGGTACCTTAAAGAAGTCACATGTATTGCTCAGGTGTTATTTTTTCACAGACTTCAACACAGACTGTAAAATCTTAATGGTTCTGTGGGTTTTGTCTATCAAACTGATCTTTATTTTGTATTTTCTATTGAATCGAGCAATTGGCTGGGCCATTCTACAGCTTGATTTTCTTTCTCAGAAAACATTTGAATTTCCTTGGCTGTGTTTTGGATCATTGTCTTGCTGAAATGTCCACTCTGCTTTCATCTTCATCATCCTGCTAATGTAGATGTCTACAGAGAGATTTCAGCTGCTGTCTGGGTTTTCACTGCCTTTCTACACCTCCCTTTCTTCATGCATTCGATACTTTTCCCCTGTGTTTTAGTACACATAATTTAAAATGTAAACTAATTAGGGCTGTCCAAAAATTAATCATGATTAATCACATCCAAAATAAAAGTTTGTTTTGACATAATATGTGTGTGTGTTATATATATTTATTATGTATATGTGATAAACACATTCATAGAAGCCAAAACTATATATATAAAAGTTACATCGAAGTAGTTAGATCATATTCAAATGTAAAATTTGTATCATACACATATATTTTTTATATATAAATAAATCAACATTTTATCAAGTATATGCATGTGTGTATTTATATATTCATAATAAAATATACACAGTACACACACAAATATTATGTTAAACTTTTATTTTGGATGTGATTAATCACGATTAATTTTTGGACAGCCCTAAAACTAATTAGATCTGTTTTCTTTGCAAATATGGATTTCTTTGGTTGCTGTCAACATCTAGTTGCTGTCAACAGCAACTTTAGAAATATGTTTTCTGAGAAAAATGGCGATGTGTTGAATACTTAAAAAGTTGCAAAAAAGTTGCATCACTTGGATTACTCAAAAGTTGCATTACTCAAAAGTTGCATCCCTATTTTCATAAAAATTGCATTATAAGTTTGTGGCATTTATAAAATGGCATTGTATAATCAGTTAATGGCATTGATTTTACAGTGTATATACAGTGCAATATGAATAATAAGTGTTGTTATGCTTATGTTTATGGAATACAAGGCCGTGTTTACACATGCCTTTTTATTTTTAGAACAAACTTCCAAAAATCCTCATCCAAATTGGTGTTTTTACAGCATTTCAGAAAAACAATTTCCGTCAAACCTAAAATGCATGATATGTGACCTGGGCATGTGCATATTTTGCATACGTGCTTGCAGTCTACCAATAAGAGAGTGATTGTGGATAGCCATGCTATATTCAAAAGTTTGCATTTCAGTTTGTCTACACTGAAACTAAACATTACCATAAAACAAAATGGGTTCTTCGGCATTTTCAACACACTTAGTTTTCATTGATTGAAGATAGCAGGTGTAACCATAACGAAATCAAAGCCTTTTAAATCGAAAACTCAGTAGTGTAAATGGTACTAATAATTTGATGCACAATCAAAGATGAAGAAAGTCAAACAAACTGAAATCATTTCAAAATAATCATTCAACTGATATTCTCCAGTAATTGTCAAATATAGGTGCTTTACCTTAGGTGAGCTCATCGATCTGCGGAGTCCATAGACAGAAGGATCAGCGTATATACCTTCATCTCTGATTCGGGCCGGCCCTCTGTCAAACCTGGTGCTGGGTGATCGTGCAGGAGAGGCGAAGCTGTGTGGTGAATACGGTCCTCCAGATGAGGATGAAGGAGAGCGTGGGACGGAGCGAGAGCGCGGTTGGATGGAGAGGCGTCTCATTGAGTTCTGTGCTGAGTCCAGCTGAGGGTAATAGGATGGAGCTTGGGGTCCCATCATCCACTGAGGGTCTCGAGGTTGACCGTATAGAGGCCCGTCCCGCAGTGATCGCCTTCTCTCTTCCACAGTCCAACGAGGAGACGGTCGGTTGTATGCAGCCGACATGGAGCAGATGCTTTCAGGACGGACGCCTGGTGGGTAGAGCGGATATTCGTCCACATACGGAGCCCCGCCGTACACTCCATAGTAGTCTGCTGGCATGCCGCGGTTTACTGTGTAGTACCTGGATGGACTGAGAAAGAGAGGGATTATTATTGATGAAATCTAAATGAAAGCTTAAATAGAACTGTTATGTCCCTCTTTTCTTTTCATTCTTTTATAACCTGTTTTAATACATTTAAATCAGTTTTTTTATCTGTTTTTAATCACTTTTATTATTTGTTTTTAGTTTCTTAAACTTGTCTATTCCTGTTCATGTAAAGCACTTTGAATTAAGACTGTGTATGAATTTTGCTATATAAATAAACTTGCCTGGCCTAAATAATATTTTATTTAATATTTATTATTATAACAGTTAATGGTGAATGATAGATTAATAGTTGATTTAATTAATAAGAACAAAAAAGTTAAGTCAGCAAAAAAAAGTAATACTTTAAATTGCATAAAAATGTACAATTTAAAATGTAAATTAACTGTTTATTTAAATGCATACAAATACATACATAAATATTTTATTTATGTTGTAATTATTCCATTTTTATGTTCGTTTGTTTGTTTGCTAGCAAAAAATAATATTGTTAGAATGTTTCTAGCATGAATAAGCACAAAGATCTGTTCCTGTATAATTGCTAGGTTTTGCTAGTGAACAGAAAAATAAACTCATAAATGTATGGAACCACTTGAGAATGAGGAAATGGCAAGCTAATTTAAATATTTAGTTGAAATTTAATAGAATTTAATAAATATAATAAGGAATATTTGAAGACAGTCTGCTTATATATTTTAAAATCGTGCATTCTAAAGGTGGTACCAAAATCTGTTAGTCAAATTCTACTATCTGTCACAATCGCTGGTGATCCACAATCACTGGTGGATTCCAGACACTCCAACTAGGTGGAGCAGAGGCAGAACAGGGAGAGAGATGGAGGGCCAGGACCTATGACAATCCTTCGTCTGTGTGTATGCAATAAGTCAGAATAGGGAACCAGTGTGAGTGTGTGTGGTGCATGACAGGAACTGTAGTCCATATAAATGGCATATTTGTAGTTCTATATGATCTATGTGTTTACCAACGATCTGCACAGTCTGGATCACTGGTGACCGTGACACTACCATAAACACATATTTTTAGATGTTGTATTTAAAGACATTTTTCAAAGACTTTTCTTTTGTTTTTATTACATTTTTGATTGTTGTAAGCTGTGAAATAGCTGAAATCATTCAGCATAGTCATATGTAACAGTAATGTGGTCAAGACCTGCCTCACCGTAAAAAAAGTTGACTCAGCTTAAAATTGTAAGGCAACTTGCTGCAGAGCTTTTTCAGTTGACTCAACTTAATCAAGTGCAGTACTTGGGTTAAAAATTTAGTCAATTCAAAAAGGCTGTAAGGGAAGTTGTCTTACAATTTTAAGTTGAGTCAACTTTTTTTTAACAATGCTAGAACAAATTCAGCCGTGTGAAAATAACTGCACACCAAAACCTGTTTACTAGTCAATCAGAATCAAGAAATCCCATAGTATAATTAACAGTCCTGGTGAGAGGAGAAGATTAACATTCATGATGGTTTACTAGAGCTCACCTGCGTCCATCATCCTGAGGCACCAATGCCCGCCGCTGGTTGACCCACTGCTGCAGCTGCGTCATGGAGCTCTTTCTTTGGGCAAGTCTCTCCGGTGCTGTCCTAGGCACAAAACCCCTGCGCATCACTACATTCTCATCCAATGGCTCCCGCATGTCCCGCACATTCTCCTGGGACTGGTATCTGGAACCATTGGGAGGACCATAGTTTCCCCAGCCGTTGGGGTGATGGGGCGCCAGGCCTCCTTTATCCCCCATCCTGCCGTCTGTATTTGGGGTAACCGGTGTCACTGGGGTGCTTGGTGTGGTGTCTCTGGTCTCTAAACCGTTGAGCTCGTGTTTGACAGGCTCGTGGAGGTCTAGACTCTGGCCGTTGTTCTCTGCGTGTGAATTGGGCTCCAGGCGTTTGGCTACCATGTCGTTTTGGTCTGCTGCAGGGACGGGGTTAGATTTATTTCTGCAGGACAGCAGGAGAGAGAAAGACAAAACATCTGTGAGACACTCTCATAAAACAGAGTGGTGTCTTTGATCTGCTTGATGAAGAGTCGCCATTACTGTTGAATTCAGAGGAACAATTTTAAGGACGTGCTCTTGAATTCCATCTTTGATGTTTGTTTAGGTGTTGCTTTGTGTGCACTTTCATTTAGCTGTTCTTACACCAGAGGAATCTTGCTTTTGAAAGAATGTACTTTCTGGGCCAGAGCTAACATTTTGATTCTTATTTTTATATGGAATTATTTCCACCAATAATGAAAATGTATGTCATCAAAGGCAAAAACAAAACAAAGCAAAACAATTAATGTTGAACACATGACTAAGAAAAACTATTTCATTTTATATAACAACTTTTTAAAATTATTATTATTATTATTATTATTATTACTACTACTACTAATACTACTACTACTACTACTACTACTACAGTAAAATCATTACACTAAGATATTAGATTTTTTTGAAATGCACAACCCATATTCACAGAACTTGCAGAGGAGTTTGAGTGGATCATTTACTGCTTTAATATTTCTTATTCTTAGTTCATAAATCCAAGAATTATCACTGCAAAACTGCTGAATTGTAAGCTATTTTATAATAATAAATGCAATAAACAAAACAACAACTATAAGATGATTATTATACTATACAGTACTATTATTAATAGTGATTTTATTAAGGGCTTATTGTTGGCTGCAAACTTGTCACATGATAAGCAATAGTCAATAATGACTGGTCCAATATGATTAAAGGGGTAGTTTACCAAAAAATGAAAATCTACTCCATGGCTGTATCCGGAATCTCCCCTAAACCCTCAAATGATTTGAGGGAGCAGCTTTTAGTGGTATCTGAAACCATTGTGGATGTTATGAATTGCATTTAATCGATCCTACAATGCAAAGTAATAATGAGTGTACAACCCATGTAAACTCAACAGCTAGAAAATCCTCATAATGCACTGTGAGAGCTTGCGCGGCAAATGGATTTCTGCATCTGACCTCAAGATGGCATCTAAAGCGCTATCTGTGTGTGGCTAAAAAATTAAATATTATTTAATTAAACTAACGTTGTATACATGACAGAAATCAAAAGCCTTTGTTTAATTACTAGTAGACAGCTCAGTAAGTAACTATCACAGGATCTGACTAAGAAGTTGAAAATCGAATCGTCCAGCCGGGGCCGGATTAACCAATGGGCCTTATGGGCACAGGCCCAGGAGCCCGTGCGCACTTGCGGCCCCTGCGAGGAGGGAAAAAATAAGCCAATTTTGGAGCGTCTATTTAGGCTAAGTGGAAACAGCGCACCTCGTTGAAATAAACTATTTATGTGGTTTCCGCCCATCAGCGTATGATTGGCAGAGACAACACACTGTAAGTAGAAAGCACGAGTGATAGTAGTGTGAGTGGCGTAGCTCGTAGGGCGCACAACAACATGCTTTGACGCGTTCCATTGTCAACCCGGTTCGAATCCATCTGCTGAACTGCTGCATTTTTTTTTCTATCGCCATTACATATCAGATTGGAAATACATTTATTTTTAATAGGTAGGAAACTTTAACAAAAACATTAAATAATGCAAATGTGATATAAAGTCACAGGTGGCTCGTGGGTATTTAATGAACATGTATACTAAAAAAAATGAAATTTCACTAGTTTTATTAGGATTTTTTTTTCAAAGTATGCTTTAAATGCTTAAAAAAAGTTAAATCTTTGTAGACTTTAAATATATGTGCTATATATTATTTATTTAAAAATATGGACAAGACATTATAGATAAATTTTATTGAAAAAACATTATATTATTCAAATTTTTTGTCTTGTAGGGCCGGATAGGGGGCCCTACAAGACAATGTGCCCAGGGGCCTCTGAGTTCTCAATCCGGGCCTGCGTCCAGCAAATCTCAAATAAAGCGGCATCCCTTCCAGTACACCGAGAGGTCGAATTCCCTCCCTCGTTTCATTCACTCCTTCAAGTAGACTAATGTAGGGAATAGTGAATGATGGTATAGAGGGCGATTTCAGATACAGCACATCTCTACTCATTTACTCATTATTATTTTATTGTTAAAACAAAACAAAATCTATTGAACAGTGTTGGAAACTGGCCGCCACTGACATGGACAGTATGTATTTCAAAAATACTATGGATGTCAATGGCTTCATTCTTCTTTTGTGTCAAACAGAATAAAGAAACACAAACCGGTTTGAAACAAGTAGAGGGTGAGTAAATGATGACAGAATTCATTTAAGCCCAATTATTCTGGCTTTTTGATGTCAAGTCTTTTATACATGCAATGCCAGGTTGTGTTTGAATAAGTGTGGATTAGGGCTGAACAATATATCATTTGAGCATCGATATCGCAATGTGTGTATCTGCAATAGTCACATCGCACATTCGATTATTTATTACAGATTAAAAGATAAACATAATATTAATTATTATACATTTTTGATTATTCATACTTACTTTTTTTACTTACTATTTATACCACTTATTTCTACATAATGATGGCCATGTTATTTTGATCTGTACTTAAATACTGTTAGACTTTCAATAAAACACTATAATAACTTTATTATAATTTATGTAGATGCACTGCATAGAAACGACTTGAACATCCCAGTTGATTTTAATTAATAAGATCTTTCCAGATGGAGATATTCAAATAATCTGGTCAAATTATATTCATATCGCATATTACCGCAAAACAAAACATCGCAATGTCAGATTTTATCAATATCTTGCAGCTCTAGTGTGTATTATAATAAATGTGTGTATGTGTGTATGTGTGCGTGTGTACCTGGGTGTAGTTGGGATGTGGACCCTTGCAGCCTCACTCATGGCTTGAATCCACTCCTCCTGCTCTTTCTGGCTGTCTGCACTGAAGTAATAAGTGCGAGTTCCTGCGTGCTCAACCTGCAAACAGAACGCAATACTGCCCTTTAAATCCTCACTTTCCTCTTCCTCCTCCTCCTCTTCCTCTGTTTCGCACCACACCTGCAACAGAAAGAGAGAGAAAGAGAAAATTATGCACTGTCCTCCAGTCACTCTCATTGTGCATGTGTGTGTAGCTGTAAACCTGATACCACACGAACAACAGAGCATGCAAAACACACAGCAGAGCTCATGCAAAACATTGCACAGGTAAAAAAACAGCCTTCATTATTATTTGGCATAATAGTTCACTTAAATAGTTATTTCACTTAAGAGTGTACATTCTGTCTTCATTTACTCAACCTCAGGAAAAATAATATTAATAATTTGTCCATTCATTGAAAGCCTGTTCAACATAATCTATAAAAACAGTAGCGATTTAATCCAAATCTTCTGAAGAGACAAAACTCTTTGTATAATAAACAGATTTCATTTAGATTTCAACTCGCATATATAAACATTGATCAACATCGATAACAATGTTAACAGCATGCAAATTAGGCCATGAAAGAATCAACGAGATTCAACCATGTCTGTCACATGAGATGTTTGTTTATCACATGGCTTCTGAAAAAAACAATAAGGTTTGTTCTTGTGTGTATAGCAGGTGTTCAAGTTTTGTTGTCATCCAACATCTCTTCAGAAGACTTGGATTAAATCGTTTACCTAAAATATATATTTATATTTTTATTTTTTATGAACGTTTTGAAGCATCAAACATCAATTTTGGCTGAACAGACTTCAATGAGAGACAGAAATCACTCAGATTTAACAAAAGATGTCTTCATTTTGAAGATGAAAGTCATAGGGTGAATAAATGATGGCAGGATTTTAATTTTGGAGTGAATGAACACTATACATACAGTATAGAATACATTTTGTTTTGAGACAACTTATAGGGAGAGTTCACCCTTTCATTAAAAGCATGCAAACAAACAAATCAGACATGCAATGCCTAATCTTTAATGTAAATCCATGAATATAACTGGGCAGTATTTAATATAATTGTGCAATACTTAATATAAAATGTCGGCTAGGACATGCAGATTACAGTAGATTCACAAATATAATACCTAAATGTACAAATATAATAATTAAAGAATTAACTGAAAAGTGACCCACAGATTTACTTACTGACTTACTTAATTTAATGACCGATTATCAATTTAAACAAATGTAAGCAGGCATTAAAAGATACCTATTTACTTTTGTCACCATAATCATGCGAGAGAAATCAGATCTTGTCATGCAGATGCAGGAGCAAAGAGAGGTGCTCGGAAATACCTACTAAACGTGGCTCAACGACACAATGGAGAAAAGTCACTCAGGGGCCCTCAGAGATATTGGAAACAGAGGAGAAAACACTACATAAGGATGACTAAACATAAAGAAGCAGGTGGGTTTGATGTGGACATGTTTATCGTAAAGAGTGATCATAGTGTGTATTAATATCCTGGGAAAAAACAGCAGTTAGTAGAAATGTGAATTTGTGATTTAATATATTAAAAAAACAGTGTGAAGACTGAAACTGTAAAACATTTGTGTGAATATATGTAGCTAGACAGAATAACCCGTTTGGAAACACTGCAGTAAAACAAATTCACCACACGGGGGCAATAGAGAATAACAGTGTAAACTGTGGGCAACTGTTTTGTTGTGAGTCAAGTTAAATAGCACACTATTGTGATTCATTGTAAATGACAACAAAGAAATTATGACATAAGGAAGTTTATATTCATATTGGTTTGATGTGTAAAATATCAATAAACATGTTTATAAAAAATCTAAAATATATCTATTTTAGAAAACAATGTAAAATGCATTATTATTAATATTTACTATTATCATTGTTGTTGTTGTTGTTGTTGTTGTTATTATTATTATTATCATTATTGTTATTATTATTATTATTATTATTATTATTATTATTATTATTATTATT
>CAIGQQ010036980.1:787086-798493 GCA_903798035.1 Danio albolineatus | reverse complement strand
TGTTTTGTTTTGTTTTGTTTTGTTTTGTTTTGTTTTGTTTTGTTTTGGGAGCAACCTAGACAATATATCAGATCTAAGTACTAAAAAGCTCATTCAAATTCCATTTGAAACTTTTCAAAATAAAACAGTTGCTGGAATACAGTTCAATGTAATAATGCAATCCATAGTGCACTTACAGTACAAAAAGTATCAGATTGGGACTCAAGAGACACTCAATGCTAAATTACTCAAATGGACAAAAAAGATCAGGATATCCCTAAACAAACCACTCATTTCTTGTCTACTCAAAGCTTTTTGTTTGCATGCTTTAAATTCTTCTGAAACTGATATGATCAAGTGTGTCACACGAAGAAGAGGACCAAAACAAAAGTTTGCCTAGAGTTTTGCCGTTCGCATTGCGGAGGTTGCACAACTTACAGAAATCTGGCACAAAATCTGTCGCAAGTCCTTCTTGTACCTTTGTACCTGCCAAAAGAGAGCCTTGTTTGGCTTGATTGAACCTCTCCCTGAGGAAACTGTCAAACCCTCCTGCGCTATTGATTCATTTCAGGAGTTGGCAAGAATCTGTGCTTACTGTTTGCATTTGATTTTATAGACAAGCCATTGTTCCTGTGCATGCGGATTATTACTAAATGACTCTGAGCTGGCATTTTTATAGGTTTGTTTAACTTTAACGCAGTATTAAACCTTCATTACAGTTTAACCAACCTTCAAACGCAACTTTAAAGGGACAGTTCACCCAAAATTGAAATGTACTCTTTGATATTTTAAAAGAATTTTGGAATCAGGTAGATATTGACTTCCATAGAAGAAAAAAAGCACTGTGGTATGGTAGTCAATGGCTCCCAGTTTCCAAAATTAGAATAATTTATATTTATATTTTTTAAATTATATACAAATAAATAAACAACCTCCTCCAGTTAAATTAAGTTTTGCAAATAACCACAGCATTAAATACAGACTTTTAAAATATGTTATTTTGTGTTGAACGGACAAAATATGGAAAATGGTTACAGAATTTGTATTTTTGTGTGAACTGTCCCTTTCAGAAAAGATATCAAGTGCAGCAGTCAGAGGTGTTTGGCAGAATGTAAAAGGTATTTGACGCTGTTTTGTGAGGAAGCATGACAAGTCAACCATGTTAAGCTGAAGTGACATGATTTATTTGGTGCTAATTTGTCAAGCTGTCGCTAATAGAATGATTCTTAGAGTTAATATTATACAATGTGAAGAGGTAACGTGAAGCTCATAGGTTTTCTACTTGAGCAGTCAGTTATAATGTCACAGTGTAGTCGTGGGAGGTTGTTATTCAGGGATATCTGACTACTAAATGACTGACTGTTATAGACTGTCCAATCAGAAAGTGTTTGGGAGAGGAGTATAATAAACTTGACAAGAAACTTTAACGTGCCATTCTCTTAAAGAGACAGTTCACTCTAATATTTCATTTATTTAACTATTATTGATTCAACATTTATTCAATTGCAACAATGAATTTGAAATTGGAAGCCATTTGAAAAATATTAAATTGTAATTAAACTAAATTTATTAAAATGTAAATTGAAATAAAATAATACAGTTAAATAAATATACAGTTAGAAACAAAAATGTAAAAAAAAACAGTTAATATTAATACGGTTTTAAAGTTAAATAATCAAATATCAAATAAAATAATCTCAACTCTATTACCTAAAAGAAAAACATGATGTTTAGAACGACACAAGACCAGATAAATGTTGACATAATTATCATATTTGGGTGTACTATCACCTTACACAGGCCTTTTTGCAGCATAAACCAGTTTCGGTGATACTGCAATGCTTGTGAATCATTTTCTCAAAGGTGTATTGAAGTTGCCAGGATACACACACGTTCTGAAGTCAGAGTATAGTGTTACACATCAGACGGATCTACCACACTACCACAGTTCTTCACTGCCTTAAAGTAACAAGCATTGGTGACTCGTTTTCTTCCTCGCAATTCCAGAAATGACCTCCCTTTCACAGTGTGTCAGAGCAGGACTATATTTAGCCAAGCCTTAATTATGACCTATTTGTGAACGTCTGTCTTCGCTGCTCTGTGAAGTGAAGCATCTCAGATAAAATAATAAAAAGTACAAATAAATAAAATGGAAAAGTTAATAATAATTATTAGTATAAAAACATTTTAATGTTAAAAAGTTCATGTGGATAAAAAAATAAAATATTAATATGATAAAACATGTTTAAATGAAATAATAATAAAACATTATAGGAATTACCTATAAAACT
Source organism: Danio albolineatus (assembly GCA_903798035.1). NCBI lineage: Eukaryota > Metazoa > Chordata > Actinopteri > Cypriniformes > Danionidae > Danio > Danio albolineatus. The sequence continues at coordinate 796,223 of CAIGQQ010036980.1, read as the reverse complement.
GCCCATAAAATCCGAAATGTTTATTTTGGGAATTACTTATGAAAGTATTGCCCTGATTATTGCCGCACCAGCACTCGGTCATGTGACTTAGCGATATACAATACTCAGCATATATAAGTGCACCCCTCACAAATCTATCTTTTAAATTCATTTTTTTAATAGGAAGCTATACAATATTATATTTGTGCATATACTGTACATTAGATTAGTCAGTACTGAAGCCAAATCTGGAGTAGCCAAATCTAGGAATAACTTATGATAACTTTCCAAAAACTAGTACACCCAAATTTATATGTTATAGAAAAATATTAAATACAAATTTAATAAAGGAAGAATCAAGAGATGCAAAAATATTTTAAAATTTTGTTGAAAACTTGCAGGTTGTAGTTTTATTTTTTTACAATATTTTCCTTGAATTTTATTGTATTATCTTTCAATTTCTAGATATGTTTGGTGACTAAAATATTATTTTAATAAATTTAGTTGTTTAATAAATCGTTTTTTGTTTAAATGCACCAAAATGCATTGCCTATATTCACTGAGAAATGGATTAAAATATATATATATTTTCAAAAAGGGGTGTGTTCAATTATGCTGAGCACTGTAAGTATACTCCAAGCAAAGCAGCTTTGTACAAGAGGAAAATGGAAAGGCCATCTATTGTACAGTAGATCAATAATATGTCCTTCTATTTAGCTATGGAAAATATGTCATACATGCTAAAGGCAAACTTACTGTCTTTGAGAAAATTTGGACACCCTTTATATTACTTATTTCAAACTCAAATTTCAGCCATTTATTAAACGAAATAAAGTAATACTGACTTGACCTATCTACAAATTCGCCCTATTTCCAAAGATTTATTTAAAAAAACAAAGATGTAAATATAATTGTGATGTTATATTGTCATATTTTTATTACATCTCAATAAACAGAGTGTTCAAAAAAGTAATACAAATTTAACAATAAAACAATTACATTAAAAATTAAATATGTCAATAAAATTTAACAATTCTAAAATAAAAAAAAGATCAGTGCAAGAATAAATATAAACAAAGTCTTCATTCTGACCTAATTGTGAATGTCTGTCATGTCAAATATCACACATAGTTCTCTCAGGAGCTCAATATCATCTTCAACAGTACCACAAGCTCAGTTAAGACTTGAACAAAAGATCACTTTTATTGTATCTAGCCTGAGGAAATAAGCCTACGCTTGAGAAAACCCGGAAAATATCTATTAGCATCAAGCTCTGTGTGGGATCTCATACTGTAATGGCGCTTGTTTTGTGCATTTGCTGATGAAAGTGATGGCAACACAGCAGACTGGCAGAACATCTGATAAAACTCACAGTCATTTGGCTTTTTATTGCTCATGAAAGAAGGTCAAGCTGCACAGTCTTCTGCTAGATCGAGTGCTTATAAAAATGTTTTTATTTTTTTTTCTGAGGCGTGACCCGGACAGTACATCTCATAGTGGTGATAGAGGACAGTGTTTACACTATAGACCTGAGGATCGAATGCCCAAAAGGGTCCATTTATTGTCATTAATGTTAGATAATTTGCAAGAAAGTAAGTAAATAAAATTATGTCCTTCGAGTATAAGATTCACTAAACAGATTTTTTCCTGCAAGACTAGAAGTTATGGCTTGGCATATTGGTTTTCACAGATTTAGAGGGGATTTGTTGTTGTTGTTGTTGTTTTGGTGAATCCTCTCTAACCTAGACTGTAAAGTAGATTTATAAATAAACCTTTTTCCGTATGGGGGAGCACGAGGGCTCAGTGGTTAGCACTGTTGCCTCAGAGCAAGAAAGTCAGTGATTCAAGTCCCGGCTGGGCCAGTTGGCAGTTCTGTGTGAAGTTTGCATCTTCTCCCCATGTTTGCGTGGGTTTCCTCCAGATACACCAGTTTCCCACACAGCCCAAAGACATGTGGTGAACAGTAGGTGAATTGGATGAACCAAATTGGATATAGTGTGATTGTGTTTGTGAATGTGAGAGTATCTGGGTGTTTCTCAGTGATGGTTTGTGACTGGAAGGCCAGCAGCAGTGGAAAACATATGCTGGAATAGTTGGCGGTTCATTCCATGGTGGCGACCCCTTATAAATAAGGGACTTAGCTGAAGGAAAATAAATAAATTAGTTTTTATGCTTTTAAATTGCATTATGGGATTTTTATCTTTTCTCCAAAAGCTTTTTATGTTGAAAAGTGACTTTTGTTGACATTTTTAATTGTGATGTAGAAGTGATATATTATCTGTGTTTATGTGTCATTTACAGTATAAAAATCTGGTAATCAACTGCTAGTACTTTTTATTTTACAGACTTATTTCTCTCTATAGACCATTTTGAAGGATGTAAACAAAAACAATGGTCCCAACGTACTTCCTGTTTTACATTTTTAATTTCTAAAGCTTCCAAGTATCCAAAAAGATCCACTTATTGACAAATAATGTTATAATAGCTGTTTCAACTTGAAGTTATGATTGAATTTTCTTGTTACAGTTATGAAATAGTTTGATAACAACAGGAAATGTCCATGGGCCAATGACATGACCACATTGAAATGGTCTATATTATTTCTTAAACAATATCTTGTCTCAAACTACTAATATGCCATTCGTTGTTTGTATAATATTACTTAAATTTATTTTAAACAATAAAATAACAAATATAACAATAAAATCCATAATATATATATGAAAGAATTCTTTTTTAAATTTTTTACATTACATTAAATGAAGCTTTATAACCTAACGTTTAACATTATTGTTTAAACATTAAACAGTCTTAAATAATAACAGCGACATTTCTAAAATGCAGCACACTAAATTACATCTGTTATTTAATTTATATACATATCTCATGAATTATTAAACAATTGGCTCAGAATAACAATGACTCAACTGACTTTCATAGCTCTTACAAAAACAGCTAACTATTAAAAATGCAGCGCGCTGAAATAAATCTGTGATTTCAAAAGAACATTCATTATGTTTGCAAATTGTCATTTTTATAATCATGAACACCTTATATTACAGATTTCTCCTGTATTATTTTTACACACAATTCTCAGTTTCAAGCAAATCAGCTAGAGTTTGAGATTTATATCTATCAGATTGAGCAGTTCAGCGGTCAGTCAGTGATGGATTTGAGCGTGAGGTTTTTCACTGGACAGCAGGTGTGAATTCAGTGTAAAAGCACAGAAACGGCTTGTTTTTCTGGAATGAGAGACAGTGGAGGAAGCAGACAGTCAGGCTTTAGCACATATGGAAATGACAGGTTTCTCTGTCTTTGTTTGTCTGTCTCTCTTTGACACAGGTAGTTGTTGTATGCTGTCAGTCACGCAGAGCTGAAATAACTCTATACTTTTTGATCCTCACATTCGCTGATCCTGGAGTCCAGACTTGAGGATGATTTTAGATAAACATGTTTGCGGAAAAGAACTGCGTGATACCAAACTGCGTTGTCAAAATACAAAATTGTCAGCAGTCAACAGAAATATGATATGCAATGTAGGGCTATAATAATCAGAATATAAACATTAACTATCACTTAGAATATTAATAATTAAACATTTGACATATAATACATGTTTTAAATTATGTTTTTAACCTTTTAAAAAAAATAAACCAATATTTCTCAGTGGGGATCACAACAACAACAACAAAAACAACAAAAACAACAAAAACAACAAAAACAACAACAACAACAACAACAACAACAACAACAACAAAAATATCAGTAAGTAAATTAATTAATTATTAATTTCAATTTCAATTAGTTTACTGAATATTTATATTAAAACATTTTTCAAATAACTAATGTGGCCTTTTAAATATTCATTAAAAATGTTTCACATTTATTAAATAATAATAATAATTACAATAATAAATAAATATTATTATTATTATTATTATTATTGTTATTATTATTATTATTATTAATAATAATAATAATAATAATAATAATAATAATAATAATAACAATAATAATAATAATAATAGATAAATATGATGATAATAATAATAATAATAATAATAATAATAATAATAATAATAATAATAATAATAATAATAATAATAACGATAATAGGCGCCACGGTGGCGTAGTGAGTAGCACGTTCGCCTCACAGCAAGAAGGTCGCTGGTTCGAGCTCTGGCTGAGTCAGTTGGCATTTCTGTGTGGAGTTTGCATGTTCTCCCCGTGGTTGCGTGGGTTTCCTCTGGGTGCTTCAGTTTCTCCCACAAGTCCAAAGACATGTGGTATAGGTGAATTGGGTAGGCTAAATTGTCCGTAGTGTATGAGTGGGAATGCGTGTGTATGGATGTTTCCCAGAGATGGGTTGCAGCTGGAAGGGCATCAGCTGCATAAAAAAAATATATGCTGGATAAGTTGGCGGTTGATTCCGCTGTGGCAACCCCAGATTAGTAAAGGGACTAAGCCGACAATAAAATTAATGAATGAATGAATAATAATAATGAGAAAAACTTGAAGGACTGCTTCTAAAACATTTCCTGCTATATCATCACACACAATTTTGTAATAAATATTGCTTGCAGCCTATACCCACTTAAAGTTAGGGCTAGGGTTTATCATTTACTTTGTTTTATTATTTACCTTTACATTCCATTAAGTTACAATAATATTATATGCATTAAAAAGCCATCCATCTGTACCGTGTTTAGCAAACAGCTTGAAATGCACCAACAACATTGCAGGAAGGTCAAAGTTGGCTTTGAAGGCTGATGATCTCCAACATGTTGACAAAGCACTTAACAGCTTGAGCTCAAATAACAGCAAAAATATGGGGGAGAGCTGCAAAATGAAGGATTGCAGAAACCTGTAATGACTAGGCGTCATACAGGGCTGTGTGTGCATGTGTGTGCGTCTGTTTGGGTGTGTGTCTGTGTTCTGTCTACGAATGTACTCTACAAACACACACTGTGCCTTTCTGTTCTGAAAGCTCTGATGTGCACTTCATAGTCAGCAAACAAACAGAGTCCACACATCCGATAAGAGAAACACCTCAGCACAGCTCGCCAGGACAGAGAAACCAGAACAAAGTGAACCCAGCACTGACCACAGACACTGCAGAGACAGGTGAGGATGTCAGATTGGCTAAAAACACCTTCCTTTTGTGGTCAAAAGAACTAAAGAGAAACACGTCTATCATGATTCAACCTGTTTGTGTGACCCTCAATCAGATGCCAAGTAAGGGATAACGTAGATGTAGGCGGTTGTTTGTGCAGAATAAAGCCTGACAGGCTTATCAGCAGCACAATGTGAAGTGGAGAGCTGTTATATAAGAGCTAAGGGTTTTATTCTGTGCAAAGAACAAGATCACAGCCGTATCACCCTGCAGCCCAAGACTGGTCACTCACTGAAGCTGAGCAGGGCTGAGCATGGTTAATACCTGGATGGGAGACCACATGGGAAAACTTTGTTGCTGTTGGAAGTGGTGTTAGTGAGGCCAGCAAGGGTTCTCAACCTGCGTCTGTGTGTCCTAATGCCCCAGTATAGTGATGAGGACACACCAGGCAGATGGCTGTCTCCTGTCAGGCTCACACAAGACAAAGACTGCATGTAGAAACAAAGTCAGCCATCAGTGAAAGAGAGTGCTCTGATTGGCTGTTAAGCTATGAATCAGAGCACAAGAACACATCTTTTTATCTCATTTCTTGAATATTCAAGAGGTCACACTTATCTGATGATTGATTATAAAGCTTGTTCGGCATGCTGTCCCAGGAGAGAGCCCTAAGCTCATAAGATCCTGTTTGCAAGATGAGAGGGGAGTTTGAGCTCAGGTAGATCTGGAGAACTCCCCTGCTTTAGCTAACAAACAGATAGTGCTCTTAAGACATCACTACTTACTAGGAGCGTGTCTATGGAGCTGATTTGAATTAGTCAATTAACTTAAATTGCATGTTTTTGGATGGTGGGAGGAAACTGGGGAACCCGGTGGAAACCCATGTGAGCATGATGAGAATGGGTAAACTCCGCACAGAAACGTTGGCTGGCTTGGTAAGGACTAGAACTAGTTGTGTTCTTGATGTGAGGCAACAGTGCTGACCACTGGGCCACCGTGCCACCCAAAGGATGAGGAGTAGGGGTGGAAGGGGGGATTCTTCAAGATGAAGATGGCTGAGATATGGAACTTAGGGTATTTATAGGGGCTTAGGACTCATCTGATTGGTGAATTATAAATTGGATAATGCAGGACTGGCTGCAAGCAATCATAAGTACGTGATCCTTTCCAAATTAGTTTATAAATAAACTTCATTTTGCAAATGTTTACCAGTCTGATCTCATGAGGAAACCTTACTATTTTATTTTATGTCAGTTTAGTGTCTCATTTGTAGGAATTCATAGAATTCAGAGTTGAGTTATATGAAAATCGTACAAAAAAATACAATTTTCAAAAGGAGGCATGGCACCAAACCCCACCCCTAGACCCAACCTTCATTGGGGAATGAGCAAATTGTACTAAACTGTACAGATGAGATCCTACAAATTCATACAAATTAGCCTCTAAACAATAAATTTATGAATTGCCCTGAGATAGCGTTGTATTATCAGGCATATTTGCGCAAGCGGATTTCTCTGTGGTGAGAGAGAAGTTCTGTGAACATGTTAGATAAACTCTGCTTCGTTCGCAGATTGTGTGTTTGCAGCATTAGTTCTAGTTTCCCTTTGTGGAATACAGATACTGCTACCTGCAGGTATGCATACAGTAAATACATCCTTTCATGCAGATGCAGAACGTATGTTTTATCATTTTAGTTTCAACTGTTATCTGTTCAGTGTGTTCACAAGTAGCTTTTTGCTTCAGCCTTGGCCAGATGCAGCCGACACGATTCAACTTGTGGTCACTTGGTGTTTCCCAGGATTACGATAAAATGGCATTATCTCAAGTCAAATGAGAATAAGCTTGGATCCAAAAACAATACTCCATACATCACTAATTAACAAGCAGATTACACACTATATGAGAGCTGTCTGGCCGTATCTGTGCTGCCCACATGCAGGTCACCTGGCCTTTTCCCTCCAGAAAAGATTTCTGAGCTATAAGCCCGATGGCGTGAGTCACAAACGCACCTCCTGATCTTTCATGTTTCTGCTGCTCATTCCTCAGAGAAAACATGAATCTGAGGCTGAAAATGTTCCAACCACACGGCAGTTACACAACCAGTGCTCATGAATAATGCAGCAGTTCTATACTGGGACATACAGTAGGAATGAGAAAGAGAAAGGGAGGGAAAGAAAAATAACCAAAACGAATATAGTATTCTGAGGGTGTGTTCAAACTTGGATTTGTTCTGGATTAAATCATTTAGTCCTTATTTTTTGTTTAGCTTTTCATTTTAAAGAGTGAACTTAGAGATAAAAAAATAGATTTTTATTCTTTTACTTTTTTGTTTCCAATAATTTTATTCATTCATTCATTTTCTTTTCAGCTCAGTACCTTTATTAATTCGGGTTCGCCACAGCGGAATGACCGCCAATTTAGCCTACACAATTCACCTACACCACATGTCTTTGGAAATGTGGGGGAAACCGGAACACCCAGAGGAAATCCACAATAAACTCCACACAGAAATGCCAAGTGACCCAGCCTAGGCTCGAACTAGCGACCTTCTTGCTATTAGGCGAACGTTGCTACCCACTACGCCACCATGGTGCCCCCAATAATTTTATTAATCACAAAATCGTTTTAAATATTTGTTGGAGAACAAACATTAAATTAATGTTTAACGTTGTTGTAGGCAGTTTTCTTTTAGCAATGTCTTATTTTTGAAAGTAAAAAACTTTTAATGTTACATAGAATTTAACTCACTTCTATATTTATGGACAGATCAGTTTTCATTTATATTAATTACATTTTGACTGTACTAAATGAACAAACTAAATGACAGTTTGACTATTTGTACAGAGCCATGTGTATTTGCTTAGATCAAAATGCTCATTCCAACTAAGGGCAAAAACTATTACTAGAAATTTCCAATAAGTATTACTATTAATTGTGAAATCAATAACATAAACATAGAACAGAAAAATAACAACAGAAAATTGAATCTATTTCAGCTGATAAACAATAAATTAGAATCCAGCCAATCAAAATGCTCCAACATTCGACAACTGAAGAATTTAACCCAACAATACTGCAAAATATACAGAATGTCAATTGTTATTCAAATTAATTTACTTATTGGTCTTGCTGTTAACAAGCCTCAAGTCAAACCTTAAATCCCTAAATGTCCAATTTAAGCAGAATTACTGTACTTCTGGAGACCGTCTTTCCCTCCAAAATGTATCCACTCACACAGATATAATGCCTGAAGCAATGCAGAGCCAGAAAGTATTACTCTCTTCTACATGAAACCAAAGAACGTCTACGCTTCTGATCCTCACACACTGGAGAAGGTTTTTATGAAAGAATTGGCAACACTTCCAGGAGAAGAGTCTGAATAAAATGACCCAGAGCAAGATGCACTGCGTCAGATGCCTTTCAGCTTCTTTTGTAAATGCAACATGATCCATGTAACCGTTCACTGTCGATGAAAATGAAGAATGGCTGACCAAACACACCTTACACACACACACCGAACACATTTCATTATTTCCTGGTTAATTATTAACACCTCGCTGGGTTATAAGTTCAAAACGTACACACAGATATATTTTTAGAGATATAATGTGACATGCATAATGGTGTCACGATGTTTATTATGACTGTCATAAAAACAGTGATGACGTGGCGCCACACCGAAACTCTCCTATGGATTGTGTTTTGAATCATATACGGTGTTGAAGACAAACTGCACACCTTTGGCCTCAGGCTGCAGATGCGAGAGGCCACTGGATCCCTGTGACTGATAGTTTGCTTTGTTCTGCAAATACAACTCTGGAGTATGAAATCGTCTCGCTTTTGTAGGAGGCTCAACAGCTCTGGATAGGTTTTCAAAAACACGTGGATAAATAGGTAGATATGAGTTGTAGTGAAACTGTAATGGCAGTGTCTCTTAACTCTGCTGTTTTCACAGTGGATAATACTTAGAAGAAATTTTGTGGTGTATTTAACTGATGATGATAATAATAATAATAATAATAATAATAATAATAATAATAATAATAAT
>CAIGQQ010036980.1:766503-787076 GCA_903798035.1 Danio albolineatus | reverse complement strand
ATAATAATAATAATAATAATAATAATAATAATAATAATAATAATAATTTAAAACACTATACCTACTGTAGATCTATATAAGAAAACCTTGTATTAGATCTCACATACAAATGACTATAGATACAAGAACTCTGAAATAAGCAAAAATATTATTAGAATGCACATTATAACATATAATAGGATTAGGATTAATAGGATTATGATTAATAGCATAATTATATAAATACTGCAGTTGTTTGTGATAATTAATTAGAAGGGGAAATATAGAATATGTCTAAATGAACAATGTTCAATGAAATGTATTTAAAATATAGTATATTGTTTATTAAAATATATGATATTTATTATAAATTCAAATGTTCAGTACAGAATCAGAGTCGGTCTATTTTAAGTGACGTTTATTTATAAACTAATTTCGAGAAGATCACGTGCAGATGATTGCTCTCAGCTGGTCCCACATTATCCAATTTATGATTCACCAATCAGATGAGGCCTGAGCCACTATATATACCCTAAGTTCCATATCACAGCCATCTTCGTTTTGAAGAATCCCCCCTTTCACCCCTACTCCTCCTCCTTTCCTAGATGGGTGGCACGGTGGCCCAGTGGTTAGCACTGTTGCCTCACAGCAAGAACATCACTGGTTCTAGTCCTTACCAAGCCAGCTGATGTTTCTGTGTGGAGTTTAAACTGTACTCACGTGGGTTTCCCCCAGGTTCCCCAGTTTACTCCCACTGTCCCAAAACATGCAACTTAAGTTAATTGACTAATACAAATCGGCACCATAGACATGCTCCTAGTAAGTAGTTATCTTTTCATAGCGATCACTATCTGTTCATTAGCTACCCGCAGGGGAGTTCTCGAGATCTACCTGAGCTCAAACTCTCCTCTCGCCTTGCGAACGGGAGGGAGCCCTGGGCTTAAGGGTCTTATGAGCTCAAGGCTCTCTCCCAGGACAGCATGCCAAACAATCTTTATAATCAATCATCAGCTAAGTGTGAACTCTTGAAAACAATACAATATTTTTCTTAATAAATGATTTTAAAAAAGCATTTTTATTCCGTGATGATGTGTTAAATCAATCAAAATGTGACTGAAAATGCTTTTATTTTGTTATAGAAAATAATTTCAAATTAAACTTTGTATTCATCACTAAATTTTGCCATCGCAGAAATAAATAAATAAATAAATAAATATAGATGTAAATTATTTCTTAAAAATATTGAAATGTAAATAAATGCAGATTTTGTAATCATAAATTCTTACCAAATTATATTTTCAATAAAAATACCATTTGAATAAAATACTTTTATGTTTTAAATGCTATAATTATAATATAAATTAAAGCTTATTATAAATTCAAAGTATTATATAACAAATATAGACAATATATAAAAATATATAGCCAAATATAGCCAAATATTTAAGTAAGTTCATTCGAAATAATGCATGAAGCATAAACAAATACAGTAAATGCACAAAGCAAACTAAGTTCTGACAACGGTCATCAATGCATTTGCCTCCTTCTTATTGGTCAGTTTAAAACCCAAGTGCTATAAAAAAGTAGTTTTACTAGAAACATAGCAAAACCTGCAGAGACACGACATCAGATTCTTGAGCATCCCCAGCCCAGCCCTCAGGGGCCCCGCGAAGCCACAGGCAAGAGACATAAACACTCTTACCAAACACATAACGGTCTGACATTCTCCACAAGCACACCTACAGTCGTATGTTACAGCAATAAACAACTCAAAACACATCGACCCAGCATGCACCCTGTCTAATCTAATAAAGCCTCGCAAACAGGCTGACCGTAATCTCATTTTCAAAATTATGATAACTCACCACAACAACATCCTCCGAGTTCAACCACAGGCGTATTTACTCTTGTTATATGTGCATGTTCTAAAGGTCTATTTACTTAAACCCAAGCGCCAGATGAATCCTGATGGAAATATAATCTGACATTATGTTTGTCCTTCTGGCACATGGTGAGCAAACACACTCGAGAACGCGTTCGAAGATGCAAAGTCCACCGCACATGTGGGTGCGCGATCAGGGTAAATATGGATTCAGCGGTTTTGACTAAAAACACAGACGTGGTCGGTGAATCATGATTAATTCAGACACCGTTAAAGTTTCCTCTGATCATATGACCTACGTTGTCACCAAACACCATGTTTACATGTCATTCCTTCAATTCATCGACCAAAAAAAACGCACTGACCTTAAAGGCAAACTTGCGGGTGATGCTGTCCGATGTTTGGACCGGTCCTATCTTGAAGCTGAGAAGAGGAAGGCTTCCCAAGACTCCTTCTTCCTTCTCGTCTGTATGGGGAAAGAATAGTAACCGTTAATATCAAAGCAATACCACACACACACAGACACAAATAAAATAAATAAACCCAAAACGTTTGTGTTGAATCACTCTAACCTAGATGCAAAACAGCAGATTATCAATCTTCGATCAGAGAGCTCCAACTTTCTATGCTGATGATTGTGGAAAAGCAGGTAAACCGCAGGTGAATCCCATAATAGATATCCATTTTTATCTTAGCGAGACGCTAATGGCACTGAAGTGAGCAGCAGCGCTCAGCCTGGGAGAGCAGCGCACGGATGGTTAAATAATGGAGCACATCGTTAAATTTTCAGCTCGAGAAGGGCAACGAAGATCCAGTGTTGTTGCTCTCGATCTGCTGTACTGAGAGCTGCTGCCGGGGAAATGCAGCGAAGGCACTTGCGTATGTGCGTCCTGACAGCTGTGTGTATGTGTGTGTGAATGAGAGAGATGGGCGGAGGGAGAGGAGGGGTGGAGTAGGTTGTGTTTGTGCTGTATAGAAGCAGGTTGAGCAAGAGAGAGAGAGAGAGAGAGAGAGAGAGAGAGAGAGAGAGAGAGACAGCAAAAGATAGCTATCATCCCTCAGTGACTCAGTGCTGCAGGAATTCTGGCTCTCGACCAGCTGTACCTGCTCTCCGAACAACCAATCAGAGCTTATTATTCTGTCAACAAAGGGCTAGACTAAAACAGTTCTCAATAAGAATATATATGTATCAACACAACATATATTGGAAAATACAATGAAATACACAAATATTGCTGAATGGAAGACAATAGAAGATTCAATCTGAACCTGTCTGTCAGGGCTTTAAATTGTAACTCCCAATTTTGATTTGTGGTCAAGAGTCATGATTGTTTAGTTCCCTCAATCTTGGAAATATGGTTGCAGACTATAGCTGTCTGTATAGCTTATACTCTTCCTGTGCTTTGGTGCTACAATGATTAATCAACAATATCAACAATGATGACAATATGAAAAATATGAATAGGCATGTGACAAGATCTCATGGGTTGAGATTTTGCAATTTTACAATAAGTGAGGTGAGTTTGCAACTTGTAGCCAAAAAAGCCAGCCTGTCCTCTAACCAATATGTATTTGTGATGTTGTAGTTATACACCAAGAAAGACACCAATGTGCGCACATCTAAGAAAATCTTAAAGGTATGTGCTCGATCAAGCCAAGCATAACAGAAAAAGTAAACAGAATCGGCACACTGCCACTTTAGAATCAGAATCAGAATCAGAATCAGAAGATCAGAATCAGCCAAGCGTGCTTCGCACATAAGGAACTTGCTTCGGCTACAGAAGCTTCCAGTGTACATAAAATGACAAGTGACAACACAAAATAAATATGAAAAAAAAAAGATGATAGACATTAAACAGAGATGCAGTCAGTCCAAAAAGGTCTGGGTGTTGAAATGTATGTACAGATTTGTTATAAATATACAGGTTATAAGGTGCTGTGTACAAATGCGTTAGGAGGAGTATTGCATCGTATATTGTTATAAGTAGGGCCACACGGAATCTGCGCGCACAGAACTCCGCAGATTTCCGCAAAATTTAGCCCAGCATTGATTCTGTTTATTTACTTCTGTAAATGTGTGTAAATGTATATTTAATCAGTTTAGTACTATTTTCTGTTTTAGTAGAGATTTTATATGAGAGACTTGCTTTGTTTACCAAAAAAGTGGATCTAATTAGATTCGCATTGTAAACATTAAATAAAAGTTAAAAAGGCTTTACTTTTTATTTCATATATTATGTTTTTTGTTATGATACTCCCAAAATCATTCCGCATGAATCCGCAGATTTTTAACAAAATACTCCACAGAAATAGCAAAAAATGTCCGCAGATTCCGTCTGGCCCTAGGTATAAGGTGCTGTGTAGCCCTCAGAAGACAATTTCACTGGACAACGTTTCAACCTACAAGGTCTTCACCAGGTGACCTCAATTAAATTGTCTTTTGAGAGCTAAAGTGGCAGTGTGCTGCTTCTTTTAACTTTTTATACACCAACCATCGGTTAGATTTTAGTAAAGACACTTAAAAGATGTGTACCTTGAGTAGAACGTAAATCCTGTTCTAAAGCCTTTGCCAAATGTCTGCACATTGTGTTTTAAATGAATGAAATTAATGCCTTCTGACTGATAACATCGTAATTTTAGAGTGCAATTTTATTTCATTGGCTTTTTCGAGCCAGATAGATGGTGCAGAACTCTGAAATGCAGCTAAACGCAAAGCAAGCTGCCTACACAAATGACCTATCACTTGACCTAGATGACCTAAACTTTGAAAATAGCTATGGCTAAAGTTGACGCTCCAGTTTTGCCTTACACAGTTAAGGAGCCAAGAGGCCATTTTTAATGGAAGTCAATAGAGGAGAGCTTGACTCTAATGAATAAACTGCTTTTGTTGGAAAACAGTTTGTCATATTAGGAATCAACAGCATATAGGCTAATCTTCAACATGTGTGCACTTCAAATGCTTACACGTGCTTTCCTTGATGGGTCATATTACATTAAAAATATTATACAAAATATGGGCTGAAATATTAGTCGCTCACTACATAATGGCAGGTACGTGCCAAAACAAAAGCTCAGGCAATATTTGCATTGAGGTGAGTTTTAAAACTGGTTATGTAACATCTTAAACTAAATTCTTTAATTTTCAAATAATTCTTGATATTACAAACAAGTATAACCCTTAAAAAAACATGTGGTCAAATGAAGCATTAGTTTGGCAGGCTTTTGAATGCAATATCATTTCAATAAGAATCTGCAAAAATCTCCAAAACTTATTGACATTTTATTAATCAATAAGTTTCATTTTCTGTCTCTCATCCTCATACTTGGCATACAGCTCTATATCTGCAGGGACAACAACAGCGGGCCATTTTTCATCCACTCCCCTCGTTCAGAATACCAATCGAGGCATTAAATTGCTCTGTCACACATTCTCCAACTCTTTTGCACTGCACAGCTGGGTAGAAAGAAATGGGGTGATAAGAGGATGAAGGGTGTCGTGCCACAAAACGCAGTGCCGTCGCCAAGATATTAAGGGCAGCCGTGGAGACATATGGGATACGGCCAGCCTCTGATTGTGATTTTTAAATAAATGACCCTCTTATCCCAGTGAGCCATTCAGACAAGGAAGGAAAGAAACTTCCTGGTGTTCCTGGAGTGTGTTTGTTAGGCCACTGACAGCGACTCACATTAATATTGTGATGTTGTTCAGCTACCATTACACTTTTAAACATACAGTACTTAACAGCTCCGATATTCGCATCAACACAGAGATGACAATTTTTAGGAATTTTTACACCTGTACTTTGAATTTTTACACCTGTACTTCCACACTAGAAAAACAACAAGACTTACTACTGATTTAAGTAGTTTGTTTTTAGCTTGTTGCTAAGCTAACAATATGACACTGACATAAATTAAACCAGTGTATAAAACTAGTGTATAAAAGTGTATAAATGTAAGATAAATTACAATAAAGTATTAATCTTGATGGTTTTCAGTAATATAATCAGGGCTAAACATTAACTCTTTTGATCACCAGCCATTGTGTCTAGGAGTTTTCCAACTTTACTTGCCACTAACCATTTTCATTAGCCACAATTTTGTTGTTGGGAAAATATATTTTATATGCATACATTTTACTTTGGCATGCTAAAATTACTTAATTTAGACTTTTTGTATATGTCCACATGCCTCCTCATTCACTTTTTGTGTATGAATTTGCTTAATGAGCATGAGTTGTGGATTCATTTTTTTCACAGCACTTTTCAGGGCTCAATACTGAGGATTAACCAAATGTATCTTTTACCACACCAAAAATAAATTATTTCTTAGCCACAGATGTTAAATAATATGTCAAAACATGTAAAATCTAGCTGTATTCATGCTTTTATTCAACATAATCTTTCTTAAAAAAAATGTTTTAATAAAAAAAAAAGAACTATTCCCATGTATCTAAAACTATGTACAGTAGCCTAGTCTGTCCAAGCTAAGGGTCTCTCAGATCACTATGGGGAGTTATCTTCTATTAAAGCAATGTTATTGTAAAAATCATAATTAACAAAAATTACCGTAGGCAAAAGAAAGAGGTGAAAAACATAATGTGTGTGATAATGGAAGGATGATCATGCGCACTCGGGTAACGTTAGGCCCATAATCTGTTCTGTTCATAGAATAGTTTGAACAAAACCGGCAACAGCTGCTGCTTACTAAAAGACACATTTTAAAAATATCCAGAGCTTTTGGAAGCCGCAGGATTGTGGGTGCACGAGCATCACTTTTTGTCCAGTCTATTTCAAAGAGAACCGATTGCACCAGATGCGCTTCCAGGCACAGTTGCTTCGCGCCAGGAAATGGAAACGCGCATGCTTTTTAAAAATTGCGCGCATCACATCACCTTACGTGAACGCAATTTTTGTCGGCCATGCTGCTTGTCGATTCTAAGGTGACATTTGCACGCATACCAGGCCATCGTTACTGTCAAACCCTGCTTTTAAGTAAACTATCATTTAAAGATGATCTTCAACCAGCCAAAGTGGCTAGTGGGAGTGTCTGTCTGCTGAAATCTACCCGCATTTGGCGGGCTGGCGGGTGTTAATGTAAAGCCCTGAATATAATCATTCACAATCAGTTCTTTAATTTATTTATCCTGTGTTATTTTACTAAAGAAATAAATGAGAGTTTGACATTAGAATGCTAACAACACAACTCTAGGAAATAAATCATAAAACCGGCTTTTTATATTGCATAAGTTATATAAAACGTACTTTTTTTGTCTTTATTTCATCAAGGCTGTGATTATTTAGCGAAAAATATAATATATTTAAAAAAATAAATATTATTCATTTTATGGCAAAGCTGATTTCTGTCAAAATTTCTTCAGATATTATTCTAATATGATGATTCGGTACTTAAGAAACAATTATTTAACGAGTGGTTATTTGAGTTACTATTGCCTATATCAGCTCAAACCAGTCTGGCCATTCTCCTCTGATCTCAGGCATCAACAAGGCATTTGTGCCCACAGAACTGCGGCTCACTGGATATTTTCTGTTTTTCGGACCATTCCCTGTAAACCCTAGAGATGGTTGTGCATGAAAATCCCAGTAGATCAGCAGTTTCTGAAATACTCAGACCAGCCCATCTGGCACCAACAACCATGCCACATTCAAAGTCACTTAAATCACCTTTCTTCCTCATTCTGATGCTCGCTTTGCTGCAGCAGATTGTCTTGACCATGTCTACATGCCTAAATGCATTGAGTTTCAGCCATGTGTTTGGCTGATTAGAAATTTGCTTCAACGAGCAATTGGACAGGTGTACCTAATAAAGTGGACAGTGAGTGTATCTACATATTCACAAAACATTTATTTAGAACAAATTCCTCTTGTTCTGCCATTTTCTTTCGATTAATTTCCTTGTAATCATTGCATTGTGCAATCATCTTCGCTGGAGTGCTGTAATAATGCCTCAAAAGGCTTCCTCTCTAGGCAGCTCACTAGGTTTTGAAACAGAGCAGTGTTTTGATGTTGCCTTCAGTAAATATGAGAGTGATAGAGAAGCCGTGTGAAGTAATTAGCCATAGAAACGTGGGCAAAGTCAACAGGTTTGAGTCATGCAATCGTAGCCCCACAGGCCTTGCTGCACACACCGATATAATTAAACCTCCACACAGAAAGCTTGATCCAGCCAAGAAGCATTACTGTAGACCTTCTCCTCAGGGTAGACGCATGCACAGATGTTCTTCAACTTTATGATTAAATTGCACCCTGAGCTGGGAACATTTATGATCTAGTGTGATAGATTAATGAGGATCTAATGGCTCTCAAATTTACACAAATAGGCAATTATGAGACCGATGAGAAAGCAAAATTTGCAAGGCCAAATCTACTACAAAAAAAAATATCCAAATGCACAAACACAAGCATGCAAGGGATGGTGGATGTTGAAGTGTTAATAGCTTTATCCTCTGGCTTTTTTGAAGAAGACACAAGCCTTAAGAACTTTTTTATTATATAGACCAAATAAACCCCATGACATGCATATCCCATCAGAGTCTGGAGGCTGTATATACTCTCTTTAGAAAATCTGAGATCAAATACATGGGAGTTCTGCCTAAGGGAGAGGAGAAGCTTGAATGAGGAGTGTAAGGTAGAAGTAGTTCAAAGAAGAAAGCACCATGGTCTGTGACACAGGTCTGAAAGATTCAGCGCAATTCCCACAAGACAGTGAGGAGATCTTCAAGGAGAAGAAGGACCTTTAGTGCTTTTTTAAAGAATAAGACATTTTAGTGCTGGACTGCCTCGGCTTTTTAACAGAGTTCGACAATGTCAGAATCAGATGGCCAATCAAAATCAAGTTGGTACTGTAGTTTACAGTTCACAGCAGCAGAGTATAGCATTTTCATTTTTCAAACTATTCATTTATCCCTTCCTTCCATCCTTCCTTCATTCATTCATGTATTCATTCAACTTAATTTAAATGAAAAACAGCATAAGAGCCAATGATTCATTATATGGTAAAGTTTCCAACTCAGAATCCATTCCACAGAAAACTATTTGTTTTCCCCAGCAACAGTCTTACTATTTATAACGAAAACAAAAATGTATTTTTGAAAGGGGCAAATGATGCTTAGTGTCTTCATTTTTTCTCTTCCTAAAACACAGCAGACCATGTGCAGAAATGACTTCTACAAGCATCTGTCACTCTATGTATTTGCCCAAAGGCATAAGCAAAGAAAAAACACAGCTTTTTATTAACAACAGTGTGTTTTTGATGCCAAAAATGTACAACGTGAAATATTTCGCTAGTCAAGTTCACGTTGGTTCCAATTGATTTGATTTGATTGATTTAGGTGATCATTTAAATAGCCTTTGTTTTGTTTTGTTTTGTTTTGTTTTGTTTTGTTTTGTTTTGTTTCGTTTCGTTTCGTTTCGTTTCGTTTCGTTTCGTTTCGTTTCGTTTCGTTTCGTTTCGTTTCGTTTCAACCACTTTCTCTCTCCCTCATCAAAAAGCACTGTTACTCTAGCACTCAATTCTCGGAGCACAAACGAGTTGCTTTGTATAACTAGCACTTCTTGTACATGCTTCCTATTCTTGTTGAATCACTGATTGCCTCCTTAATTGTAAGTCGCTTTGGACAAAAGCGTCTGCTAAATGTCTGAATGTAAATGTAAATGTTTTGATTTGTCCCTCAGATTAAATGAAAAGGATTTGTGCAATGTTTTACAAAATGAGTCTAGGCTGATTATAAGAAGGTGTCTGTTCCATGTGGAGGGGAAAATAGTGTGTCACCTACAGATGGTTTGTCAAGTCCACTCACCTGTGTAAAGCACACTAAAGCCGCGATCACACTGGACTTTTTGCCCCATAGACTTTTCGCCCCATAGACGAACGCAAATAAGACAGACCGGAAATGTGAACTCATGCAACAATTTGCACATGTTGCTACGTTACAAAGTTTGGTTAACTCTGACCTGTGAAATCAAAGATCTGTACAGAAATTACAAATGTGGACCAATCACTCGCTTTTTTGATGTGTAATCATCTTGTTTAATCCCACCCCTGTTCGTAGAGCTGTACAACAGAATTCCGCATGCTCAAACTCTAGTGTGACAGCAGCATAATGCTGAAATTAGTGATTAACATAAGGGGTGATTTGCTTCAGCTGTTTGACTAATAACATTATATTATTTCTGCTGCCCAATCGGAACAATCTGCAGAGAGAAGGGCTTTGTAGAAACTAGAAGTCAATCCGAGCATTTTACATGGACTGAAACAGAGGTGCTCCAATAATGTAGAGTATGTGACAAATGATGAACAGTAATCTATTCTAGTTAATCCAGAAAACAAAATAAATAATAGCATCATTTGGCCTTTGGTTCAAATTCTGTTTTGGCTCAACATAAGACGCAGATGTGCTCCACTGATTTCAAATAGCATGATATTTCTTAGTAAACACAGAGTGCTAAAAAAACACAAGATGACAGCACAGTTTTTTTATGCATGATTTGCAGACACATGCTCACAAAACGGGTTTATCTCTGATATGGCATGTAAGAGTACAGACATACAAGAACCAATGTCTGAAAACTGAGAACAGCACCGAGAGCAAGAGAAGAGTGAATTATACAGGAAGTCTGACATGTCTGGAGATGGTAAGAGACTGTGAAAACACCGTTTCTCATATCTGAATTACCTCAGACAGTATCACTGTCAAGGATGGTCAGGTGCACGCCCACACACATGCACACACACACACATGCACACACACACACACACACACACACACACACGCATACACACACACACACTCACACACATACACACACACACAGAAAACAAAACTATATGACTGAATATTTCCACCATCAACTGTTTGCTTTTGAAACAATGCACAATGATTCACTGACAAGAGTATTGCCATATGATTACGTAACAAGATGAAAAAAGCTGCAATTATGTAACTTGTGCTTTGATTTATGTTCTTCCAAATGATGGAGTAGTTACTCCTTCTTCAGGAAATATGAAGACTGATATCCCCACATGGTGAAGTACAGTATGCGGCTTTTAAATCACTTCAGCAAATGCAACACAAAAAGCAGAAGATAAAATACTGTGTTCCTTTATTGATCGGGGACAGGGATGAATAAAATAGAAAGAGCATTAAAAAGAGTGCACTAAAATATAAATGTCTAAATATTTTAAAGGTAAGTGTATTTTAAAAACAATTTTTTAGAATAACCTAGTTTTGTCAAACACTGAAATAAATTAAATGACTAAGTCTTGATTAAATGAAAAAAAAAATGTTTTTTGGTTTTTACCTGTTTCGTTCGATTTGGCTTAAAGTAAAAGTAAGCCACTATAGGAAAAATTAAAAGCATTAGTTTTTATTCAAAGTTTTTTTATTTAACTTTAAGCCAGCAATTTATTTTGTCATGTGAACACATAGAAAAATGTACTGCGGTTCAGTTTTTATGTATTTCTAATGTGAGTTTGATTACCATCTTGTGTGACATTTATAGCCATACTGAAAGCTCCAGCAGAGTTTACCTCAGATCTTGAAAATAGCAATAGCATAGCCTAACATTACTATTTAGTTTAGCCAAAAGTACAACTTTACTTTGATTTTATAGTACAAAATTGTAACCAAAAGTATATTTAAAAAATAAAAATAGTGATTTATAAAAAAATAATTATAATAATAATCTCCAAAATAAATATTAAGTTGAGCCAAAGTAATTCAATTAATTCATGGTCTATAAAAATAATATTTCATTATTAAGTGAATGTTTTTTTTTCATTCAGCAAAATAAATATTTTGATTAATGTTGATCAAGATTTTTCATCTTCAACCAAGTCGAAACTATACTTTTAGAAACAAATATTAATTTAGCTGTAACAAACTGCAGAATTGTTTTAGATTGGTAAAACTATACTTTGTTGCAAGGGTAAAAAAGACAAATCCAGAGTGAAAATCTACATTGTACCAAAGTGAACAAAACTGTGTCTCTATAGAAAATATCATTTTTGATTTGAGTGAATGTAATTCTTTTCACAATAAATATTTTTGATTTAGATAAAATTTTAATGTTTAAACCAAAGTTTGTGAAAAACTACACATTTTAGCTGTAACAAATTACAGTATTTTTTTTAAGTTGGTTCAAAGTATATGTTTTCCAGTGTACTCATCTCTTTTCTTTTGCTTGTTTATTTTTTTAATAAACATTAAATTACATTACATAAAAACATTAAATATTAATTAATGAAGAAGCATGACAACAATATGTTAAACAGTAAATTATTATTATTATTATTATTATTATTATTATTATTATTATTATTATTATTATTATTATTATTATTATTATTAATGTTGTTGTTATTAGTATTATAGTAGTAGTGTATGTTGTAACACAATTTTAGTCATCCTCATTGTAATAATTTTTATATCTTTTTATATTTTTATAGGGTTGTGTAATTAAAAACATGCAAATGAAGTAAACATGATGAAATTGATGACAAGTGTTCCATCCCATCCAAGATGCTGTGTATTATCTGAAAACTCTTAAAAATGCAGATACAGGAAATACAAAGTTAACCTGAACCATACACTGAATTCGTAGCGGGCATTTACATCACACACGTTTCGCCATTCCACTAAATAAATAAATAGTTTTTTTTAACTAAATGTACTTTTTCCTTGACATTTTCTTTCAGTTTCAGGACTTAAAATGAGTAGTAGAGGACCTACTGTACAAGACTGATAGCAGGAGGGTGGGAAAGGGGCTGGAGGGAAGGGGACAGGACACGAGCTGGATGTCCAGTCATCTGATGTGCATCATCTACACCTGCAGGGCATCTGCTCACATGTCCAAACTGCATCTGCTTATGAGGCTACATTTACCCAGCAGAACATGGTCGAGGATAGGGAGACTGAGAGCTCTGAATTAGTCTTTCTCCAAAAGTATTATTAGGGTTATACTTCACATTATTAGATGGCTGTCTGGAATTTTGATTGGTCAGTCGTGACACTCCATGGTATGATGTTCCGAGATGACAATCGCTGAATAACGCAGGCTGATCTGAAAACTTCAAATCATCTTGACTACTAGTGACAACATTATCATCTATTACTCACATCCACATTGATATGTATCTGCTTGTCAGTCTCGACTCGATTTTTGACAGTTTTTGAGTGGTTGGCGATAAAACATAGAATAGTATATGCTTTATTCAACTTTTTTCGTTCCTGTCAGCGTTGCGTTTTTTTAAGTTTGGCGCCATTTTGTGACTGAACAATGTGCAAAGTTAGTGTATACTCCATCAGCTGTTTTCGTTTCTGTCAGTGCTGTGTTTTTAAATGTTTGGTGCCCTCTTGTGACTGAATGATGCATAAGTTAGTCTATACTATGTCAGTTGTTTTCGCTTCAATCAGCTGCACGTTTTTGAATGTCTGGCATCATCTTGTGACTGAATTATGTGCAAAGTTAGTGTATACTCCATCAGCTGTTTTCGTTTCTGTTAGCCTTGCATTTTTTAAATTTTTGGTGCCCTCTTGTGACTGAATACTGCACAAGTTAGTGTATACTCTATCAGCTATTTTCGTTTCAATCAGCTTCACGTTTTTGAATGTCTAGCACCATTTGATGACTGAATAAGGCACAAGTTAGTGTATACTCTTTCAGCTGTTTTCATTTTCATCAGCATCATGTTTTAGAGTCGTTTTAGAATCTTTAGAATCTTTAACGTCTTTCGGATAAGACGTTAAACCGAGGTCCTGACTCTCTGTGGTCATTAAAAATCCCAGGATGTTCTTCGTAAAATAGTAGGGGTTTAACCCCGGCATCCTGGCCAAATCTGCCCATTGGCCTCTGTCCATCATGGCCTCCTAAACATCCCCATATCATAATTGGCTTCATCACTCTGTCTCCTCTCCACCAATCAGCTGGTGTGTGATGTGCGGTCTGGCGCAAAATGGCTGCCGTCGCGTCATAATATGCTGCACACTGGTGGTGGATGAGGAGATCCTCTCCCCCCCCCCACAACCCCCCCCCCTAAATAATGTGTAAGTTAGTGTAAACTGTCAGCTGTTTTCATTTTAATCAGCTTCACATTTTTGAATGTCTGGCACCATCTTGTGACTGAATAATGTGCAAGTTAGTGTATACTCCATCAGCTGTTTTTGTTTCTGTCAGCTCTGCTTTTTTGAATGTTTGGCACCATCTGGTGACTGAATAATGCACAAGTTAGCGTATACTACATCAACTGTTTTTCTTTCTGTCAGCTTTATGTTTAATTGAAGAGTTAATAAAGGTTATATTACGGCTCAGAACAATGTTTTGTATCAAATTTTCAGGTTTCTGTATATGCAAATAAACCTGTTGGGATTTATTCTGCGATGACAACCTCCTTGATGTACTTTAGAGCTAATATAACATTCGGAACAAAATTTATGTTTTATTCATCATATCCGTTATTACAGTTCTTGTAAAAAAATAACATAAAAATTCTAAACTTCTTATTATTTTACTATACTGTATTTAATAATGTATGAAAGTGTTAGATCTCTGTATGTGACCAGTGCATGATCAAGCACTTATCAAAACAGATTGAACTAGAGAAAAACATGAAAGAACATCTGGGTGAAGCTGCAGACCAACCATATTAACGCTTTCCTGTATCCCACAATGCCTCTGGGTAACGTTGATTCACTATGCATGAGCTGGGACTGACCTTCATGGCTGGTAAAGGAGACGGTCATATATTCCTGTCACGCAGATCACAGACGCCGCTTTTAGACAGTCTGATTGATGTGTTTGGGAAAGTGTGGGAACAATTCACTACTAATCCTTCACACTTAAGACACTGCAGGTGAGTAGGGTAAAAACATTTACTAACAGTTATCACCATATTACCCTAGATGATTGATTACGTTAAAAAGTTTTTAATAACATAAAAAAATAATAAAAATTCGACATTGTTTAATGAAATATATGCTTATTAAAGTAATCTTTTTGCACAAAAAAAATATTGTTTAACTTTTTTTACACATTAGATTTAAAGGTTTTTAGTGGGCATTTTGGGAATTTCTTTTCATCACTTTAATTCAGAAAATATTGCAAACAGTCATAATAACCGCAAACTACAGAATAATAACCGCAAAATAAAATATTAAATATAATCAGGTTAGTTTTGAACATATAAATTTATAAAAATAAATAAATAAATAAAATCTTTAGAAAAAATATATCAATAAAACGGTAAAGTTTGGTGCCGCTTTTACATCATTACACACTGTTTAGGAATGCTGCTACACTTCATTAACTTCTTCCCATTATGGGGAACTAGCTGAACACATGTGCAAATTGAAATGTCATGTAAAAACATGTAATTACCCCAAAGCGAATCAAACATAATTACTGCTGTCTTGTATAGGCCTCGGTTTGAAGGAAACCGCAAGCTGGATGCTTCAGGTTTATGTAAAACTCCAGCATGACAACATCATGGAGAAATAAGAGACACAACAAAACAAACATGTTTTCTCTATGTCCACCACTGAATATATGCAAACTACTGTACACTTCTTACTGTGTACAGAGGCAGTGCAACTGTGTTTTCAATACATTAGTATTTTCGTATTTACAGTACATTTATGCTGAAGCTTAAATGTTTAGGGTTGGGAAGAATTTTTAAAAATGTTTTGGAAAGTCTTCCAAGCTCACCAAGGCCAAAATATTGTAATGTCGTAAAATATTAATGCGGTGATGCAAAGTCAAGGTTAATACATTTCCTTTAGAGACAAAGCCATCCACCATTACACTGGCTAAATTTAATTTCACAATCTCATAGTACATGTGTTATTTTACACAATTATGATAATTACAATAATTACAGCAACTATAAAATCATGTACTCACACTGTATTTTGTGTTTTTTTCATTTTAATCAATCTATTGATCCATAAAAAAAGAAAAAACAAATAATTAAATTAGCATACCATAGGTTTACAATTGAATTGAATTGAATTGAACTGAATTGAATTGAATTGAATTGAATTTCGCCTAAGCCCCTTTATTAATCTGGGGTCGCCACAGCGGAATGAACTGCCAACTTATTCAGCATATGTTTTACGCAGCGCATGCCCTTCTAGCTGCAACCTATAACTGGGAAACAACACACACTCTCATTCACACACATTCACTACGGAAAATTTAGCTCACCCAATTCACCTATACAGCATGTCTTTGGAATTGAATTGAATTGAATTGAATTGAATTGAATTGAATTGAATTGAATTGAATTGAATTGAATTGAATTTAATTTAATTTAATTTAATTTAATTTAATTTAATTTAATTTAATTTAATTTAATTTAATTTAATTTAATTTTTATACCATGGTTTTAATGTGCTTTATATTATCCTGGTATGAATGCTATTTTTATATCGATCCTTCGATTTTATTGGGGGGGGGGTGGGGGGTGGGGATCAGTTAAAGTATATTTGAAGCAATAAAAATATTTTAATTTTATGCTTTTCTTCCCTTTCTGACGCAACACAGATAACAGAGTTTCCTAAGGCTTTGACAGAGGATTTGTGCTTGCACTAGACTGTCATTAAAGATCTACTTTTATACTTTTCTTCTCCTCAACTGGCAGAAAACGGTCTGTATGCTGTAATAATGCCATGGGGAAAATTCAAACACTGTTTTATAGAGCAAACCGGTTTTTGAGCAAAACATTCAAATCACTTTCAACTTTTGAACTCTATGAAATGTTCAACCAAATTCACAAAGCTTTACTTACGCAGAAACCAGCAATGAGATCCACAACCTACCTTTATAGTAGAAAAGACATCGATCTGTCAGCACAAACCAGCGCTTGTTCCACTGCTTCACACCACTGCTTGCCTAAAGTACACAAAATTTAAAAAAGCATTAAACTACATCGAGTACATTTCTGAAACAAAACACTGTAGGTTATGTATTACAAGTTTATTTTTCTTAAATGTTATGTTGTAATACTCAAGTGATGCATTATTTATTGAAATACAGATTGATTAGAATGCATTTCTAGTACAAAAATCGAAACATTGGATAAAGTCAGATTCAATATTCTTGTTTATTAGTGTTATCAGGTCATATTAGTGTTAATAAACTTAAAGTGTTTCAAAGAGAGGATTTTTGAGAATCTTATTTTATCACATAATTCAGAACTTTCACAACCAGCCAGAATTAAAACAAGCACGCTCATAATGTTTGTTTGCTAAATAAAATGTTCTAAATAATCAAGCAAACTATTTTTTGAACTTGTGAGCTGCTAAAAATGCACTTGCCTCTTTCTATGCACAATACTGTTTCACCATCATCAATATATTGATTGATTGATTTTATTATTGCTATTATCTTTTACTTATCTTTTATTTATTTTATTTATATTATTTTCTTACTTATTCCTTTTTGCTACCATTATTGTTGTTTTAGACAAATAAGATTTGCTCTAAAAAAGAAGACGAACACAAATTCTGTTGAATTTTTTACAATTACAACAACAATTCTGATTCTGAAATTATTTATGAATAAATCCTTTCGTAAAAAGCATCAGTATACAGCTACGAATGAAGTCGGGTAATTGTAAATTCTGCTAAAGTGGAGATTTGTGATGAAGGAAAAAAAACATATTTTGAGAAATCAGCCATTAAGAATAAATATTATAATTGAAGTCTACTGACACAAATTAATCAAGTGTGAAAAAAGAAACACTTAAAAGTGTATTAAGGTGTCTTCTTCACATCATGACATTCAATCAAAAGCTAAAAAGCCCATAATCTGAAAATGACAGGTGTACTAAAGCAGTGTTTGCCTTCCATCTGTGTCTTCAGGCGGTGTGAGCAGGTTTGTTTGAGTGTGTCTGTGTGTTTTTGTTTGGGTTGTGGAGATGTTTCTGTGTGTGAGCAGCAGTACCTGTTTGTAAAGCCAGCCCTGCCGGCTCACCTCCGCGTTGGGGTTGCGTCTCATTGAGTTGGAGCGTTTCCCGAACGTGGCGGCTCTTTTGGGTGTGCGCGTGCCCTGTGTTTACATAATAACATCATCACTAAAGTCCAATGTGCAATGGAGATGATTCTTAATTAAAATTATAATTAACTGGTTTTGTTCACTGAAATACAGTAGTAAAGCTGACATAAAAAAAGAATATCAAATAAAAAACACACTTATAGAAACGCTGCCTGGCCGACTAACTAAAATAATATAGAATAGTATATAATGTATAGTACAATGTACAGTATAATATATATAAGAAAATGTAAGAGATGATTTACTATAACACTTATCAGAGTGGTATTATAGATAAAACTGTCTATAATATAATATAATATAATATAATATAATGTAATATAATATAATATAATATAATATAATATAATAATTTTAATAATATATTAATTAATTAAATATCTCATCATATTTAATAATAATAATAACAACATTTTTATAGTTTACACACATTTAGCATACATTATTATATGTATTTATATATTTCTATGCATAATAAAAACATATACTATAAATAATATAAGACTGCTACAAAAAGTGATAATGTGCAGCAGCAGCACTGACCCGTGTGTGGTTCTGACCATCCGGCGGTACTTCAGAAACCATGCTGAGATTGTTGGCGTTGTTGTTTGCTTCGCTGGCTTTGTTTACAGGTCCTCTTCCACCCGCCTTGCCATTCATTTCCAAATCAGAGCTCCTGCGAGTACAAAAACAACCCCATTGAGCCATATCCCCCTTCAGATCTCCTAACAAACATCTCAAAGCATTGTCAAGCCAATACACTGAGCTCAAACTAGTGAAAAACTGAGGGATTATGGGAAGCAGACGGTTATTTTTATTCCTCCACTGGCAGCATGGCGAAGGCCGCACCCCTGAGGTTACAGTTTAAAGCCAATGTTCATGAAGAATGTGATTGAAAAGAAAGAGAGAGAGACAGAGAGAAAGAGCTGCTGGTGGATGCAAGACTGCAGCCGCAGGTCAATGGTATTGATCTCTTTACTGGGACGTCCAGCAGCCTTCGATCCTGTGTCCGGCAAGATGAATTTACAATCCCCTCGAGCTGAAGCTTCGGTATTGGAAATCTTGCTGCCGTCTCCGCAGTCATTTTATAGACATATTATTATGAGTCTCTGAAGTAAAGGACGGGATGAAAACACGTATGCAAGAGAACATACAGAACTGCACATCAAATGTGGACATGAAAACACACACATGTTCATTAGTGCATGATTAGTGATTAGTCCATATATTGGAAAACAATTGAATAATAAAATATATTTTTTAAATTAAATTAAATTAAATTCTGGATAAATTTCAGCTTTATTGGATATCAGTTTTATTATATACATTTAAAAATAAATAAAAATATATATAAAATAAAAAATAAAATAAATAAAATTATATATTATATATTATTTATAAAGGCGCCACGGTGGCCGAGTGGTTAGCACGTTCGCCTCACAGCAAAAAGTCGCTGGTTCGATCCCCGGCTGGGCCAGTTGGCATTTCTGTGTGGAGTTTGCATGTTCTCCCCGTGGTTGCGTGGGTTTCCTCCGGGTGCTCCGGTTTCCCCCACAGTCCAAAGACATGCGGTACAGGTGAATTGGGTAGGCTAAATTGTCCGTAGTGTATGTGTGTGAATGACAATGTATGGATGTGTTTCCCAGAGATGGGTTGTGGCTGGAAGGGCATCCGCTGCGTAAAACAAATGCCGGATAAGTTGGCGGTTGATTCCGCTGTGGCGACCCCGGATTAATAAAGGGACTAAGCCGAAAAGAAAATGAATGAATGAATGAATATTATTTATAAAACAAAACAATTGTAAAACAAAAATCTTAAAATAAATATAAAATATTAATATATAAAATACAAAATTTAACGCAAAAAATGCAAAATAAAACGCAATGTTTATAAAATAATTTAAAACAAATACAAAAATATGAACAAATAAATAAAAACATATTTATTTGAATAAAATATAAGATTTTAAATAAGATGAATAAGATGACAAACACTGTATGGAAGAGAGCAACAGAGCTCTTAGATCACACAATGACATAAAAAACAAACAAACAAAATAGAAAAATATTTCTAAAAAATGAATAAATAACATTATATAAAATAAAATAAAATTAAATAAAATTAAATAAAATAAAATAAAATAAAATAATCTTTATGCAATGTACATATGTGACAAACACGTACAGTATAGAAGCGAGCAAGCAGAGCTCTCAGATCACATAATGACATAAAAACACACAATCATTAGTGCACAGTACAGTGCACAGAAGAGTAACGATAAGTACATTAGGATGCAATAAACACATCAGAATCATCTCTCTGATAATTATCTAGGCTTAATTTAGCCGGCATCCTGCGCTGTTGCAGGAAATTAATAAAATTAAATCCTGGATGGATCTGGGCTCTAATGCATAAGCCTTTATTAATGTGTTATTGGCTGTTGACTTCATACTGTATCGATCTGGAAGAGAGCAGGATCTTTAGAGATAAGTGCAAGTCTTTGTCTAGCAGGAATATTTAGTAAATTTATAGCGGAAGTTGAGGCAGTGCCAACACATTTACCATCTACTTGTTATATGATGCAGTTTAAGGCTGTAAAATAAAATAAAATAAAATAAAATAAAATAAAATAAAATAAAATA
>CAIGQQ010036980.1:749071-766493 GCA_903798035.1 Danio albolineatus | reverse complement strand
TAAAATAAAATAAAATAAAATAAAATAAAATAAAATAAAATAAAATAGATCTAGGCTTTAATGACATTGACTCTTATTGATGTGCTATTGGCTCTCGACTCACTACAATATTGATCTGGTAAAGAGCAGGATCTTTAGAAGTACTGAAAGGGCATTGTCTTTGTCTGGGAGGAACGTTTTATTAAATTTATAGAGAAAACTAGAGCAGTCCTGACATGTTTATCCTCCACCTGTCATGTGATGCTTTATAAAACTAATTAAAATTACACTCTAGGCATATTTTATCCTGACAGTGCTGTTAGCTTGTATATATGTGAGCAAGTGTAAAATTATCATTATAATACAGTAACTGTTTACAGTGATACAGTATCTATGTGCCAAAAGTCATTGATTTGCAATGAGAGTTGATCATTTGAGTGAATAACAGCAACCACCCTTTCTCAAAATTAAAATTGCATGCAATATAAGCCGACAACATGACAATAATAACCATAGACATTTATGCAAATGTTAAATTTCCCAACTGTACAATTAAGTAAAGTCTACTGTATTTCACTTTTTTCCGCAAACTGGAAAAAAAAAAAGAATTTAAAAAATTGTCATTTTCATGGCTCTTTAGTATTTCTTACTAAAAGTGGTCGAGACAAGAAATGTTTTGCATTTTCTACACAAAAGACATAAAATAATAATGAATATGTGCATATTTTAATTCAAAATGATGACTCAGCCAACAGCACATCGGCTAGAATTAGATCTAGAATTTTCTTCACGATTCGATTTTTTTTATATACTTTATAAAAACAACAGAAGTATAAAGAATATTTAAGACATGTTTATGGTTTTGGAAACAATAGAACAGGAAAGGAAAATAAGATTCAAAATTTGAATACAAATATTATGTACTTTAATACCACATTAATCACATCTCGTATGTGTAGCTTTGACATTTCCTAATTCTTAAAAAATACAATCAAATAAATAAAAATGTAGATGTGTATGTGTAACTTCGGTTGCAGGATTTTAAAAATTTTGATATTATGAAATATTATATTAATATAATGCCAGATTACTCCAGTCTTCAGTGTCACATGGATCATCATCAAATTATTTTAAAACCTGATTTGGTGGTCAGATAACTTTCGAATTATTATCATCACTATTGAACACAGTTAATATATTTGTTACTTCCATGATTATTTTTTTTTTCTTCTATTATTTCTATTATTTTCTTAGCAAACGTTTTTGTCTAATTTTGATCTTTTAAACATCTTTGCTGAATAGACGTATCATTTTCTCTCATTTAATATAATAATTCTTACATATAAACAGATTAATATGATTAAACTTCTAAAATAACTACTATAAATCTTTTGGACTAGATCAATAATTTGCAGTTTACTTTAAAAGAAGACACTTGGAGCAGTTGGTAAAACTCAGTCTCTTATTAAAACTGTTCTTCAAGATGTCACTGATCTGGGCGGCATAAAACTAGCTATATATTTACTAACAAATGAACAAAAGTCCACTCACAGCAAGGCTTTCAAAGGTCCGTTTTCTTCCAGGTGTGTCTGGATCACTTGCTGGTGTCCAACTGTTCCATTAGGGTCATTTTGACTGAAAAGACAAAACAAAATAATTTAATTATTTTTTCATAATTAAAAACCACAATTTTTCCTAAAAAAACATCAAGCCAAAAGCAGCTAGAAGTGACTTTTCACATGTTTGAGATGCTCCACAACTCATTCCTGCAGCTTCAAGACTGTTTCGCAACAGCCACATCCTTTCTTTATTAATAATTCAGCATTACAACATCAGGATCAATCAATACATGGCCACTTTCATTGTAGGTCCATATGAGACGACTGCTGTGGAAATTAATGGCTGTCAACACTTGTGAAAGACTGTGTTAAGTGTGAACATACCCACGTTCATTGTCAAAATATCAACAAGATCAGTTCTAGCAGAGCAACGTCAGAGTAATACATGCTATTATATTGAATGAAAGACATATGAAGAGCCTGAAGCCTGGAGTTCAGAGATCGTCACACTTTCTCTGACCTCGACTCGAGTCAACTCTCTATGGACATCCACTTGTATTTCGCTCTCTCGGGTGTAAATCCTACAAGTTGTTTTCATTGCTGCGTGTCACTTTCCTGGCTATTGATTTTACAACTGCTGAAGAGGCAGCAAGCGAATACATTTTCTCCGGGTTTAGTTGGGTTATTTCACTCAGAGAGCAGAGACGTCAAAACAAAACTAGCATTGAGGGGGAAAATCAGGCTGTAAGATATCATTTCAGTCATGCTAAAGGATGGCGGGAAGTAAAATAGTTTTGATTCAGGAAGATTCTATATTTTGACCAAAGAACAAATAGTATATAGTAAAAAAACATTAAAAATACTGTAGTAAACTCTAGTAAATACTGTAGTGTTTTAACAATACTATAGGTGAGTACTTGAACGTATCCGTTGTGGTAATTCTATAGTTGCTATTAACACTATTAATGCTGTTTAAACGTATTTCCCAATAGTGTCGTTTTCTAAACAATACGATATATTACATTACACCTCAGTTTACTAAATTTTGCTACAGTATATATTAGTATCAGCTCACCATAGTTAATGTTACAGTATGTTGTAGCATTCATTAACAGAGTTGTATATGCTACAATATACTGTATACTGTATAGTATAATACGGATTACGATAGTATGGTTCAAAAACACAATAAAACTTGCTATAAATTACTATAGTATTTTTCATGTGGGAACACATATTAGAATACAACTTATCTGCAGTATGTTAGGACCAACCTTATATAGTGAATGCCTTTGACCACGGTTTTACTACCAATAAAAACAAACAAACAAAGCACATGGTAATTGTAGTGCAACCACGATAATCACATATCAATGGTTTTTCAACACCAACTGAAGTTTAACCATGGTATTTGTAGTAAAACTGTGGTTATTTAAAAGGTAATTGCTGTGCCAGTGTTAAAAAACATGTATAATTTGAATAAGGTGTCAGTAGCAAAATATATGAAGCATTTTTAGTCTTCCTTTATAAGAGTAAGGTTTATATATTTGATAACCCTATTGAGAATTGGAGTTTACAGTAGGCTAACAGCTTTATATTATTACCCTTTTCATGGATTATTCCCTGTTGTCTGCCTGTGATTGTGAATGCAAATAAGTAAAGGCAAATAATGAAATGCAATTTATGTTACAACAGTGAAATTTTGACCTCATTTAAGCTTTTTAGATTGATAGTGATAAACAATTTTATGCCTTTTAATTTGAATGTCCTATAAACAACCATGCATGTTCATTGTGTGGGTAAATGTGTTTTATCCAGGTGTGTGCTTTACATTCTTGCTTGCTTGGTTGGGGTTGGTAAAGCTGCTCTACAGTGGATCTTTAAGTTTGGCAATTGTATTAAACTGAGCTGAACTAGTTTTAATCTAACTAGAACTACACCAGGATACTACCACTACCTCTGTGGCCAGCCTGGTATATTATATAATATTGTTATGACTTTTTATTTTATTTTATTTTTTTTTGTAAATAAAGGAGCTTTGGCACAATCTACATGCATTAATAAAAATATTGCATCAAATAAACATGATTTTACTTGACTTTTAAACACTATTTACTAAGCATAAATAAAACTGTTAATATTAATATTGCATACACTAACATTATAACTAACAATAACACAACATATATAAATATTTTTTTTCAAATTGTTATAAAATACAGTAAAATAGTAATTAAGATATCACATTTATAATTTCAATGTTTTGCCATTTTAAATAATTTTGTGTTTAATGTATATTATAACATATTTTATTCTTATGATTATTACTCCAGTCCTGAACGCCAATGAACCAAAACATGTGATTTAATATGCTAAAGAATGATTATTATTACTGTATCAATATAAACAGCTCATTAGTGTGTGTATTGTATAAAATGGTGTGATTTATATTATATAATTTTATAAAAGTCTTGTATGCAATTATAAATAGAGCTTGTGAAATTTGATCTTTAATTGACAGCTTTATTTCTTTAGCATTTTTATATCCTATAATTAATTATAATTATGTTAAGGTTATATAGATAAATAACCTTCAACTCATTTTTCACTTCAACTCATTTTCTCACTTCAAATGCATTTTTGTGGGGGGAAAAGATCGATTTAAATCGTAAAATGTTAATCAATTTATGGTAAATCATAAAATTATATATTTGTTTTGGTGCATAAAAAGTTTAAAAGAACAAAACCATGGCAGGTATAAATAAAGAAAGAAAATAGATGTAGTCTTTTGCAATTAATGTTACAACTGTGAACTGTGAGCCAATGTTATGCTAGCTTAATTTGAAATATTAAATGGCTAATATTTATTGCAAATGGAATATGCTTCTTTCTATAACATTTTGATTTAACAGGTCCTTATGAATAATTGTTAGCTACTGTTTGTTTTATGGTGCTAGCATGTTGTGTTGAGTTAGTTAGCAACCAACCAATCTTGAACATTTCTTGCTGCATGAAATATTGATGCACTGTGGACAGTTGCACAAACTTTCATGCTCTGTTTAGTTTAATTGTCTGAGAGAAAAAGCTATAAATGTTGTCAATAGAACTAGCAAGATTATGTGACGACAATTCCACATGGGAACAAATCACATGCTTTGCTTGTCCCATGATATTAAACTTCTAAATGAGTTTTACCAAGCAGAATAGGAAAACATGGAATAACAAGGTACGAACAAACAGAAATGTGCCAACCAATGGCTTAAAATGGCCATTGTTGAACAATTTTAAATGTGAGACGCCTGCTTTTGGGGTCTAATGCAAATGTAATGGACTTAAAGCCCTCGCTCTATTATTGAGTTTGATACTCTTCTTCCCTCATCCAAACTCACTTCTTCAGTGTTGTTTAAGTGGACTATGGAAGTGCACTTGAAAAGCATGCCAAATTCTTGGCATCAGCCACTTCAGGATAACACATGCAGAACTCAGAGACTGTGCAGTCTCCATATACACAGAAACAACACACACGTGGCCTGATAGATCGGGGACAAGAAATCAAGCCAAGATTACACTAATGCTGAAGGCATCTACCTCTTGACACCAAAAAGTTGCAAACACCAGAGCATAGTGCTCCATTTAACAACAGAGGACAAACCTTTAGACAAATCTAGCACAACAGCCTAGCCAACGAAATCAGGTTGAGGTGTATGAGCGCACGTGTGCGCACTCCGATGTGGTCTTGCAACTGAGCATGCTTGCTTGTGCGTAACCTATAAACCTACATAGAGACACAAGATGATCATCAGCTCACGAATGTCACTAATATAACAACTAATCAATGGCTGCATCGTTGGCAAACAAGAAATAATTTAGCAGTGACAGAATCCAAAGAAGACACAAATGAGGTGTCAACACATGCACCGGCAACTGAATCTCACGTGTATAATCCTCAATACCTCATAAAGATGGTCCATGAAAAAGCTAGCACTGCATTGCAGTCCTGCCTGACCTCCAGCTCAGAGTTTCCCTTCACACTGCTGTGTGCCGCTATAAACTCCCTCCCAACATCCTGCCTTACCTACCTCACTCGCCGGTCCGCGCGGAACTTCAGCATTTTCCCCCGGATCAATCATATAAGTCAGTGGGATGAGGCCAGGTGGAGAGAATAGCAGGTTTATGATGCCGACAGAAGCCGGAGCCCTTATTGCAGGAGCTGTAGGGTGTTGGATACAGTAATTGCTGTCCTCTTTTCTCTCCTTGAGCATGTGTGCTGTTGCCAGCCAGCTTCACACACACTCTCGCTCTCTCTCTCTCTCTCTCTCCCTCACTTGCTCAACCTCTATATCTCATTCTGGCTCTCTTGCCTTCTAGATCTGCTCGGCTCAGCTTATTTGGTTACTGCTTTGGTCCGACTCTCTCTCTCCCATACACACGTGGGGCCTCCTATCACAGATCAGATTGAGATGTAGATGCTTCCCCCAAGCCTAACCGAGGAGGAGTCATGAACCGAACAAACATCTATGACAGCCTTGGCTGTGGTGAGGGGAAGGCAAAAAACAAAAGATATTACTCACTCAAGATGGCTAAGAGGATGGCTAAGCATCAGCATCAGCACAAGCCCCTTGTCAAAGCTTATAGACACGCACACAGAGGAATAATTAGATCTGTATCTCACATCAAGGCAAGCTCAGCATTAAAAGCACTAAGCCAGAGTCGGGCTCATAAAAATGTCACTTTATCATATATATTCATGTCAGATTGACTTTAATAATATCAACTGACACATATGTGACCATTTCCCCTCACACTAATGACACATTTATCTTGGCGCAAAGGAGGATTTCTGGGGTTACTGCTGAAAAGACATTTAACTGGAAATAAAGCAAGCTTTGCTATTGCTATTACAAACCTTTAACCCCAAGTATTGAAAATCACTGTACTTTCCCGTGTGATTAGATTACAGCAGGTGAATAGATGGCAGAAACCGTAGATTTGCAGTGAGGATGGGAATTGGACAACAGTATGTCCATAAAGCTGAATCGGAGCACCTCTATTTACTTGGAATAGTAAGCAACCACCTGCCCCCCCAGAAAAAAAAATCACTTACAAAACCCTCATCAGTGCCTGCCCAAAACCTACATCAATCAACCAGAACACCATGGCAATCACCAATACACCATAGTGACCATCTGCCTGCCTCCTAGAAACAACCCAGCAACATGCTAGAAACTCCCTGGACAGCCTAACAATCATGTAAAATACAACAGCACTCAAAAATTCTCATGTACCACTTTTTAACTTCCTAAAATACACATGAAAATGCAAGCAACTATGGTCTTCTGCACAATTTTTATTTACAAATTGGTATGATTAGGACACAGGAACATGTTTTACTCAACATAGTCACTGTGACCCCCTAAAATTGCCCAGATCATCCTAGCAAACACCCATAACAACCCCACCATCCTTTTAGAGACCCCAACAATTAGTGGTGATACAAGATCAGCGATAGGTAAATCTGGTCCAGGGGAGCCACAATCTTTAGCTCTAGTTCCAATTAGCTTTATGTGTTAGTTAGCTTTACTGTGTTTATCCAGAACGCCCAATTTACCACTAGTCAACCATATAACAATGCCCTAACTTTTCCCTGGAGACCCTTGCATCCAAAAACACCCTAGCAACCACTTTTCAATGACCTGGCAACCATCCACAACGCAAAACAAGATCGATAGCAAATGATTCGCATCTGCACATGTACATGAAAGAAGCCAGTGGCATCTGCTGAGGTCAGTTTTATGCTTTACCTCACTGAGGTGTTTCAGAGATGTCAAGTCCACTAAAAACACATGGCAGTCATCCCAGTTTTTCTATTGGAGGGCTTTCATTATGAATGCTCTCAACAGATGGTCCCCGTACAATATCCCCCATTGTGTACCACAGGGATTTGACAGTGACATACAAATAGAAGGTGGCAGTTTACCTGCGCCTCTGATAGGATTACCTACATATTGACACCCCTTCTAACCCTGAATTTCAAACTATATTACTTACTTTCTTGAAACCTTCATTTATAAATATTTTAGTCTTTGCACACTGAATCCAAATATTCCGTATGTGTTATTTTTTTTCATATTTGTTATGCTAAAATCTGATGCGTATTGGTGTTACATATTTGTGTTATTTGTGCTCTGTTTGTGTTTTTTCTCTCTCTCTTGATCTGTTCTCCCGTATCTACTTTCAGATTCTCTACTTCCTTCTATTGGTCGCTTCATCCATCAGTCATTTCCCCCCCCGGTTACGTCTCTCTGACATCATATCCAATAGGCAAAGACCACCCGTCATAAAAGCACGCGCCAGACCAGTTCAGCCCTTCTTGTTTTACCTCTTGTGTTTGTGTTCATTGCATTGCGTTGTGTTGTGTTTAGAAAGAAAACCCTATCTGACTGTGTGTTCTTGTTGCCCGTCCGTTTCTGTGTGCACGTTATCCGTCCGTCATTCATAGCCTATCAATCCATCTCTCATTCATGTTGTTTACGAGGCTTGGACGAAGCAGACAGGTAAAAAGGTCACTTGACATACATCTTGCAACACGTTAGACTACTCTTGTGTATAGTACACTAGGTTAGGGGCGAGCACCACCCCTTGTACTTTTTGCATAGATAGAGTAGATAGTTTGGACTCAGAAGACTCTTCGTATTTGTTATTTTGTTTCATATATTTAGTTAGTTAGATGCTTCTGGGGAGTTAGTTATTGTTTGGGTTTTGTTCTTTTCTGTTTCTTTAGTGTTGCCCACGTCCCTTCTGCCAGCTCTCTTGTTTTTTTCCGTCTTTGCGTTGTATATATTGTAAATAGTATATTTTTGGCTTACTTTCCTTTCCTTTATTTTTGATTCATTTGTTGTTTTTGTTCACTTTGGGTATTGTAAATAAAGTCACAAATTTTGGTGTCTACTTTGGTTGTCTTTTGCACTTCATTCACTGTTGTTATAATTTTATTTTAATTATACAAATGTCAAACCCCTCTTTCCCCTAGACAAACATCAGGGGTTTGTAACAATTGGTGAATCCGTTGCAAGAAAAAAACAAAACAATACAAAACAAAGACTTTAGTCACTGTATTTAATACAATTATTTTAAGATGGTCGAAAGTTACAAAGTGCCCAAATGTGATTCACATAACAAGAGGTCAAATTGATTTTTAATATGCAAACACTTGGTTCAGACTTACAGTAAAGCTGGTTTATACTTCTGCATCGAGTGATCACTGTGACCTACGATGCATGCCTTGTGCTTAGCTGTGCAATAACACTTCCGAAATGCTAACTGGCAGTAGGTTTTTATGTTCCTCTGTGACATGTTTCTTCTTGGGTGTTTTGTTTTTTCTAAAAGCTACCTTAATGTACAAGTACCTTAAACTCGCTTATTCGGAGGTGGGAACTGGTGGATGTGCTACAAATTTAATCATAAGGTAAACACAAAACAAAAGTTTTTGGAGCTCCTTCATCAGACTTCACACTTGTAAACACTTGCTCCATCGGGCTCGCGGCTCTCATCACCGTCCACACTGATCACTGCTACCAAGCCGACCAATCTCAAAGCTTTCGCTACGCATCATTGCGTCATGTAGTTCCATTTTTTGAGAGGTACATGTCAGAGTCAGCGTCAGCCATGGTAAGGGCTATGCGACTGATGGCTTCCCCGGTCCATAGATGTGTGCTTGATGCAGAAGTATAAATCAGCTTTTAACCTTACAAACCTCAGAACATAAAGAGCCATAAGTGGAACTCCCCATCCCCATAACAAGTGGCCACTCAGTGAACTGCAAACCACAACCTATTGTTTGTACATACATAATGTATCCTAGAACAGAAGTAAATCTCTCAATTCAAATGCTTTAGATTTTTCCAGCAAAAACTTACAGAATATTTAACATTAAAATCAGTCTACAGGCTTTCATAGACAAGCTAGGAAGATCTTGTTAAAAGCAGTTCACACACTGTAAATGAAAACGTCATTAATACATACGAATTCTAACATAGACGCCCTTTAATGATTTGCATTCCTTCTAATCTAGAGTGTTCTGAAAGACGTGAACAATTTGCTGCTCAGCCATTATCCCCCCTTAAACCTTGAATATAGAGTAAAGAACAACCATTCGTGCAACACTAAGGCGCAGAGCTGGTATGGTATGTACCATATAAGCCTGTAAATATGTCTGGGTTTTGATGTACATGACGACACGTGGCATGCTGAGTCTAAACAGCATATCCATTTGCTAACAATTTACCTGCTGTGTTTGTGCTGTAAAAAAAGTCCTTGAGTGCTGTGCTTAAAATCGAGAGCCACACACTCGAATTAAAAGCGTCCTTGCAGTGAGAGAGTGAAGGTCAGCCAAAGAGCCAGTTTGTCATCTGCGCTAGCGGGACACAAATGATTCGTATGAGCGCTGTCTCCACAAACAGCACCCACTCAGAGATCATCCCAGAACACCGCAGACAATATGTGGTTTGTGTTTGGTGCAGGGGTGGAATTATGATTACGGATATGTCTTATAATGTCTGCTCATTTAGTCCGCCAAGATGGAAATCTGAGTGTTATTTTTGTAAATTGTGAGTCATAGCATAATGCTCACAGTCAACACTACAATGTGGAAATCTGAAGGGAGAAAAAACATTGCTGGGTGAGATCACTGAAAACCGTGGGATTTAATTTTTTTCATTTGTTTAAAAGTTTAAATTAAAATAAAATGATTTTTTATTTTTATTTTAAGACACAAATAATGAATCATTATTACTATTACTATTATTATTCATTCATTCATTCATTTTCCTTTTGGCTTAGTCCCTTTATTAATCCGGGGTCGCCACAGCGGAATGAACCACCAACTTATCCAGCATTTGTTTTACGCAGCGGATGCCCTTCCAGCCACAACCCATCTCTGGGAAACACATCCATACATTCACATTCACACACATACACTACGGACAATTTAGCTTACTCAATTCACCTGTACCGCATGTCTTTGGACTGTGGGGAAAACCAGAGCACCCGGAGGAAACCCACGCAACCACGGGGAGAACATGCAAACTCCACACAGAAATGCCAACTGGCCCAGCCG
The DNA here is from genome assembly GCA_903798035.1 of Danio albolineatus. Classification (NCBI taxonomy): domain Eukaryota; kingdom Metazoa; phylum Chordata; class Actinopteri; order Cypriniformes; family Danionidae; genus Danio; species Danio albolineatus. Next base: position 755,840 of record CAIGQQ010036980.1, on the reverse strand, counting down.
GGGATCGAACCAGCGACCTTCTTGCTGTGAGGCGAACGTGCTACCCACTAGGCCACTGTGGCGCCACTATTATTATTAATATATTATAAAATATATTACTTTTATTTTATTATTATTTACCACATCAACATCATCATTATTTAGTAATAATAAGTAATAAATCATTTATTTAAATATGAGAAAATTTTTAAAATAAAATAATAACTTCAAATAAATTATACATTATTTTTAAATACTAACAATGTGTTTTTATTTACATATATTTATACACTCACCAGCAACTTTATTAGGTACACCTGTCCAATTAACGACACATGAGGTAACGCAAATTTCTAATCAGCCAATCACATGGCAGCAACTCAGTGCATTTAGGTATGTAGACATGGTCAAGACAATCTGCTGCTGTTCAAACGGAGCATCAAAATGGGGAAGAAAGGTGAATTAAGTGACTTTGAATGTGGCATGTTTATAGGTGCCAGACGGGCTGGTCTGAGTGTTTCAGAAACTGCTGATCTACTGGGATTTTCACACACAACCATCTCTAGGGTTTACAGAGAATGGTCAGAAAAAGAGAAAATATCCAGTGAGTGGCAGTTCTGTGGGCGCAAATGCCGTGTTGATGCCAGAGGTCAGAGGAGAATGGCCAGACTGGTTCAAGCTGCTAGAAAAGCAACAGTAACTGAAATAACCACTCGTTACAACCGAGGTATGCAGAAGAGCATCTCTGAATGCACAAAACATCAAACCTTAAGGCGAATAGACTACAGCAGCAGAAGACCACACCAGGTGCCACTCCTGTCAGCTAAGAACAGGAAACTGAGGCTACAATCTGCACAGGCTCACCAAAATTGGACAATAGAAGATAGGAAAAGCGTTGCCTGGTCTGATGATTCTCCATTTCTGCTGCAACATTCGAACGGTAGGGTCAGAATTTGGCATCAACAACATAAAAGCATGGATCCATCCTGCTTTTTATCAACAGTTCAGGCTGGTGGTGGTAGTGTAATGGTGTAAGGGGTGTTTTCGTGGCACACTTTGGGCTCATTAGTACCAATTGTGCATCGTGTCAACGTCACAGCCTACCTGAGTATTGTTGTTGACCATGTCCATCGCTTTATGACCACAGTGTACCCATGATGGCTAGTTCTAGCAGGATAGCGTGCCATGTCATAAAGCGCGAATCATCTCAGACTGGTTTCTTGAACATGACAAAGAGTTCACTGTATTCAAATGGCCTCCACAGTCACCAGAGCTCAATCCAATGTGGTGGAACGGGAGATTCGCATCATGAATGTGCAGCCGGAAAATCTGCAGCAACTGCATGATGCTATCATGTCAATATAGACGAAATTCTCTGAGGATTATTTCCAGTACCTTGTTGAATCTACGCCACAAAGAATTAAGGCAGTTAAGGCAAAAGGGGGTCCGACTCGGTACTAGTAAGGTGTGCCTAATAAAGTGTCCGGCGAGTGTATATACATATATGTTTGTTTGTTTGTTTTCTTCCTCATAAAAATTAAATAACGGTAAGTGCAATAAAAGTTGCTCTTTGGAATGTAAAATATTGAAAAGATTTCAGTTCTTACTCAAACTGACTGGCTGGTAATACAAAGCAAAGCAAAAAACTACTCTCAGACTTTCGGACGCCACTGTATTTTTATTGGACATGTCAGATCTTCATATTTATTATATTTTCATGCATTTGAGACATGAAAAACACGCCAACTACATACTTGACAAGTTAACCCTGAACACCACTGCTGGCCTTCATAATGTCAGATCTGCTGTACTCCTATAAAAAAAGAGCCAGCGTGTTCTGGCTGTTGGTGTTCAGCACAATGACAGCTTTTCAGGTTTCAGCTGAGAACAAAATCCAGCATTAAACCTGACAGTCTCTCGCTCCCCTGCCATACAGAAAGAAACGAGAGGCTTGGCACAGCGGCCTTAAGCTTCTCATCTCCCTGTCAGAGAATCAGACAGCTCTTATAAAGCAAAAAACTAAAAAAAAAAAGGTGCAGGGAGCTTGCTGGAATCACAGACCTTCATTAAACCAAACAGAGTGGAGAATTTATGCTGACAAATCTATCAGTGATGTCATCTTTGTGGCATGTTATTAAGGCAAGATGCTGCAGGCGAAAACACTGTTCTAATGCACCTTTCAATTTTGAGTTACTGGGCTTTTATAAAGCTTTCAACAACTGTTTTTTTTAGTCTAATGTAAATGAAAAGCCCTAATTACACTTTTAAATGTTTCTTTAGTCTCACTTTATCAACTTGTGTCTGTAGATTTTAAGTAAAATATATATTATCAAATGTGGTTTTCTCAACATAAGTTTTTTTTTTCTCCCTTGCATAAAGCTGGAGATCTCAAGCAGTACTTACATACACCAAATTGCATATCTAATTGAATAACTACACATCTACTGTATGTTCTGAAGATTTAAATATACAGTGCTCAACATAAGTGAATACACAACATTTTGAAAATGAATATTTTTATCCATTTCTCAGTGAAAATAGGTCATATTTTGGTGCATTTAAACAAAACAAGATTTATAAAACTGATATATTTATTAAAATAGTATTTTAGTCACAGAGCATCTTTAAAATTAGAAACATACTTTTTAATTTGTGCAAAATATTGGAAAACAATTTACAAGCTACAAAATTTCAACAAAATTTGTATATAATTTGTTTCTCTTGATTTTTGCTCTTTTTAAAATTTTTATTTAATGTTTTTTTTTAAGATATAAATTTTATTTTATTTTATTTTGTTAGATTAGCTCCTGATTTGGCATCGTTACTGACTAATATAATGAATACGCACAAAAATATTATTGTAAAGCATCCCATAGAAAATATTTATTTAAATGTGAGATTTGTGAGGGGTGTACTTATCTATGTTGAGCACTGTGTATTATATTACATATTTAGTCATTCAATCATTCATTTTCCTCCGGCTTAATCCCTGTAGTCATCAAGGGTCGCCACAGCGGAATGAATTGGCAACTTATCCAGCTTATGTTTTACATAGCGGATGCCCTTCCAGCTTCAACCCAGTACTGGAAACATCCAGGCCAATTTATTTTATGCAATTCACATGTACTGCATGCCTTTGGAATGTGGGGGAAACAGGAGCACCCAGAATAAACCCACACGAACACAGGGAGAACATGCAAACTCCACACAGAAATGCCAACTGGCCCAGTTGGAACTCAAACCAGCGACAATCTTGTTATGAGGGGACAATTCTAACCACTGAGCCACCATGTTGCTATATTATATTAATCGCAATTAAAAGACTGAAACTTGTCATTTTGGCTAGTCAAATGTAAAATGTAAATTCATGTAAACTTAAGACAAACGCCATCTTTATTACAGAAAAAAAACACAGGCATGTAAGTGCTGTTTGAATTTTAAAACAATCAATGGCAATAAAAAACAAACAGAAAAATACAAACAGGGCGCCACGGTGGCGTAGTGAGTAGCACGTTCGCCTCACAGGAAGAAGGTCGCTGGTTCGAGCCTCGGCGGGGTCAGTTGGCATTTCTGTGTGGAGTTTGCATGTTCTCCCCGTGTTTGTGTGGGTTTCCTCCGGGTGCTCCGGTTTCCCCCACAAGTCGAAAAATATGCGGAACAGGTGAATTAAAAAGGTGAGCTAAATTGCCTGTAGTGTGTGTGAATAAGAATGTATGGATATTTCCCAGAGATGGGTTGCGGCTGGAAGGGCACCCGCTGCGTGAAACAAATGCTGGATAAGTTGGCGGTTCATTCCGCTGTGGTGACCCCGGATTAATAAAGGGACTAAGCCGACAAGAAAATTAATAAATGAATGAATGAATACAAACAATTGTACTCACTGAAAAGTTGTATTGCTGAGAGTTGAGTACATTAATAATAAAAAAGAAACAATTTTGCTTAGTCCTCCTTTACATTTAGCCAGTTGCTGAGATTTTTAAACCTATATATATTTTAAACATATGCAGTACATAAGTAAAATACTGGAGCGGTAATTGTACTATACTATAAGTAGTAACTACACCTAATATTTGTGCAAAAGATGTATTTAAGGTTGAATTTGTAAATAGTGCAACATGATTTTTGGTACATTCACAAGTAAACATTGTTTACCTTATTAAGTCCTTGTAAGAAATGTGCTTAGTGCATATAGAGAGAAGAGTGTTTCTACAGGTGGTTTGTCAAGCCCAGTCACTTGTGTGAAGCACACTCAGAAATGCACAATGTTTTTCTAGAGCTATATGTAGTGGTTGTATGTAGCTTGATAGATAGGAAATTAACTATTAAACCTCTTCATTCATTTTCTTTTCAGCTCAGTCTTTTTATTAATCCGGGATCGCCACAGCGGAATGATCCGCCAACTTATCCAGCATTTGTTTTACGCAGCAGATGCCCTTCCAGCCGCAACCAATCTCTGGGAAACATCCATACATTCTCATACACTACGGACAATTTAGCTTACCCAATTCACCTGTATCGCATGTCTTTGGACTTGTGGGGGAAACCGGAGCACCTGGAGGAAACCCACGCGACCATGGGGAGAACATGCAAACTCCACACAGAAATGCCAACTGACCCAGCCGAGGCTCGAACCAGCGACCTTTTTGCTGTGAGGTGAACATGCTACTGACTACGCCACTGTGGCGCCTACACTATTAAAACTATTTTGACGAAAAAATATTTTCTGTGTTAACACTTGGGAAATATTTTGAAAAGTATTTAGATGTTACAGGAGAGTTTATAACTTTTCCTACAAATGTAGATACAGTTGAAGTTAGAATAGACCTTCGGAACTATTAGTCTGCCTGAATTTTTTTACGCATTTTGTGTTTTTTCAACACATTTCTGAACATAACAGTTTTAATAACTAATTTCTAACTGATTTATTTTATCTTTGCTATGATGACAGTATCTGTATATACTGTTTTACTAGATATGTATTAAGATTAGCTTTACTTTCATTTAGCTTTAAGTGCAATTTAAAGGCTTAACTAGATTAATTTGGCAAGTTAGGGTAATTAGGCAAGTCATTGTATAACAATGGTTTATTCTATAGACAATCAAAAATATACATAGTGCTTAAAAGGGCTAATAATATTGACCATAAAATGTTTTTAATCAAAACTACTTTTAATCTAGCTGAAACAAAACAAATAAACTTTCTCTAGAAGACAAATTATATCAGAAATACCTTGAAAATGTCTTTGCGCCATTAAATGTCACTTGACAAATATTTGAAAAAGAATATATATTTCACAGGAGAGTTAATAATTTTGACTTCTATACAATTTTACAGTCTGTTCACACACACACAACAAAAAATTTAAATAAGAGTCTTCTTAAAAAAAAAAATTTTAAACCTGAGTTCATATTTTTCTGCTTGAAATGTATGTAAATGAGTGCATATTTAATGAAATACTGTCTCATTTGCCCTATTCACCTGCAGCATCGTGCTTTAATAAGACGCTAACTCGATGATGAACGGCATGCGTCTGTGCGCGCCTGAGCATATAAATGTCTGTTTTCATTCCTCCAGCTACGAGGTGATGCAACGGAAGCTCCTCCTCTGACCTCAGCACCGCCAAGATGGTGGCGGCGAGAAACATCACTATTGCCACATCACAGCGACCACATCCTCACCGCCAGCTCCACTGCCAGAGGATGAGAGGGATGGAGGGAGGAACATGGGGGATGAATAATTAGACTCCAATGAGCTCACAGCAGCAGAAACACACAGCCAACCACAAAGCCATGCGCTGAAACGTGATCAACGGCTGCTTTCCTGAAGCTCACGGCGGCTTCATTTCTGCTGAGTCTGTTTCATCGATAGCTGTGGCATCCTAATAGGCTTATTAATATACAGCATGACATTAAAGACTGAATGAATCATGATGGGATGGTGAACTGCTGCTCTAAATTGCAGATTTCAAACTGTTTTCTTTTTTTGGATGGGGTAAGGGAGAGCAAACGTGCCTTTTCAGCTGTTTTCCTGCAGCAGCAGTTTTAAAATTGCACACGCGTGTTCACACTCACTGACAGTGACTCATCCAGCACTGAGGACGTCAGAGATGGAGATATTAATGGAGGTAACACACACACTCATATAAACGCACCATCTGTGATCTTTGACGGTGGAACTTTATCTTGGCTTTATCAGGCATTATGTTGAATTAAGATGCTTTTTTGGCAAAAATGTTTTTGGGGGAGGGGGAATGGTAGCAATATTGTTACTAAAAATGGAACCAACATTCTATATTATTATAATACAATTGTCCTGTTGAATGTAATATTAATTACAGTTTTATCATAGGATTATAAAACTGCTGCACATTAAATTTTTCTGTTTTCATTTTAGTTTTAAATTAATGAAATTGATGTGGTTCTGTGCTTGTTTGTTTATTGTATAGTTCTGATTTTTAAGAGATTTTTTGAAGCTACTTCAATTCACTTAGCATTTTCACTGGCCAGATTTATAGTTGGGAAACTGACTTTTTTTTGCCTTTAAAGTTGGCTTAAGTAAAGGTAACTTTAAAAAAAAAGAGTTACATTTATGATAGTAATTAATTTATTAATTATAGTTTGGTAATAATAAACAATATATCATAGTTATAAAAGTGTAATACTCTATAGATTGATCCCATTTTAATGTCACATACATCCCAAACACACATTTTAAGCTATTTGAAAGCGAAACTTTTCTTTATCATTATCATTATAAATTCACAAAATAATGAATTAATATATATATATA
>CAIGQQ010036980.1:735166-748671 GCA_903798035.1 Danio albolineatus | reverse complement strand
TGTTGGCCTCACTAAAACCACTTCCGGTAGCAACTTAGCTTTCCCATGTGGTCTCCCATCCTGGTACTGACCAGGCGCAGCCGTGCTTAGCTAGCTGCCAGCCAGATTTCAATCCAACAGAGTACATTTGGAATGTGCTGGAACGAGAGATTCACATCATGGATATACAGCTAACAAAGCTGCTGCAACCGTGTGATAATATTGTGTCAATATGGATTAAAATCTCTGAGGAATGGCTCTCGCACCTCATTGAATCAATGCCATAAACAATCAAGGCAGTTCTAATTGCAAAAGAGGGCCTAACCTGGTACTAACAATGTATTAGGGCTGTGCAATATGGACAAAATAATTATATTGTGATTTTTGGAATGAATATTGCGATTTTTATTTGCGATTTTTGGCAACTGTTTTTGCTTTTTCAAACGCGCTACATACACACAATCCAAATGTATTCAGTGCACAAGAAGTGCAGAACAAAACATTTCACATAGTTTAATAAATAAAATTAATTAAAAAAAGTTAAACTGTAGTAAAATTGTCTTAAAAACAGACAGCAGAAAATAAATTAAGATTAGTTAACCTCAACTCTAGCTGAAAAAACATAGTAAATTAATAGATAATATTGCAACCTTTGCGCTTTAGAAATTGCATGTGCTTAAATCGTGATTTTTTTACGATTACGATTAATTGCACATCCCTAATATATATTCATTCCTTCATACATTTATTCATTTTCTTTTTAGCTTAGTCCCTTTATTAATCTGGAGTCGCCACAGCGGAATGAACCGCCAACTTATCCAGCATTTGTTTTACGCAGTAGATGCCCTTCCAGCTGGGAAACATCCACACATTCTCATTCACACACATACACTACGGACAATTGCTTTGAGGCATACATATATATATATATATATATATATATATATATATATGAAAAATTGTTCTCCCCGTGGTTGCGTGGGTTTCCTCCAGGTGCTCCGGTTTCCCCCACAGTCCAAAGACATGCGGTACAGGTGAATTGGGTAAGCTAAATTGTCCATAGTGTATGTGTGTGAATGAGACTGTATGGATGTGTTTCCCAGAGATGGGTTGTGGCTGGAAGGGCATCCGCTGCGTAAAACAGGTGCTGGATAAATTGGCGGTTCAATCCACTGTGGCGACCCCGGATTAATAAAGGGACTAAGCCGAAAAGAAAATGAATGAATGAATATATGAAAAATCACTAAATTAATAACCTTTGATTCTGGTAATAGCTAATTATACATAATAAAATGAAACATAATAATAATATTGAAACAGTGATCACTTTTCTGCATGATCATTTCATTTTATTTCACAACTCATCTACATCCCATCAGGAGCAACAAAAAAATTTGTGTTAAAGTTTTAAAGTTAAAGTTTTTGTATTTATTTTGTACTAATCAAAATACAAACTAGCAACTGAATTTTATGAATTACATGTAATGTTTGACTAAGCAACAAAAAAGGTCACCTATATCTTTGATGGTTGACAAATTTAACTTTAACTATAGCTTTTTCCCTGATGAATTCAAAATATTAGTTAATATAAAAAGTCAAACTGAGCCCAAGCCTTTGACCTGTACTGTACATTAAAAATATATCCAGAGGATGTTTGGTGAAAGAAAAACAAGTGTAAGATTTAAATATTTCTAAATAAAAAAATGTCTCTTTTACTATTTAAAGGGAACTCATTTCCTTCCACAGTTGGAACAAAAAAGCTTAAGGCTGTTGGACACAAAAGACACAAAAGGTTGGGAAACTTATGCAACTTTGCTTCTCAATGAAATGTTCTTGCTTTAAGAAAGTTTAGTAATTTCTAAAGCAAAGCGAGTTCTTTTTGCAGTAGAAAAAAAGTGCTGGTGATCCCAGAACAGCATATAAATTAGCTCTCAGTGGCCTGTCCTCAGGGGGAGGCATCATGGGATCTGATACAGGGAGTTTCCCAATGCTACCCTTCATGTTCCTCAAAGCTAAAGTTACATTTTCGTACTGCCAAGATCTGCCCAGGGCTTCCTACGTTCATTGTAATCTCCTAGCAGAGAGAAAGAAGGAAAAACGCAGGCAGGAATGGAGAAGGGGAAGCAGCAGTAATAAAATAAAAGAGCAGAGGTGGGGAAACGTACCTGTGTCTAATTAATGATGGGTCTGCGGTGAGTATTGATTGTTAAGACTCACCCAAATGGATCAATGTACAGTGCCGCAAAAGAGCTGCTGACAAAGCTTTCTCTCAGGACTATCCCATTGAGTATTGTGCTCGGTGCAGCAGGAGACTGTACATTAAACTGCTGTTCACTTTGAGTAACAGCATTTAATATACCTGACTTTGAAAAGAAATGTTTAACATCGTGGGTCACAATATTTCTTTTTCTCTAACTTAAATCCTATGAAATGATTGTCATAAATACAAAATATGGCAAAATACAATAATATTTTGAAATACTATTACAAATAAACAACTGTTCTCTATTTAATTTAATATATGATGATACAATGACTTAATTGTACTAAATGTTATAAATTTGTTAATTTAAATTTGCTAAATAAAATTACTAACTGACTAATTTTACTTAAAAAACGAAAAAGAAAAATGAATTGAGGAACATTTTTAAAATATAATATAATATAATATAATATAATATAATATAATATAATATAATATAATATAATATAATATAATATAATATAAAATAATATAATATAATATAATATAATATAATATAATATAATATAATATAATATAATATAATATAATATAATATTATAATTACATATTTAGGTGAACTTACCTTATATAACCTTTTAACTTGCATAGTAAAAAATCTTTTTTTTCAAGTAGCAAAGTATTGCATTACTTTTAAAATTTCAATATGACATCTGAGTTACTTTTAATGTAACTTTTTGTGCTGTCCCATATATTGTTGCAACACTAACTGCCCCCTTCTCCTGTCCCGTTCGTTGAAAGACATCAAGATTAGTTGTGTACAATGTGGAAACACGATACTGTATTTACTGTTCAAGCTTAAACGTTAACATGAATTTATTCATCTCACTTGCAGAAAAACAGATTCAGTATCGCTGAAATTGAATGACAACTGTGAAATGCAAACTCTGAATATTCATTCTTAAAGGGGTTTGAACTTCTATTCATGCATCATTTTCATCATTCAACCCAGCAATACAGAACGGTTGAAAGATTTGGTTGAGCTGTGCCTCAACTGTACAGATTATTTACATTTCCTTGAGTTTGAGATTTATTCACTTTACATTTTTCACTTTTGGTGTAAACAAGCCTAACATCTCTGAAAAATAAAATGTAATGACTAAAATGCCAGAAAAGTAACACAATAATGTAATGGATTATTCATTCATTCATTTTCTTTTCGGCTTAGTCCCTTTATTAATCCGGGGTCGCCACAGCGGAATGAACCGCCAACTTATCCGGCATTTGTTTTACGCAGCGGATGCCCTTCCAGCCACAACCCATCTCTGGGATGTAATGGATTATTTTACTTTAAAAAGTAACCCATTTAAATACTTTTTAAGAAGTATCTCAAGAAAGTCATATATTTAAAAGTAACTTTCCCCAACACTGTCCTTACCTTACCTTTAACAGGAATTCATGTTACAATGAAAAGGTTTACGCTGCGAGCTATGAAGTAATGAAATCCTGAAGCTATCAAATTCCCAATAAGCTCATCATTCAGGCTTTTATCACCAGTGTCTATTGCGTTTATTAATCTGATTGTTAGTAGTTTCTCACAGCCTGCCGCAGACTCAATAAATCCTGAAACACTAAACACTCTCACTCAAATGACAGATAAATCACATGGGTGAAACTGGCTCCGGGCCACCTAAACACAAAAGCTTACATGACAATTCGGTAAAATGATTCACAAATCGGCCTTTCAGGAGAGCAAGAGTATCCCTCAAGCCGTCCAGCAGTCGGTAAATCTGCCAAACACGCCCCGATGACATCACACCGCACTGGCAGAGAGTGATTAGTGCCCGCGTCAGGTTTGCTGGCCGAAGCTCAAACCCATCTCCCTCCTCCTTGTTCTATTTTAGGTTATGTTAACACTGGTCCATTTTAGATTTAACAGCGTTTTAAAATGTGAACAATCATCGGCCATACTGACGTTTCAATGCATTTCAGAAAAGATCATCATCCACACTACAAGAACGAAGCTAAAAGTAGATATAAAATTGTACAATAAAATGTATACTAAATCAAAAAGTAATTATAATGGTATTTGGTTTAAACAACTATTAAATTGTGACCAAAAAGAAAAAAAGTCACGTTTACAAATTACAAAATTACAAATAAATACTAAATTGTTCATTCAAAAAGTTACTGATAAAGTGCATCTTCATAAAAGTGCAGCTCAAATAAAACGCTAATCAAATTAAATACATTAATTTTCCATAAGGTGAGGTATTAAACATTAATCATTCAAACCCCTTTCATAAGCCTCTCAACATAACCATTGGTCTTGCACATCGTCCCTGTTTATTTGTAGTTTTTAAACAGTATTTACAATTTTTGTAGTTCTAATCAAATCAACGTTTGACGATCAATGTACTGTGTCTTACTGTATTAGACAGTATTAGGGCTGTGCAATTAATCCCAATCGCAAATTTAAAAAAATTGCGATTTAAGCACATGCAATTTCTAAATCGCAAAGGCTGCAATTTTATCCATTAATTTAATTAGATTTTTGTTCAAGTTCTTGTGCGCATGATTTTGATATGTTAACCAATCAGAGCTGACACAGCACACCGAGCAATTACAGCTAAGCTGAGCAGGAGAAAGATGTTAACCATCAGAGCTCACTCTACGCACAACAAAGTTGAGCAGGAGAACCGAATAGGTGGTTTTGATTTACATTAGCTTTTATTTATTGTTATGACTGGAACTGAGGTCAGTTCATCTTTATTTTTTCATGTTGTCTGTTTTTAAGACAATTTATTACAGTTTTGTTTATCAAGCAGTTAATACTACTGTGTACAGTATGTGTTTAACTAGAGGTGAGGTTAGTAAACTTAATACTATAATATTTCATTGTGAAATGTTTTGTTACGCACTTCCTGTGCACTGAATACCTTTAGAATGTATGTAGCTTGCTTTGAAAAAGCAAAAACAGTTGCCAAAATCGCAAATAAAATCGCAATATTCGTTCAAAAAAGAAAAAAGAAAAAGAAAATCGCAATATGATCATTTTGTCCATATTGCACAGCCCTAGACAGTATTATACAGTGTGTTTCATTTGAAAAGCTTATCCTTATTCCCTAAAATAAATATAAATATAATTAAACAGCAAGATGAAAGAAGTAACGCAAAAATAATGTAATGGATTACTTTCCTTCAGAAAGTAACAAAACCCTTTCCCAGAGATGGGTTGTGGCTGGAAGGGTATCCGCTGCGTAAAACAAATGCTGGATAAGTTGGCGGTTCATTCCGCTGTGACAACCCCAGATTAATAAAGGGACAAAGTCGAAAAGAAAATGAATGAATGAGTAAATAAACCCATTCAATTACTTTCAAGATGTAACTCAAGAAAGAAATAGATTACTCTTAAAAGTAACTTCCCCAACACTGACCTTACCAACATATTCATGTAACAATGAAAACTAGCCTTTGGGCTAATTTGGGAACATTTACACTCTTGATGAATGTTGATTAATGTACACTGTCCCTTTTTGTGAAATAAATAAATATGATAATATCATCTAAATGTTTACCCTTTGAAGTGACAACTTCGAAACGATCAGGGAATAGGAATGGACCCTTCCAAATGAAATGCACTGCTCAACACCAAACAACTTCCCCATTGCAATTAAAAAAACATGGGGTCCCGAATGTCCATCAGTATACCCTTTAAATGCCCAGTTATAAACACTTCAATTTGGCTCAACACTCACCACAATATGGCAGCCATGATTGTTTTTTATGCTTCTTGATGGGTGATATATCCCGTTTAGATAAAGTGGGCACAGATCTGCACTTCCGAATCTCTACCGGAAACAGTGGACCATTCGTTTAACTCTGAATGCTCATTAAAACACAACAATTTGGGGCACACCAATTCTTATTTCAAATATTTTGAATACTACTTAGGACAAACTGGGGCAGAGAATGTGTTTTGTTCCATCTACACTGAAACACAACATATAGATTCCAAGCTAGTACAGGGTTTGCTGCATTTCCAAAACTCTCAGCATTTAAGGGTCAAAACACTCCATCTTAGAGTGGATGCCAGGTGTAACAAAAGCAAAAGTTGCAGCTTTAAAATGAATATTTTCTAATGTAAACCTTCCTCCAGCTCCTTTTCTTTTGAAAACATAAAGAAGACGGGCACTGCGCTCTTCCTGACCAAATCAAACAATGCCTTCCAGAACACTGCTGAGCTGTGCTTTCTTTCACAACTGTGAGATTCATTACACAACCGTTTCAGGTGGAGCTATGTATGTTTACTTACCAAGAGACCTGGCGAATGTTCAGGCTCTAATACACGTGCATTTATGAGTGCAATAAAACACGTCAATGCATGATAACACTCATCATTGTGTCATTTATGATTGCAGCCTGTTAATTGTGCCACATCCAGGTGCTTCATTTAAACAAACAATAGGAGGCTTATTACAAAAGCAGGATCAAACAAATACACACACACATAGCTCAAAAAGTCTATCATTATATTATAGTTGTGAGAACAAATAAAGCAGGCCTTCGCTGGTCCGTCTGAAGTAGAAATCAGTGTAGTGTTGATTGAGGTGCAGGTGCTACAGTGAAAATCAGATCAAGGGAGACATGGGTAATCTAACCCCTCTGTTGGCAATAAATCAACTCAGCTTCTGTAGCTGCTTTATGAGGGAATATTATAGTATTTTCCATACAAGGTTTTTATTTGTAACATAGATGAATGTTTGAGGTTTGTTTTATGTTTGTGGAAAGAAAGGTATCTTCTGTGAACTAGTGCTGCATTCATTACAAATAAATAAATAAACTGTAAAAGCACTACATGTTATTTATTGTAATGTAACATATTCACTGTAGTGGCATATTTATTGTAAAGTGAAATTTATTATTTGATTGTATGGCTGAATTTTTAGCAGCCGATGCTGATGTTATCAAAAATTATTAATTGTTCAAATTAAAGTATGTATTAAATAATCAATATTAAAATAACAGTGTTATCCTATAACTTCCAATCAAGTTTATGTTAACTGTTTGTAATTCAACAAATTCATCAACACTATTGTGTGTGAATTGATGATATATCTTGCGTTTTATATTATTGATATGATATATTATATTATTAGTATTATATTTATACATGAAAATTTAAAACAAAAACACTTAACATTTTCACATGTGTAATCACACCAGTGTGATCAGCCTTGGCTGGTCCCTGAAGCATCACACGATCACACGATCACACGTTCAGAGCGCACGTCATCAACTGCTAAAATTCAAATCTGACAACGCATACTGAGGCACAGAAAGAGGAGCGCAGCTCATCATAAATCACAATTTAACTATGCTTTCAAACAAATACATTTATTTTAGGTTTCAGACATTGAAATACACATAACTACAAGCAAAACAGACCATTTAAGATATCTATGGAGCGATAAAAATTATTTTTCAATATAACCTAGCTTTGTTTATGTAAGATACACACTGTTTATGCTTCTATAATATGTTCTCTATTCCTCTCCGAGATAAACATTTGCTTATTTTCATGTATTTCGGAAGAGTATTATAAATAAACATGATGTAAATCCAGCAGCTCAGATCTCTCCTGTGGTTGGAAGGGATACAGCTCTATGATCGGAAGTTAACAAAAATTTATTAATTAAATTTCACATTAAATGTATTTTATTAGCATCTACCCCTACCTCAACCCAAAACCCAACCCTCACGGTAAGGAAAAAATATTTTTTGTTGTACAGTGCAGCAGAAATTATGCCATATTGATGTGAGTAACCTCAGCTGTATCCTATCTAGACCGTGCTGCAGGAAAGGGGTGAAGTCTATATGGGGTACAGCTGAGGATACTCACATCAAAATAGCATAATTTTTGTGACAATGTACAATAAATAATGTTTTTATATTATCGTGAGGGTTGAGGTAGACGATAATAAATGAATGCATAATTGAATAAATAATGTAAATACTTCACATTAACTTCCGCTCACAGCCGTATCCCTTCTAGCAACAATGACGGCACCCATTACCCGTCAAATAACAAATAATATGATCATTATTAAGCTGTTTAAAAGACAAAATATATGTTCTATCACATATTTGAGAATTGGAGTATAAGAAATTTCACAATATAATTAGAAAATTTGTCAATATTTACAGTAAACGGTAATGTCAACGTTAAAACAGCTGTCATAACATGATTTATCAATATGTGGACTTTTTTGCAGTCTTAGAAGCTATGAAAAATAAAATGGGAAATGGGAAATACATTAAGACTATTGTTATTGTTTACATCCTTCAAAATGGTCTCTAGATGAGAATTTTATTTAAAGAGACAAACAATAACATAACGTTGTAAATCTGACTATTGTAAAACTAAAACTAAAAAGATAAAGATTCAAATAAAAATGAATCAGATGAGATAACAGGAAATAATACAGCACACTAGGGTAAAGCTAAATGTAACAGATTTGTTTTGGTAAAATGGTTTCATTAGTCCTCTCTTAACCTCCCGTAAGTTGCCGGATCCTTCAACTTAACAAGGGTCCATCAAGGACCTCGTATACTCTAGAGACAAGAGATTAAGAATGAAGCAATATCCTTTTAGGAACACAAGGGAGTTTGCAAATCCCCAACGACAAGGCAGGGCTTAAGACCGAGACTGGGGTTAAAGCAAAGAATGTGAGTACACACAAGCCACCATAACTTCACATAAAGAATGCAGCCTTTGACCAGCATCTCAGACAGACAAACACAATTAAGATTTCAAAATCATCTGCAAAACAACAGTGACACTGCAAGAAGTCAACAAACTAGTTAATAGCGGGTTTACATAAGATTTGAAAAGCTGAGTCAATAAAAAACAATTCAATTTGATCAAACAATATAGTTGGGAAGTGCATGGTTCTCCAAGCTGGCAGATATGAGGTTGAGTGCAGTTTTAATAATGCATTTGGGACCGAATGCTGTAAAGCAATGGTTTATTGGGTTTATAAAATGTTTCTTTCCTTCCACACTTTGATTGCAAGAAGTTCCCCCATGGTTGCTTTTAAAAAAGGGCCATTTCATCTATCTACCAAAAGCTATTAGTTACTCTGCTTCTTTTAAAATTTGAGTTAAACTCGTTGCATTAAAAGCAACAAGTTAATTTTACTGTAAGTTGACTTAATATTCATAATTAATTTGCTACATTTTTAAGGCAACAGGTTTACTCACTTTTTTGAAGTAAATTCAACTAATCACTTTAAAAGCAACAAGTTTACTCACTTTTTTCAAAGTTGTCAACTAATCTCTTTTTAGAGTGATGCTTTATAAAAATGCATCTCTAAATCGGATGAGATTACAGGAAATAATACAGCACAACTAAATCAGCATACTATCATCTCAAAAACATTGCAAGAATTAGATGCTTTGTTTCCAATGAAGACTTAAAGAAACTTGTTCATGCTTTTATCAGCAGCAGGGTAGATTACTGTAATGGACTCCTCACTAGACTCCCCAAAAAGACAGTCAGACAGTTGCAGCTCATCCAGAACACTGCGGCCAGGATTCTGACCAGAACCAGGAAATTAGAGCACATCACACCTGTCCTCAGGTCTCTACACTGGCTCCTAGTTACATTCAGAATATATTTTAAAGTATTATTACTGATCTATAATCACTGAATGGACTAGGACCTCAACAGATTAAAGATATGCTCACTGAATACAAACCTAATAGATCACTCAGATATTTAGGATCATATAAACTAGAAATTCCAAGAGTTCAGTCAAAGCAGGGTGGATCTGCTTTCAGCTATTACGCCCCTCGCTGCTGGAATCAGCTTCCAGAAATGATCAGATGTGCTCCAACATTAGGCACATTCAAATCAAGACTTAAAACACATCTGTTTAGCTTTGCCTTTACTGAATGAGCACTGTGCTACGTCCGACAGATCGCACTATTGTGTCTTTCTTTTCTTTTTCATTCTTTTTTAACTTGTTTTAACACATTTTAAACTGTTTTTATCTGTTTTTTAGTATTTGTTTTTATTTTCTTATACTTCAATTTTATTTCTGTTTATGTAAAGCACTTTGAATTGCCACTGTGTATGAAATAAGCTATATAAATTAACTTGCCTTGCCTTGCCTAAATGACAAGACAAGTGCATTCAAAAGTTAAAAAAATAATACTCATATTGACAGTAGAAAAATGTAAATAATTATGCATGATACCTAATTACCAGTATTTTAAATAATCTTGCTGCTGATGAATACTACAGACACGCCAGCCAATGAATTGACATTCACGGGTTCTAATCCAAATCACACACTTGAACACTGTCTAAACGTGTCCAGATCTCTTTGCTGCAGTGGGTTTTATGTAAACACATCTACAGTAATTCCCAGATAAGAGTATTAAATGTGCCTTGGTGTTTAGTTATAAAGTATTTAAATACGCCCATGGCTTCGATAATTATTTGATGAAATTTCCTCCTTGCGCTAACACAGTGTTCTCATTCTATAAAGCCAAGGCCAAATAGCAACTGCTGATAATGTGGAAAATTAATTTCACTATGATGAAGCTGTGTGGAAATAAATCCAGTACTCTTCAACAGCACAAATTAACCAAGCCGGTAACAGAAAACAAGCAAATTCCAGATTATCTCGAGTTTATGACAATGTGTTTGCTTGAAAAAGCTCACTAAGCTCAGTGAATCGTGTGAATTCAAGCAAGGCCTTCCTTAGAAAATATTTACAACAGCAGCTGCCAAGATCCTGTAGTCACTACATTACTGTTACTACTGTGGAGCCATAATGCATTCTAATGGGATCTCCTTCAAACAGTGTACAAAGAATTGCTCATTTTATGACTAATAGTGAGTTACAGTAATTTTACTGTAGTGGCAACTAAGAAAACAAAAAGATTCATCTATGCAAGGATGCAAGTAATACAAGATTTGTAGAAACACGTCACCACATGTTATTTATAAACTATTGTTCAAAGCCCCCGGGGTGATGACATCTATCAAACAGAAAGCTAAAGTTAGAATCATGTGCTAATCAAAAGTTTCCAAGCATTATTAAATTAACACATACAGATCCGTTTTGGGTTTGAACAAACTTTTTCATATAATTATGCACAACTCCAGACACTAAGTAATTAACATGTTCCTAGTCTATATAGCACATTTCAGACTTGGAAAAGAATTGTACTTAATCAGCTATCAAAGGAAGTCCAATGGGACCATTGTGAAAGAAGATACGACAGAGTTGTAAGCACTTCTTTGAGGAAACTTGCAACGGAAACTAGAAAAGTTAAAGTTGCCTGACTAGTCAGCAAAGGCCTGTATAATTAAGCTGATTTTGGGTTCATCTTACATACACATTTTCTCAATTGTCTTTAACAGAAGATGCATTCAAAACAGAAAACCTCATTTTAAAGCATTCTAATGAATATACATCTTTAAAAAATAATTAGTTCGTTGCGGGTAGACATGTGCTGATATTCAGTAATTCAACACATTGTGATAATGAACATCACTTCAAATACTTCAAATACAGTGAAAATGTATTTATTATTTAAACCTTTTAAAGTCCTATTTGTGCATCTGTTCCTGTGTCAGGTCAGAGATAAAATAGGCCAAACTACTACAGAGATAACAGATGCCTCTTCCAGATAACCCACTACAGTACGACTGCAGCAGAATGGAAGATGATACAGTTAAACCTGACAAAAATGCATTACTTTTGTTTCATAGCGGGTCAGGACATGCGTGTCCACATTTCACGTGAGGTATGTTGATAAGATTGCAATGCTTGTCATGCACCTTGTGGGCGATGGCATTTAGGCACGTACGACACTCTGAAATGACACATTCTTGACACTTTTGAGACCTCAAGCAGCACTCAAGCAAACCACCTGTACGTGCACTCATTTTTTCCACTGACAAATCCTTATTGAAGGATGAGACCTAGTCGCTCATACACACACACACACACACCAGCTGGAGAGGGGTGTTCCCAGAACATTCCAGAGCATAATACCACCTCCAATGGGTAAAACACTCTTCTTTCCTCGCATACTTCCTTTTTGGTTAAGGCTGTGAACAGAAACAGTCTAGCAGGCTGCAGTCTGTCAACAAACGGAATGACTTGTGTTAGTACTAGATCATTTTAAATCAACACAAACTCCTAACAATACCTTTAAAGCCCTGCTGAAGCTCACGGAATGCTGGTCTTTTCACCCTTACCTTACATAGTTCTAACAGAACTGGCCACAAGTGTAGTTGTCAAGAAATGTGCTCTTCTCATGGCATGACAAACAGATACTGGCACCTCAGGTTACTGTAGATATCACACACGGGTGTTCATTCCTGCAACTGATTCTGTCGAACCAAACTCGAACCAAACTCAAGTTAATTCCCCCCTTTACTGTACTATACAGTACATGTATGTACAACAAACAAAAAGATCGAGACTCAGTTGAAGAGGTGGTCTCGGTCTGTTTCCAATGAACCTGGTACGGTTTGTTTAAGTTGTGAATATGATCCTGACCTTGATCTGACACATTTGCAGAAAGTCCTTTGCCTTTTGATTTATCAGAAAACCCATAGTTTGAGCTGCAGATCCATGGCATCAGCTGTTGCTAAGCAACCATCAGTAATTTGTTTCAATGAACCATGACTAACACCAGTCTATTCCCCAGCTTTAGCTCTGATACAAGTTTCATTTATGGATAAAAGAAAGAGGTGCTGTGGTGTTTGGCTGTTCTGCATTTGTCTAAGGTATGTGATCTACCACAAAAAACACATTGCTCTCTATTTGTGTGGATCTACATTTAAAATAAAGAACTTGTGTGAGCAAAAGATGCAACGTGTGAATGGTCCTTCAGAGCTACAAAGACTTTGTCAGTGGCGAATCTTTGTACAGCACAGCTGATGGTTGCATGGCAGATTTCTGTCTAATAAACAGCTGATTTTATCACAAGTCTTGTTTGTTTCCAATTCTGAATCACTTGATAATAGAGTACTGTGAAAATAAACCACTCCAGAAAAAATGTTCAAAATCAAGCCAAGCAAACTAACAGACTTTCCTGGTGTGAATATACTGATAAATCAAAAAAAAAAGATTAGGAGTATATAAATGTGTTATATGCATAGATATAGATATGGCCTATATATAGATATGCTATGTAAAATCAGATAATGAATAAAAAGGCGACAAAGAGAAAAAAAATAAATAAATAAAAATAAATAAATAAATAATAATAATAATAATTATATATATATATATAT
>CAIGQQ010036980.1:713403-732910 GCA_903798035.1 Danio albolineatus | reverse complement strand
CTCTCTCTCTCTCTCTCTCTCTCTCTCTCTCTCTCTCTCTCTCTCTCCTTCACTCTTTCTCCCTCTCTCACTCTCCTACAAATCCCCCCACGGCACAGCCCCTGCCCGCTCCTTCATTTCTGCGGTCCTGTTTCTACTCTGATCATTAACTCTGATTGGAGCAGCAGTCTGTCTTTTAACCCTTTCGGTGTTCTCCTGCCACTCATTCCTATATTGTTAACAAAACAAAGATTGTTCTTACTTCTGGATTACGCTTATACTGTCAACCAGGATGGTGGAAGTGAACATGAGGGCCACTGATTCAGTGCTAATGGGCAGCAGAATGTTATATAACATGGTGAAGTAGGGCAATCCATCTGAGCTTTGGGTGGACTGTGTCGTTATAGGGCTTCCCAGCAATTCGTTGCCATGGGTTTGTGGGAGAGTAATCAGGTCCTGTCCAAACTCTTCATGTTCAGAATGTCTGGTAAAGATTGAAAGGAATGGGTGATTGGGCATACTAGCATATGCTAGATCTGAAGTTAAAGTTAAGTTATTAAGGGGCAAATTTGGCTGCTGCACTACACTAGCTTACACTAAACACAATGCTATTTAGCTGTAAAAATGTATGCTAACCACTGCTAAGTTTGCCTGCTAACTGCAACTAATGTCATGCTAAATAACATGCTAAATAACGTAAATGGCAGTTACCTGATAAACTTGGCACCACACAAAGACAACAAACAAACATTTTAATTAAAAGCAGCAACATTTAATGTCATACTCAAATTACAGTTATTTATTTATTTATTTAGTTAACAAAATTTTGGTTTTGTGTCATTTGCTTTGTGTCAAACCAAATTACAGTAAATGTAAAGTTAATGTAAGTTGTCTGGTGATGTTTTACTTCACACAAAAGTAAACAAATAACAGGCTAAAAGCAGATTTGCTATACAATAGCAAATGCATATGCCAAGTGTGATGTTTCCTCCACGACCTAGTATGCAGAACTAGTCTATACAAGTAGATTTCAGAAAGTTTTAGTCATGTTTTCAGCATTAGCAGATTTGCATATAGTTCATTTAATGTATTCAGCCCTGCACACTAGAAATAAAGGTACAAAATCTCTCACTAGGGTGGTACCTTTGTAAAAGTTACACTTTTGTACCATACAGGTCAACATTAGTACCTTTAAGGTTCACTTTTGTACCTTTAAGGTACTATGAAGTACACATTTGTACTTTTTAGGTATTATGTAGCTTTCAGGACTTGTCAGGAACAAAAATGTACCTTTTGAAAAGATACCCCCCAAGTGACAGGCATAGTTTACTTATAAAAATGAAAATAAGTCTGTTAATATATAATAGCTTCAACTTGTTCCAATCCCACATGGCATTTCTTTTTAATAAAACAGATACAACAGATGTTTGGCAGAATATTCTTTTCCAAACATTAAGAGGGAGCAGTTAAAAGTAATTTAACTAAATTAACTAAATAAAATAAAAATAAAGTTGTCCAAAAGATGTACACTATTGACCTTATTCTTTAATGCGCTTTTTGCTATTGTTTTAGAAATGCCTAAATAGTTGCCTATGGGAGAAATGACTGGGAATACTAAACGGCAGAAAACGGTCAAAACTACTTACTCTACAAACAAGTGTTTGTATGATTATACAGACAAAGTAGAATAATATAATAAAAATATATATCAGTTTGCAACATCAAGCAGCAGAACCAACTGTTTTTAACATCTAAAAATGAAGGGAAGTAAATGACACCGGAGGTCTGGAGCCAAAAACATTCAAATGGCTGCGCTCACTCTTGCAAGGTCAATATTCCAAACTGCATTTAGCGTTTGCTCTGTTTCCATTGATTTGCATAATTTCTTTAGTAAATCGGACACAAAACCAGCATAGACAGGTCATAAAATTAAATAGGGCTATAAATGGGCACAGTTAATTCTCAATGATTCCCCCTGATTTCAACTTAGTGGAATTTGTTTAATGACAGCTTTTATCCTTTATAATGTCACGTCTCTGAGTTTTCTGCAAAGTAAGAAAAACAGCATTGTTGTTGTCTTGTGCATTTAGATCTTTCTTGTCAGAGTGGAAGGTCGATGACAAAAACTCTGTTGAATGATAGCCCTGGTATAAGTATGGAGTATAAGTAATGTTAGGCCAAACACCTAATAATTATGGTAATGAGTTATGTTTTAATAGCAGCACGTTCAGCTATAGTACTACAGTGTTTATTTAATTAATTAGTAAATAACTGGATCAGATTGGGCTGATTTTGCGCAACAGGATGTAATGTTCTGAAGGATTGCACCATAACTGCATGCCATTACAAGCTACAATTTATAAACTAATGAGACTATGTGGGGATTTGGCAGCATTCTGGTGTTCCAAGAGTCCCAAGGTCAAAGCACAATTTATTTACACCCGCACAGATTGCTACATTAATTTATGCTACCTTTTTATCAGTCTTCTACTGGTTTATCAGCTGTATATAAAAACAGTGGAAACCAGCTGTACAAAACTTCTCTTTACTCCCTTGATCCTAGTTAAAGAGATAATTCAACCCAACAACAACAATCTGTGAACATTTACTCACCCTCACAGACCCTTTGGACTAATTCTATCATGTTTTTACATACTTTTAATGCTTAAAGGGATAGTTTACCAAAAAGAAAATGTAATTTACTCTATTTGCAACATACTCCAGAATGTCATTTAACCATTTAATCATCCACTTAATCAAATGTTCACATATAGAAATCTGACATATGGCTATATATGCAAATTACAGTACATACATATGACATACAATTTCATATCTGCATTTCACATTTATAAAATATGTAATAAATGCAGCATATATTTAAAAAAAATTATAAAATAGCAATTTACCTATGCTTTTGTATAACAATTGGACTAACATAGTATATGCACATATATGTTCAAAAATAAATTAGCCATAATTTAAAATATTGCAAATATGGCCTTTTACATATACAGTATATATAGGCACCCTTATTTATACAGTATATGTAAACGGCCATATTTTCAATATTTTCCATAGATAGATTTATATTAGTTGTATAGCTTTTTTTTAAATCATGGAAGACATTTTAAAGAATGATAAAGTAGCCACAGTAGACATTCCCATTCGTAGCAGGAACAAAAATAATATGGATGTCAATAACTGTTGGTTGACAAAATGTTAAAAATTCCAAATTTTCAAAAATTCCTAAAAATATATTCTTTCATGTTCAAGGGATTAAATAAAATGTAAAATATTGTTACATTTGGGAAAACCATCATGACTATTTACCTAAAAACTGAACAAAATCAGTCCAAACACAGTACATTTGGAATTTGTTTTAGGAACTCCTATCAACTTTCAAAAGAGATTTTTCAGAAATGTCTTCAAACGTCAGGTTAGGGGCTTAATATCTCTTTTTGTAGTCTACAACAACAAATAAACAACAAATAAATTACAAAATTTGTATTTTTAGTTAAAATGCTGCAACTGTCACTTTAAGGCCATAGCTGTTTCCTAGAATTGGTTGCAGTCTTCAAATACAAGGCCTCTGTCCCATCTCTTCCTCCCCAAAACAAGGATCTAATGAAGACCGTCTTCATAACTCACCTCTGACGGCCATGCATGTCCTATTAGTGCTTGCAATGTAGTCTCTTGTTTTCCAAAATACTCATGCCGATATACAGACAAGACTCTCACAGTGTCCATGCGGTATCATTGCACATTCCTCAATGACACTCCTTCCGTCTTATCAGACACTCTGGCTGCTTCTCACAAACATTTTGGGTTCAAGACAAGGGAGGAGGGCAAAATTGACCAGAACATCCCAAAATGTTGGCTCTCAATGGGATGAGTATGAATGTGAATTATGTCCCTTAATGGAATCTTGTCTTATGAAAAAAAAACATCTGATCTGACTTATGTATGTTTTGTGCACTGGAATTTTAACAAATGACAAAAAAACTGACTTAAAAAATTTAAATTAAATGAAAAAGTAATTAAATTTGGGCAGTTGGAGGGGGGTGTACAAATAAAGATTAAAAAATACAGATGTAAAGGTTTCATGGACAATAATTATTTTTCGTTTACATCCAAGGTAGGCAAATGTATGGTTTAATAAAAATATGTACAAACTTGTCTCGTCCTAACTGCCCATAGGGTGTCTCACTAAGATATTGAGCTTTCCTTGGAACCCCTTTGAAATCTCAGTAATACATCAAGTGGTGACATGAGGCAAGGTCATATCCATTTCCTGTTCCATTACCACCTCATTCACACATCATTGTACACCAGGTTGGTGGTACACAAATGGGCTCATGGGTAAAGCGTGCTCTGCAGTTTTGGCACAAACAGCTTTGCATAAATGCAGGAGAGAAGCGTGTGCTTTACAGATGATTCTGCTTGCATTTACAACCACATGATAATTTTTTTTTCAAATTTATGGCTTAAGGTTTTCAGGTGAATTCCAAGTCTATTTGAAATTTGCATGAGCAGGAGTATCACCATGCAGATTTTGTTTGTGTTCAAGTTTGTGTAAAATTACAAATCACAAAAATGAACGAATCTCAGAAACGATACTTTACTAAGAAAATAAACTTTATTAACATTTTTCTCGAGTACATTTCTAGTGCTGTATCAGCATTTTTACTGGTCTATTTTCCTTCAACCTACAGTCACTAATTTATGTTTATTTTTTCTTGTCTGGCTAAGTAATACGATCGAGAGACTGTGTAGATTGCATGTGAGAATATAAAATATAACAATTGTATGTGACTGAAATCACCAAATGGCCTCAAAATAACAACTAAATGCACTACAGAATGTTACGTTTTCAAACACATGCACAGATTGCATGTATTCTATCAGTGCTGCATGAGCTTGGCTGGTGACACCAACTGCTGGACACTCGTAGCCAGTGTTTAATTTAATAAATAAAGTTTCATTTCTCACATGCAATGTTCCGGGAAATGTCAGATATTTGTGTTTTGCGTTCCAGTATTTATTTTAACTGATCCGGCGTTAACATTTGTGTGGTAAATACCTGCATGTGTGAGTGTGTGAGAGAGAGAGAATGAGTCTGAGTGAAAAGCAGCGAGCAAAGCTGCTGTGTGGATTGTGTTTGCGCGCACACACATAAAAGTAGTCACTTTCGACCAATCAGCTTTCTTACGTTTACAATCACTCTCATCGGTTGGTGATAATTGTTTCGTGTGCAGTGAGCAGCGAAAATAAACAATGGCATAGTGGCCTACAGTACATAAATAATATTTGGGCCCAATCCCAATTCTACCCCTCAGCCCTTCCCCTTACCCCTACCCCTCGTTTTGCGCATTCACGTCAAGGGGTAGTGGTGTCCCAGTTCTCTTTAGCTTGAAGGGCAAGGGCAAGGGATAAACACCCCTTCGAACGAAGATTTTTCAGGACCACACTTAAAACAGAGGGGTAAGAAAATTTCCCAGAATGCACCTTCCACAGCGGCAGGATAGCTGAACCCGGAAGTAAGGAGATCCACAAATTAATCGACAAACAAACATATGTTTTAATACATTCATAACCACGTTCGTGTTTTACAGTCATGCTTTAAAAAAAAAATGCAAAAAAAAAACAAAACCTAAATTTCACAATCTATAATCCATAATCATAACTCATGTACAGCAGTCCCACAACATTCTGACACACGATGACACTAGAATACCCTATCAGTAATGTTTAGTGTCTGGGAATGAGCTTTTTACAGTGTCTGCAATAATGTTAATGTTGTTTTCGTGTGTTACTTAGATGAGTATGGCCACTGTGTAAATGCACAGTACAGTTACAATCTTATCGCCACATTAGATCGTTATGATAACATAATATACGCCTTCAGTGATTTCCTGAAGATAAACACCAAACAATAACACAACTGGAATAACTACAGCAGTCGTGATCGTCTGATCTCATATGAAGCAAGAGATCGCGATGACATGATGACGTGTGCAGGTGTTGAAGTGCTGTCCCAATTCTTAGGGGTGAGTTTTGAAGCCCTTCCCCTTAACCCTCAGTTGTAAGGGCCAAGGAGAAGGGGAGGGGAAGGGGTAGGGGTACAAAAATAGAGGTAGGATTGGGCCTTGTAGTTTCAAAATGTCAGAGGCAGTCAAGCATTTTATTTTATTTTTTAAACCAGGAATAAATCTGATATTAAGCCTGGTCAAAAGAGATCTCGAGAAGATGAAACTGCGCCCCTGAATCAGGATAGCAGGAAACAGGGGCAAAATTATGGGCTCTTCTTGAAGATTAGACAGAGTGAGTCATTTTGGCTTGGCACATAATAGTAAAGTGAGCTGAATGTCAGTGGTGTTAGTAAACGGAATAGTGATGTTTCATACGATATATGTTTGTAGCTACAGGTTTGTTTGGTTTATTTTTTACCTACTGTATGGTTGACCCATAACGATATATTGCACAAAATAATTAAAGACCATTAATAAATGTGATGTTTTTTTTCACTATAACCACTTAGTAACGTCATGTTCCAGGAAAACAGAAATGATGTAGTGGACGTCAGTCACGGTAACCTTTATTTCCTGGTTTTGTCCCAAAAACTATCCATTTACAAATTAAGCTCTGCTCGTAGCTTGTTAGTCAGAGTTCATAATAAGCATTAACATTTCATTGCAAGATTTGTGATTCCATAGGTTACACAGATTTTCCTCCACATGTTAACACATCAATCTGCAACATTTAAATTTCACCTTTATTAATCTATTCCATGATTCTGTTTACATTGTTGGCATCATGGAAACCATTGAGCCCTATGTCCACTATGAACCACATTCAGAATGCTTTTATGGTGCTATTACATACCTATAAAATCTCAAAAGAGTCACTGCCCATTCATTTAAAAAACATAAAATTATATCTTAATTTTGAATTTCACAGACATTTGCATTTGGATCAACATAAGGGGCGATAAGTGATGACACAAATGCAATTTTGAAGAAAGCTCAAAGTGAAAATCTCTTCGAGTCAGAGTCCGCATGGCTTTAAAACATATGCTCTGTCTCCAGTCCTGCAAAGCTTTCAGACAGGTGGCTTATTTATGCTTCCCTGGTCACCATGGAGTTAGTGCCAGCTCTCTAGACTTGCACAAACACACACATTCATATTAGCACAGTGTGTGTGTGTGGATAAAGGGTGCAAGGGAAACTGACAGAGCGACAGAGAGTAACAGTGTGAGGACACTTTGTTTGCTCTGGTTACATAAGCATAACCACAAGCAAATGTCCACACACACACACATACACAGTCAACATACAATCAGTCTGCTCATGAGAAAGACAAGTACTGGTTAGGATCAAACAGAAAGGGCTTGACATACTGTAGATCTAGAATCCAAATGAAACCCTACTGGACATTTTATCTGTGACAAATACTTGAGTATGAGTATGTTTCCCAGAAAGGTCTGCAGTTTTCTCAAAATATGAGTGTTTTCACCTTCGACACTATAGTCAAGGTCAGGCCTCAACCTGACATCTTGGTCTATGGACTTTATCAAAAGCGAGTGAACACAGATGGCTCTCACAGACACACAAACAATCACACACACATTAAATCCTTTCAACACACTAAGATAATCTGTGGCACACGCATGCACAGGTCCACTGGGGAATGTTATTTATCACTATTTGTCCGACCACACAGCAGCTTGATTCATTGCCTGGGGTCCGATGTCTCGCAAGACCCACAAATCTCCCCCTTCTTGGGCCAATTAAAACATTCCAGCACCGCAACCCTTTGTTTTCATTCTAGACCATTAACTTGTAATTTACCACTAATCTGTAAACCAACACAACCACAGGCATCTCTTCTGAAACCAACAAAGTTCAAAACTTTAAAAGATACCTGCATAGGGTGACATTAGGATGGACATAATTATTTATAAATATATCTTAAAAACTGGGATTTTTTGAAAATGATTAGCTAAAAATGGTTTAGTGGATTTGCTGGGTGTGGGTCTGAATGTTAATATTTGTTTTATGGTTTTATTCTAAAAGGTGTGATCATACGTTTCAAATAAAAAATACAGTAATTTAGAGCATTTTTGCAGAAAAAAAGTTTTGCACAAAATTTATGGTTGAAAATTAGGTTCATTTCACCTAAAATTGATTTATTAACTTTTATTTCACGTCAAAACATAGGGATTGTGTTGTCTAGAAATGTATAGAAACTGTGTCTAAAAACATTGTTTATTTTGTAAAGTTGATCAATTGTCATTTTACGCAAGAACGCTCTAAATAATATATATTTTTGTTTCAATTTAGAAGACATCACATATGTAATAAAATAAATATTATGTTTTACTCAAACATAAAAAATGACAAATTGTAAATCCATGCTAAAAACTGCTAGCATCAAAGATTATGTGGAAAAGAGAAATGTCAACAAACATTCTTTTTCCATTATAAGTTGGCAACCAAATAACATGCTGAAATACAGGACGTCCCAGAAAAAACAGGACATCTGGTCACCCTACACCTGCACTATCTGTTACTGATGTCAACAAAAGCTGTCTAATATGTGACAACTTTGTTGCTTACGAGTCATGTAATAGTTTATATAACCACACTTTTATAGGATTTAGGATGAAATGGGCCACAGAAAGGATATTATCCCTGGCCTAAGAAAGGCTAAAAAGGAACAGGTACTGGCAGGTCCTGTGAACAAGAGGAATTTGGGTTATTTGTGGCTGTGCGCCATTACTCTGAGTGGACTAACCCACTGGGCAAAGAGCACTAAAACCTTTATCTTATCGCCGTTGACGGTAATTTTGGAAACCCAAGTGAGGCGTGAGCTTGAGTTAAAATACTGATAACCAGCTAGAGACTAAAGGCACAGGAGAGAACAGAATGTTACTGAGCAATGCCAATGTGCATATGGGTCAGGTTCAGCTAGTATGGTTTCAAATTAGCTTTTAGCTTGGACACACTTTCCCATCTTTTTTTCTTTAATGCTGGACCGGATAATAAAAGGGATTCAGGCGTAAAGTGGTTATAATCAATAAAAACTCAATCAATAATCAATAAAAGCCTCAAGTTGATCATTTATTCATTCATTCATTTATTTTCTTGTCGGCTTAGTCCCTTTATTAATCTGGGGTCGCCACAGCGGAATGAACCACCAACTTATCCAGCTTATGTTTTACGCAGCAGATGCCCTTCCAGCTGCAACCCATCTCTGGGAAATCAAGTTGATCATAAAATAATTAATACATTTTGAAGCATTATGTAATAATTGTATGTATCATTATTACCGTTGTTGTTGTTGTTTTTTTAAGCTTTATTAAATAAAATTAATAATCTAAAATAAAAATGTGCTTTTTATAGGCTTCTTGTTTAAATAATGTTTAAAACAATGGCATTCTGTTTAAAACACATTCTTGGTCACAAAATAAATAACATGTTTGTAAAGTATATTTTAATCATTCATTCATTTTCTTGTCGGCTTAGTCACCACAGCGGAATAAACCGCTAACTTATCCAGCATATGTTTTACACAGCAGATGCCCTTCCACCTGCAACCCATCTCTGGGAAACATCCAGACACACTCATTCACATTCATTCACTATGGACAATTTAGCTTACCCAATTCACCTATACCACATGTTTTTGGACTTGTGGGGGAAACCAGAGCACCTGGAGGAAACTCACGCCACTACGGGGAGAGCATGCAAACTGCCAACTGACCCAGCCGGGGCTTGAACTAGCAACCTTCTTGCTGTGAGGCGAACATGCTACCCACTAAGCCACCGTGGCGCCCCTAAAGTGAATTTTATAATATTAAATTAAATGTTATTGCAGAGCATAAAATACAGTTAATCAAATTGTAAAAAAGCATTTTGAATTTTGTTATTATTATTATTATTATTATTATTATTATTATTATTATTATTATTATTATTATTATCAATATTATTGTTACTATTATCCCTACTACTATTATTAAAAAAAAATAAATAAATAAATAAATAAATAATAATAATAATAATAATAATAATAATAATAATAAAATAATAATAATTTTTGTGTCAATGTGATAAACTAAATTAACACTAAATTAGTAATTTAAAAAAAACTAAATAATTAAAATAATAAAATAATTCTAATTATTAATTAAATAATACTTCAAATGTAGTAAAATATAATTATTTAAAACCAAAACAAACCAAAAATGTATACAATCCATACAGCATCATGTGCACTGCTTCAGTCTGATTTAAAAAAAACTATGTGAATGCATGCAAGCTTCCGTATTATGCTTAACATCGACACCCTGTGGCCATTTTGAAAGAAAATCTCCACTGTCTCTCAAGATATACAGGGATCCCATTAGTTATCCCTTTCTGTTTTCAACAGGGAAAGCATTCCTTGGCAGCTCTCCACTAACAACATGTGGTGAAACCCAAAAAAATAATAATAATAAATTAATGATTTCTCTGTACAGTAACTTTCAATGCGGAACCCTTCACAGTGACCAGGTCAGGTTAGTAGCGGTTCATAGGAAATGATTAAAAGGATTTCTCCACGGACTGTGAAATGATTACAAACAGTTCTGTCCAGATGGATGAGGTTTCCTCTCTGGGTGTAGGTGTGTTTTGGAAAGCACATGTTTGGGTGTATTAGTGGCTCGTATGAGTCTCGTGTGTAATTTAAAAATATGTCATCGCCTCTGTTGCTGATGACATCCGGGCTGTGTTTAGACAAAGGTACATTCAGTGTGCCTGACATCTCTCATCTGAACGGTATTTAACTCTGTCCTGTTCCTCCTCCAGCCTCAGGACGAATACTGATCAACAGGTCTGGACATGCAGCACAACTGTACTTTTCCAGAAATGTGGCATCTTTGTTTCCTGATTTAAGACCAGCTTCCCTCCTCCTGTTCCAATAGGAGGCCTTTGAATGATGGATTCTGATTGGCCGATGAACATTCTAAATTGTGAAATGTTTATTATATAAACCCACAGCTAAATTAGTTCCGTGCAGCTTCTGACCACATTACAGTACATATGACTACACTATATTTCACAACTTGCAACAGTCAACGAATCCAGTCAAAACAAAGGAGTTGATGAGATGCGTAAAGAACTACTTCTAGACACAAGAACAGTTTGAGGACTAAACCTGACAATCGTCTTGAAATACACCATCTGAACATGTCACGATCGCCAGCGATCTCTCTCGCTCTCTCCGCTGTCAGAGATCGCTGGTTCACTCATGCTTCCGGGAACTACAGATCGGCCATGTTCGGACTACAACTCCACTCATGCAGCACACACACACACACCTGCGTCATATCACAACTGATTGCTCACACACGAGCGGAGGACCATCACGACTGATTGCACGCACCTCAAAAGCAGCACACACACTCACAGTCTTTGTAGCGAGATTGTTATCTGTTTTTCTGTGAGTAGCAACGGTTTGCTTTGTTCCTGTTTATTCTGTGTGTTTGACCTCTGCTTTTTGTTTAGGATTATCCGTGTCTGCCTTGTGATCTCGCCTGCATTGACTTTGATTTTTGGATTTGCCCCGTAAGAAACGCTTTACTGTCATTAAAATATTCTGCACTTGGATCCTGCGGAACGTTACAGAACAATGTCTATAGGTGTAGTAATATACTAGTAGTAAAAGCCATTAAATTATTAGAAAATAATGCACCTTTGCATCATGGCCAAATCACCATCTCGGGTGTGTATTATTAATGAACTAATCGTTCAATGCCCTGTCATCAATCATTCATTACTTAGGGGTTGTTTATGCAACATTTTCAGCTAAAATCTGGAAACTGTTTATGAATTTTTCATTCTTTTCATTTTGCTTCATCAACAAAGTGTTGATTTTGTTGCGTTCGCAAGTGTGTGTGTGTCTGTTTCCCCCGTGTGCGCTCTCTCTCTCTCTCTCGCTTTCGTCACAGGTCCCGTCCTAATTACATCGGCAAATGGCGACGTCACCGGGGATTGGCTGGGGTGAAGCTGGGCATCTTTTAAAAGGTGGACCGGTTGGAGAAAGCGAGGAGGGAGTTGGTTGGCATGCTATTGTGAAAATTGTTGTTCTAAGACAATATTGGTTTGCGAAACTTGTTGTTTGTGTGTTCCCGTGGTGTGTGTAAATTCGGTTTTTGTGTTATCGTAAACCCTCCAGGGTTTCCCCCTTCCTGTAAGTTTGTTTTTGTTTTGTGTGTTAACATCACTGTAAAAATATTGTATATACACGGTTTGAAGCAGTAGGAGTTGGATTCCACACTTTTTCTTTATTGTACATATTTTCTCTTGTTTTTATTTATCACTAGGGAGTCGGGTGTAGCATTATATTTTTTATTTCTGTTATGTTCTTTGTAGGGTGTAGGTAGTTTTATTGTGGGTGTTTAGGTAGAGTGTGTTTTGTTTATTATTTTGTTGGTGGATTCACTCCGAGGTAATAGGCTTCACATTTCTTTTGGGTGATAAAAAAAAAAAACGAAGTGAATTTTATTTGTCACATGAATTATTTGTTACATCTTTGACCTAGTCCAGGGTCGAAACATTTTACTTCATATTACAACTTACAGCAGAGATGCATCTTACACAGAGAAAATCGTACATACCAGCGTTGAGAATTTTTCCAGAAAAGACCAATTCACACATCCATTCCAGAATACAAGTAAATTCTTACATCATTAACCAAAAGTGGCCACGCTTGTATTTGTAAACATACAAGAGGTCGGGCTTTTGTTGACTGGTTTCACTTATTTAAAGATTTACCATTCCTGGAGCTGCGTTGTCCAAGAGACATCCAAAAGCAGAAGCGCGAGCTGTAGCTAAATATTTACACATTTGACTACATTTCAAGTTCTGTGGATGGATAATCATGAACAACTATATGTGTGTGTGCTGGAGCTCACCGCAACTGGAGCAGAGCTTGAAGGTTAACTCACAAAAGGTGAACTCGATATTGTTTTTACACAGATGGCATTAAGAAAGAACATAGAAATGTTGCCTGACTAACATCCAGCAGCTAAATGTGTCTGGAAAAATATTCAAATGTTTTTATTTTCATAAACAGCAGGGATGTGAATGCGTCTTAATGTTCTGATTGGCTGGAGTAGAAATCTGATGTCAGTGCAGTCTAATCGTGAACGTGCTCTTTCCGGCAAGTTTCCTTCTGCATTCACACAGAACAGCATTCCAGCAAATTGCAGGTAATGGTGCAACTGCTCTTTCCGGAAAATTGCCATAAACAAATTTACTAGTATTTTCAAAAAGGGCCTATTCACATATGGTCTCTTTCTGAAAAATTGCAGGTAATTTTCCGGAAAGGTCTATGCGTGTGAAAGGGGCTTTTGTCACTTACCTATAGGTACTGTTTAATAACAAGATAGCAGTGCCAAATACTGGCCTGGCATGCATAAGGGCTCATTCCCACCAAATACATCTATGTGAGATGCAAAGTTTGAATGTAAACAGAAACTTGCAAAGAAACTCCGTCTCCAGGTTCTTCTGATTGGTCCACTACTGTGGAACAGACAGTGATGAGCTGCACTGCATGTGAAAGTTGAAGTACTTTAACTTCACACAGCCCCTAAAAAATGTGGTGCTCGCGCACTGTGCTTCAAAAGATGCAGTGTAATGGTCACACGCATCCATCAAGCATGTGTTTACATTGAAAAACAACACAAAAGTAGCGCTTTAGTGAGGGAAAAAGCATTCTGTGCGAATAGCCCTTAATCCAGCATTTTTGGTCATTTTTATAAATGTGTAAACACTGAAAATTTTAAAAGTGTGGTCGTGTAAATGTGAAACTTTTATAAAATGCAAAGGAAAAACTTTAGCCTTTTTGGCTACATCGTTATCATGTAATCATAGCGGTAAAGTGCTGATTGTAGGTTAGCAGGAATGATCAGCTCAAAACCATTGGGTTATCAGACATCCTCTATTTGACTAATACACTAAAATCTTAAGTATCTTTTAGTTGTACAATAGTTGTATTTGTCTTGAAATTACACTGTAAAAACTGTGTAGAAACCTAAAACATTTACTTCAACTGATAACAGCTTCAATAATTAAGCTTTCATATGTGTTACCAGTTTGATGTTAAAAAGCTGCAGGAATAGAACAGTAAACTACATTTATTTAATACGAGTTGTACATAATAATGCTTGTTTTTGGCAATAAAAATGTATTGCATAAATTCATCACTTAAAATGCATAAAATATTTTGCTAAATGATCAGAGATAAGGAAAACCACTAGTCCATATTTCACAGAGATGACCCTCATTGATAAGCAACTGCATTTTTAAAAACAGTAAACATTTCTAAAACTGTACTAAAACTAAGACTGTAGATGCAAAGACGGTTCACTCGCATTACTATGAATGGGGTCAATTGCAAAGCTCAGTATGGAAGCAGTAGATGGAGCAAACTGTAGATATCAAGTTTTAAATAGCTTAATTAACAAAAGAATTTACATACTTAAAAAATAGCTTTTTTACAATAATAAACATAATCACTAAAATAATATTTTAGGTAAACAGTATTGAATAGCCAGCAATCATGCAAACAGTGCATTTTGTTATGTTTTTTAAGAATCTCTGTCTGGGATTTGTGTGACTCACAGGTTACTTTAAATACTATAGTTGTTGCTATAATAGAAAAAAAAAGAAATAATAGTAATAATAATAATAATAATAGTTGTTGTTGTTGTTGTTATTACTATTATTATTATTATTATTATTATTATTATTATTATTATTATTATTAATATTATTATTATTATTATTATTATTATTATTATTATTATGGCTGAGATCAAGACCTTTATTATGGCTGAGGGGGTATATATCAGGGGCCATGCGATTTTCTTCCAGAAGGAAGTTGAAATTGGGGGGCATGTTATTAGAGCTGTAAAGCTTAACTTTTTGATGGTACAGTAGGTGGAAAATCGAATCTGTAGGAGACATCCAATAGATTAATAAGTACCAAAATAGAGGGGGGAGTGATCACCAGAATGGGCAAGTCCCAGAGTAAAATGAGAAAATAGGATACACCGATGTTTTGGAATATGGAAAAACTGTCTTTACGCTGTTTTATTCTGTTCTTATATTATTTGTTTCTATTTTATTTATACTTGTCTCTTTTAGTCCTGTTTATGTAAAGTACTTTGAATTGCCACTGTGTATGAAATGTGCCATATAAATAAACTTGCCTTGCCTATTATTATTATTATTATTATTATTATTATTATTATTATTATTATTAATTTTTTTTTTATAAATTATTTATTAATTTATTTATTTTTTACTACCATCGCTATGCTTAAAATAATGAAATAATGAAAATAATGAGGTATTTTAGCATAAAATTATTTTTAATAATTAAAACACACCTTAAGCTTTTATTATTATTATTATTATTATCATTATCAATATCATTATTAGTAGTAGTAGTAGTAGTAGTGGGCGACGTGGTGGCACAGTGAGTAGCGCTGTTGCCTCACAGCAAGAAGGTCGCTGGTTTGAGCCTTGGCTGAGTCAGTTGGCATTTCTGTGTGGAGTTTGCATGTTCTCCCCGTGTTCACGTGGGATTCTTCCAAGTGCTCCGGTTTCCCCTACAAGTCCAAAGACATGTGGTGTAGGTGAATAGGGTAAGCTAAAATTGTGCATAGTCTATAAGTGTGAATGAGTGGGTATGGATATTTCCCAGTGAGAGTTACAGCTGAAATCCGCTGCATAAAACATACGCTGGATAAGTTGGCGGTTCATTCCACTGTGGCGACCCCAGATTAATAAAAGGACTAAGCTGAAAAGAAAATGAATGAATGAATGAATAGTAGTAGTATGAAAATAATGAGGCCTTTATTTAATTTATTTACTTGAAAAAAATATTAATAATAATATTTAAAAGTTTTTTTGCTCAACATTCTCATTAAATAAATACAATTTTAATTTTAAACTAAATTTCAGTTTTGAAATTTAATGTTTTAAAAAAATTTATATCTTAACAAAAGGTTTAAATGTCATTATGGATATAATATCACAATCATGCCACAACATGATGTGTAATAATAATAATCATCATCTCAAAAAATATATATAAATTATTATAGATTTTTTTTAAAAATCAAAGTAAAAAAAAAAAATTTTTTTTATTATATTTCTTAATTTCAACTATTTTAGTTTGAAATTCAAAGTTTTTTTTTCCTAGCTTGATATGCTTAAGCCGTCTAGCTTGGACAGTTTCTTGGCCATTTCTTTGACAGCCGCATTGATATTCACCCAATTAGAGTGAAAGCAGTAAAGACAATTCTGCCCTCAGACATTGTGCGCTGCAGGAGAACTTTTAGGCAAAGGTGTTTCTAAATGAGCTTTAATCTCCACATAAACGCAGATAAACATCACACTCCCACACTGAACACTAAAGAGCTCTTTAGACACAGGACACAAGTGGACTATTCTTCCCCGTCCCGTCTGTCATCTTCAAGCTTTTTGTTCACCTCTCCCAATCCGTCGCCCAGTGCCAAGTCAGCCCATCCAGACACCGAGGCAACTATTCACCCTGTGCTGGTCGTGATGAGGGACGCCAGTCTGGCCCAATCCGACCAGTGCTACTGCCAACTGACTTCTGCCATAGCAACAATGCTAAAAAGGTCATACATTAACATGCAATTACAGCTATTTTACGCTGATGGTTTGATTTTTGTTAAATGTGGATAGAAAAATTAGGCATTGTAACCTAAAAACTGTATGTTGTAGAGCTGTACGATTAAGTGTTAAAGGGACAGTCACCCAAAAATGAAAATTCTGTCATAAATTACTCACCCTTCACTAGTTTTTTCTTCTGTTGAACACAAAAGAAGATATTTTGAAGAATGCTGGTAGCTGGAATCCTAATACATCCTCCTTTTTCCTACTATGGAAGTCAATGGATGCCAGCAATCAGCATTTTTCAAAATATCTTCTTTTGTGTTTAACAAAAGTTTAAAATTACTGACTACATTTAGCAGGTTTGGTGTCTTGTGTTCCAAGTCCGAGGCCACGGTGCTCCACCAGAAAAAGGTGGCCTGCCATCTCCAGGTTGGAAGAAAGTCCTTACCCCAGGTGGAGGAGTTCAAGTATCTTGGGGTTTTGTTCACGAGTGAGGGAAGGATGGAGCGTGAGACTGACAGGCGGATTGGGGCAGCGGCAGCAGTAATGCTGTCAATGTACCGGTCCGTGGTGTTAAAGAGGGAGCTGAGCCGAAAGGCAAAGCTTTCGATTTACCAGTCAGTCTACGTTTTTACTCTCACCTATGGTAATGAGCTCTGGGTCATGACCGAAAGAAAAAGTTCTCGGATACAAGCGGCCGAAATGAGTTTCCTTCGCAGGGTGGCAGGGCGCACCCTTAGGGATAGGGTGAGGAGCTCTGTCACCCGGGAGGAGCTCGGAGTAGAGCCGCTGCTCCTCCACATCGAGAGAAGTCAGCTGAGGTGGCTCGGGTATCTGTTTCAGATGCCTCCTGGATCCCTACCTAGGGAGGTGTTCCAGGCATGTCCCACCGGGAGGAGGCCTTGGGGAAGACTCAGGACATGCTCGAGGGACTATGTCTCTCGGCTGGCCTTGGAACGCCTTGGGATCCCCCCGGAAGAGATGGAGGAAGTGTCTGGGGAGAGGGAAGTCTGGGGTTCTTTCCTAAGACTGCTGCCCCCGCGACCCGGCCCCCGGAAAAGCGGAAGAAAATGAATGAATGAATGAATGGTGTCTTGTGTTGTAAACCCAATGACACTGGTAGTGATGCTGGTAGTGATGATTCTTGTAGGATTAGCAGTGTGTTTACATGACATTTTGGTAACGGTTTAGCTTGCTTGGGCCCTTTCCTGAAGTAGTACTTTTTTATATAAATGGTGTGCATATAAACATGCTCATTGAGTAAACAACTGAACCATTAACTCAAATCGGTTCTAATAAATAATTTAAAATATGCTGATTTTTTTCCAGAACATCTAGCAAATAATGTTATTCAGTTTAGTTCTTCCAGAATAATGATCTCTTTTTTTAAACAAAACATTAAGATTACACTTAATGCAGATTAGTGTTTTTATGTGGTTAAAATGGGAAGTGGCTTCATAACTCTTAGCCCAGTTTTTAGCTGTTTAATCTGTATTTTCTGCAGATGATGGCAGCCTGCCAATCACAAATTAGCATCCTTGCATTTTCTCTGAAATCCAAATATAGTGTAGAAATTAGCAAGTCTAAAATTCACACCCGCACCGCAGATCCACCAAGCTCCTGGTTTTAACCTCGATAAATTAAACCCGGGAGTTTACAGCCTCCTATTTAAATTTGTAAGCTGCCTTGTGGCCTATTCTAATCAGGGGTTTAAAGCCAGAATGGCAGGATGTATATCAACAACCTAGAGCAGCATCAACCCATCCACCGGTCTTCACTGCAGTTTTCCACATTTACAGTGCAGTCACAAAACGGGTGCTCGTCAGAGAAGAAAAAACAAGTAGCTGGGATGGTGAAACACAGCTCAGGAATGTTACATGTCTATAATGAACTGTTTTTGCTTGGTTTGTGGCGATGAGGGCTTATTCTTGTTGCGTGCCGCACACCTGGGCATCTGGATGACCTCAGAGAACATCTGTCTTAACATGTGTTGATGTATCGTCAGTGAATATCATCTGTTTTTTCGACCTAATGAATCATAGCTTAGTCACCTCATCTACCGTATAGTACCTGTGTGTTCAGTTACTAAACCAAATAAATAACAAATAATAATTTTAAAAAAAAACATTTTGTTAGTAAAAAAAAATTAAACTAAATTAAACCATTTAAACCTACATGTGTATATTAAAAAATCTTCTTATAACACCTAAAAGTTTTACTAAAATATTACTTATAATAGTAACAATAAATATTAAAAACAAACTTATTTTTTTATCTAAAACTAAGTCGCAAAATTACTTAAATTTTAACCAATTAAAATTAAAACTAAAAATATAAAAATCAAAGTCCTTTCAATTATATAATTTAAATTATGTAATAATAATAATAATAATAATAATGATAATAATAATAATGGGGTGACACGGTGGCGCAGTACGTAGTGCTGTCGCCTCACAGCAAGAGGTCAGCTGGTTCGAGCCTCGGCTGGGTCAGTTGGTATTTCAGTGTGGAGTTTGCATGTTCTTCCTGTGTTCGCGTGGGTTTCCTCCAGGTGCTCTGGTTTCCCCCACAGTCCAAATATATGCGGTACAGGTGAATTGGGTAGGCTAAATTGTCCGTAGTGTATGTGAGTGAATGAGAATGTATGGATGTTTCCCAGAGATGGGTTGCAGCTGGAAGGACATTTGTTGCGTAAAACAAATGCTGGATAAGTTGGCAGTTCATTCCGCTGTGGCGACCCCGGAATAATAAAGTGACTAAGCTGAAAAAAAAAAGAATGGATGGATAATAATAATAATAATAATAATAATAATAATAATAATAATAATAAT
>CAIGQQ010036980.1:692205-713393 GCA_903798035.1 Danio albolineatus | reverse complement strand
ATAATAATAATAATAATAATAATAATAATAATAATAATAATAATAATTTTATTATTATAAATTATATTAATAAATAAATAAGTAATCAAAAACAGTACAAAACATACAAACCATTGAACTAAAACTAAAATTATAATGAATATATAAAACCATAAGTAAATGTAAAGCAAAATATGAATAAAATCATAACAACATTTAAATAACACTAAATGCTCTAGTAACTAAACTAAACTTACTACTAAAATAAAATTACACAAAAAGCGAAATAGAAAATATGAAAAGCACATCACAATTTTCTTTTACAATTTTAACTAAATTATAGTTCAAATGAAAAAAAACACTGGTAGATTGCTTCCTTCACATCACTTCCAGAGATCTAGATCACTCAGGTGTATCATCAGCTCCACACCAAAATAAAGAACCCCATATCTTCAACATACACACTAGATCTACAAGATATGTTATCCACAAGACCGGAAACCTTTGCTCTAGCCTTTTCTCCTCTTCAAACAATGCATCAAAACCACCTTCCCTGTCTAGACACCTATCACATGTCCAAAACACACACACACACACAGTATAACCCACACACATCCATTGATTATAACCTAACAACGGTCCTGAAGCAAACAACAGAGAAATGACATCAGAACCGATGCCGGAAGAAAGACTTTGCATCTGTATCCCAAGCCAACAGAAGATTTCAGAAAACAAAACGGTGATCTTACCTATTTTGAAGTTGTGGAGGCTGAGAAAAATCTAACGATGTGTTTCCTTCACCGGCTCCTTCTCTTCTGCCTGTTCCTCCGGTGTGGTCTGAAGGGGGGAGGCTGGAGGACGGAAAGAAAAGGAGAGGCTGAGCGAATGAGGGAGAGAGAGAGAGAGAGAGCGAGAGAGATAGATAGAGAGAGAAGAAGAATCAAAAGCTCCAGGGTAAAGACAGAAACTTGAAACCACCGGTGGCTCTCAAACAATCACTTCTCCCTCTCCGTTCTCTCTCCTCCTCTCATCAGTAAATCCCTTCCTGGTGCGTAGGAACAGCTTGTTTTGATTTTTTTCCCTCCAATACGGATTCAGCAAAGAAAATGAATAGACGGATTGTGCATCCACATGCAGAGCAGTAAAAATATAACCTGTCAGCTAACTTCCTGCTTTAAAAGGGTGAGCAGATTCCTCAGAGTGGAGTATCTACTTTAAATATAAACCTTTATAAAAAAACTGGTAATACGACCTGCTCATCAATGCACTCCGTTCTATGTTTTGGTTTCCTGCTAACTAACAAGGTATGTATACAGAATGAATTAAATGTACTCTGTTTATGAAATATTCTTGTTTACAGTATCTTTTTGGTTCCTAAATGTTCTCTTTTGGTTAGTCTGAAATGATATTTCACGCAAATAGAATGTACGAGGGGCAACACTGCGGCTCAGTGGTTAGCACTGTCGCCTCACAGCAAGAAGGTTGCTGGTTCAAGTCCCGGCTAGGTCAGTCGGCATTTCTGTGTGGAGTTTGCATGTTCTCCCCGTGTTGGTGTTGGTTTCCTCCGGGTGCTCCGGTTTCGCCCACAGTCCAAAGACGT
This sequence comes from Danio albolineatus, assembly GCA_903798035.1. Classification (NCBI taxonomy): domain Eukaryota; kingdom Metazoa; phylum Chordata; class Actinopteri; order Cypriniformes; family Danionidae; genus Danio; species Danio albolineatus. The sequence continues at coordinate 711,814 of CAIGQQ010036980.1, read as the reverse complement.
GGTATAGGTGAACTGAATAAACTAAATTGGCTGTAGTGTATGTGTGTGAATAACTGTGTATGGATGTTTCCCAGTACTGGGTTGCAGCTGAAAGGGCATCCACTGTGTAAAACATAAGCTGGATAAGTTGGCAGTTCATTCAGCTGTGGTGACCCCTGATGAATATAGAGACTAAGTTGAAGGAAAATGAATAAATGAATGTTCTAGGAGAATAGATTAGGAGAATGTTCCCGGAATGTTGTCTTTTAGTTCCTGTACATGCATCATAAAATGTTCCCAGAATTACAATAATTGTTTTAACATAAAAAAAAATATCTAAACGGGATTGTCAATTGTTTATCTGTTAAGCTGTCATTGTCTATTGTTTATCTGTTAAGCTGCTTTGACACTATCTACATTGTTAAAAATAGAAATAATGATTAACTGAATTGAATTGCTGGCCTTAGATTGGTTTTTATGACACTAAATAAAAATGGTAATAATTCACATTATTTCCAGGATTCTTTGTCCAAATTTCAAAGTTCTGTTTAAAGGATCAAAACAACTCACTATTCTCAAAAGAACGGTTAAATGTGGCAGTTTTTATTGGTTAAAATATGGGCTATTTTTACAGTGCTGGTATATTTTGCACTGTAAAAAGTGTCTATTAATTAACAGTTTCAGTATTTTGTCATTCACAAGTGTTTTCTGTTTATGGTTGTGAATTGCATTACGAGACCTTAATCTCAGCTCTGTCGACTTTCAATGTTGAAAATTCAACTCTACAGTTTAACAAAGTGACTTTTATTGACATTTAGTAGTTTTATTGACATTTAGTAGTATTATATAATATAAGAAATAATACATAGAGAATAATATACAGTATAGAGAAATAAGTACTGGCACCTTTTACAAGGGTTTTGTACTGTACAAACCTAGACAATGTATTACTTTAAATGATTAAAAATGTTAATAAAAGTAACTTTTTCAAACTTTTTCAAAAGTTGTTCAAAGTCCCATTATGCAATTCAAAAGCATAAATCAATGGGGGAAAATTAAAACTAAAAACTAAATCACAAAATATGGAAAACTGCTAATGGATATGGGTATTTTTTTTACAGTGTGACTTTAAAATCACTTTATCTACCGATATACAGCTTGTTCTATGCACACACGCTGCAGAGGTAGATCATGATCACATCACAACTGAATTATTTGCTCAGCATATATCAAAGCACATGACAGACAGCTCTTGGGAAAACACACATGAGATTGGTGTTTGATGACACAATGATCGAAAATCACCTGAATTTGTATTAAACAAGCTGCGTATTCAGTGTGAAACATGCATGACACTGGACCTGACACTGGATGTGATTCACTAACTGCTTCTGCATAAATATGGAAATCTCATTGGCTGGTAATGATGACATGACTGACTACTATAAAATAGCCGATTGTCCTGTGACAGAAGACTACTAGTGCTCAACATAATAACTCAGGACACTAAAAATAGATCTGAGTTACTGGACAGTCTTGGGAAAAACAGAACTTCTAGTGGTCACACTATTATTTTTATATTTATTATAAATATACTTACACACAGGAATGGAGAGGTTCTCATTTTCCCACAAGCCATAAAAGCATGATTGTTCTATAGAGAAGAAGCCATAGCAACATTTTCTAATAAAGGGAAAGGCTGAGGTCAGTTGCACTGTGGCCGGTCTGACTGAGCATTGGGGGAAAGCTAACAACCATACTAAAGACAGTAGTCTCCTGAGAGGCTTGGAGGATTGTGGGATACAGTATGTGTGGTAATTACGCTGCACACTTTTCATCTCTTGCTCCCCCTGCGTGCTTTCATTGTACCTCACGTGCCTGTGCACGCACACAAAGACATGCACTGAGTACACTCAGACATATTCCTGTGATGTCATACAGGGCAACTGTACACAGCCAATCAGATCTGTGTGTGTGTGTGTGTGTGTGTGTGTGTGTGTGAGTGTGAGTGTGAGTGTGTGTGGTAAGAATGTGCAGAGCCAGATATTACAAGAGGAAAAAAAACACTTTAGTGTAAGTAGCAATTCTTAACTAATGGCTTATCACCTGCCTTGTAGCAAGACTGTTTATTAGTATGTGTAAAGTACATATAATGCATCATCTTATTCACATTCTTAAAACACATTTCCTGCATTTAGATTTATACCTTTCAATAAAGTGTGACCAAAAAAATAAATTACTTTTGTATACAATATATAGTTTGTAATGTGTGATTTGCGATGGATGGATTGTTTGATGGATGGATGGATGGATGGATGGAAGAAAGGAAGGATGGATGGATGGATGGATGGATGGATGGATGGAAGGGAGGAAGAATGGATGGATAGATTAGATGGAGGGATGGATTGTTCGATGGATGGAAGAATGGAACAATAGATTGTTTGAAGGGAGAATGGATGGATTGTTCGATGGAAGAATGGATGATGGATTGTTCGATGGATGGATGGATGGATGGTTCGCTAAACAGATGGATGGATGGATGGATGGTTTGATGGATGGTTTGATGTACAGTTTGATGGAAGGGCGGAATGTTGGATGGACTTGTTGGATGGATGGTTCAATGGAAGGATGGATTGCTCGATGGATGGATGGATTGTTTGATGGAAGAATGGATAGCTCAATGAACGTATGGATGGATGGTTCGATAGATAGATGGATTGTTCGATGGATGGATGGATGGATGGATGGATGGATGGTTCGATGGATGGTTCAATGGAAGGATGCATTGCTCGATGGATGGATGGATGGATCAATGCAAAGATGGATTGTTCGATGCATTGTTCGATGGATGGATGGATGGATGGATGGATGGATGGATGGATGGATGGAAGGACAGATTGTTCGATGGATGCATGGATGGTTCAACGGAAGTATGTATCGTTCAATGGAAGGATGGATGCATGGTTCGACAAAAGAATGGATTGTTCGATGGATAGAAGGATGAATAGATAAAGGAGAGATTTTTTTCAAAAGAAATTACAAATCAAATATTGAAATCTCATTCTAAAAGAAAAAGCGAAAGCAAAATGTTAGCTAAAATGTTGTCCTGGATAGCATCACAAAGTAGTTTGAAAATACTGTGAGCATGTGAATAATACATTTTGCAATACTGCAAATGACCACACTCAAACTAAGCAAAGCAGAATCAATGAGACTAATCTTAACGCATCATCTTATCTTCTATTTTCGTATTTTTTTAACATGCCTCATATCGCAAAACCTTCGATAAGATTATCAGCAGTCTTCCTGATTGTTTTAGTGAAAACCACAGAAATTATCCCTTAAAAATCAGCACATGTGCCAGTGCGCCTGTAAGTAATTACAGAAGTGCTCCAAGCCTTTATATTTCCCTATAATCACACACACCCACAAGCCAAACCGCCTGAGACTTCCAGGCCCTCTCCACGCTTCCTCTCATGTTTAACGGTACGGTTTTCAGCAAGGTCGGAGGTTAAGTGTTGTCAGACACTCTACTGTAGAGCAACAGTGTTTGAGGCCAATGACAGCGGCTCTAATGGCCAACATACACGCCGAGCAGAGAGAACAGCAGCACTTCTTTTAGATATTTTATGAAGCTGTTTTTTCAGAAAGCTGAAGCTACGATGAAAACATCCCAGCTCTTCCACTGTTGCAATATGTGCAATATGACAACATATATCTTATGGACAAAATAAAATGTCAATCAATTCATATCATGCTCTATTAATTATTTTAATAGTTATTTTGAATACAATGATTATGGTAATACTTTTTTATAATTTATATGAATGCAATATTACAGGTTATTACAGTGATGCCAACAGAAATAACGATAACATCATTATGAGAAAGTTCAATCTTTAAAGTACAATGTTTACATTTTGGATTTTATTTAGCAATATTTTTTAAATTTTTTTACAGTTGGACCTGTAATCATTCGTTTTTGAAAAGTCTTTTATATTTTATGATTAATTATTCAAAGCAATCTTGAAAGTACAATGTTTGCACTTTGTATTTTTAGTGAAATATAAATATATATATTTATCTTGGGTCTGTAAAAATGACTTTTTAAAAGTTTTTTTTAAATATTTTATTTATTTTTCTTTATTGCAGTCTTGAAAGTTCAATGTTTGTTTTTGGATTTTATTTAGCGATATTTTCAGGTTTTTAGTTTTATGTTGTAATCATTAGATTTTGAAAAGTCTTTTACATTTTATTCATATTTATTTTATATTTCTACATTTGAAGTTCTCTGAAGTTATAAATAAAGTGAGTACATTTCTGAGTATATACTTTAAAATGTAAAAAACAAATAGTCCATTACATGTGCTCTATATGAGCAATATCACACAAGTGCGATATGCTGTATATCGGCACTGATGGGAGGAGTGCCTTAGTGTCCCACCAGTGACGATTTACAGCCATATCGCACTGCTACGAGTGTGATATTGCGTTTATACAACAGATCAACGGCAGAATCGTGTATATAAAAACAATCAAACATGGAGAGTCTAAAAATCCTTTTGTATGAGGAACTACTTCCTTCCCTCATTCCTTCACATCTGCAGCTGACGTCAGAACAGCAGAAACCGTTGCTACTTCACACGCGTCACTTTCAAGCTAGTATTTGAATGATTCTCCAGCATAATATGTAAAGTGATGACAAAACAAGTGATTTTGATCATGTTTAAAGATTTTAAGGCTAAACGGCATGACATGCCATCAGTCTACAGAGATTTCCCAGTATTTCTCTATTGCAATCGAGATATCACAATAATTAACCCCGAAAATGACAAAGCAGCGCAAACACTATCAGATTACTGTTGTGTTTGCGATAACGAAAAACGCTAAACACATGCAGGTATTTCTTCTTTCTCTTTTTTACTGATCTGGTCTGCAGAAACAAATACCGGAGACTCGTTAGAAACAAACAGAATGCTGACCAAAAAGTAACTCAGGGTTATACAAAGAGTGGCTAACACAAATTACACCCATTCCTGATATGTGAGTCCCATCTCACACACAATACACTAATGTACATTCATATAATATAAACACAGCACTACAACATAGAAAAGAGAGCGACTCAGAAAGTCACTCACCAGTATAATAATGATTTGATCAGCTGTAGTTAGAAATAATGGTGTTTTACTCCTCTAAAGGCTTATTATGCGGTCTTTGTCGCCATCTTGCGGATGGACAACATCAACCGTCTTTGCTCTGCTCAATGACAGGCTAATGGCCGCCGACGCAGTGTCTCCGAAATTATAAATATTTGAAATAGGCACTATCCTTATAAAAAAACTGCATATGTGATTTTTGTCACATCGTGCAACATACTTGGCTTTAGCATTTGGAGTTATTTTCTGTATAAAAAAAACATATTACAGTTAGTTATCACTGGGAGCACTTAAAGCTTCACCTGCACAGCACATCTGTGTATGGTATTACTCTGCTTTTCAACTAAATCAGTATGTTCTGGCCTAGAGAGAATGCTGGGGAAATACCATGACAACTCCTTTGTTCGAGTAAAACAAGTCTATTGTTATCAGATCTTCACGCTTCTGCGGAGGTTGCAAGTTCCTCCCAGCTGCCGCTCCTCTGATTCTCTGCTTCTCATCTGGGCTTTACCTGGTTTAACCTGACAAAAAGACATAAGAATGAGCTCTTTCAACCAACAGCAGGTGACCAGGTCAACCATACTGAAGAGTGTGGTTTTCCCAAGGTGTAGAGCGTAAAGAAGTTGTTCGCACAGAACTCTAAAAATACTGTTAATTTACTCACTAAGAGAATCTAAAACTATTAGGGGACTTTTTTTCATCTTCATTCAAGTAGAACGAAAAAGATGACTTTTAGCTGAAATGGTGGTCCTTGATTTTGGTCAAGTCAATGGCTACATATTTTACCAGTTTAAAAAAGTATAAAGGCAACACAAAATGAATACTCAAGGCAAAGGATTACTATATCATTGTATTTCAGAATAAACATTCTGAAATGTTCAACATTAATGTACCATGAGGGTTTTTTAGAGTATGCACACCAAAGTAGGATCTCTTTCGTAAATGTTTAATAATTCAACAAAGTTATATATTAACTATTTACATTGCTTTTAATACTATTCATCATTCCCTTTATTTTCTTTACATATATTAGAATAAATATTAGAATAACTCAATTAGGACCTGAGAGAACACGGTAAAAAAAATATAATAATAAATATAATAATACTAAACTATAATACTATACTAAAATATAATACTAAAAAACAATATTTATTTATTTATTTATTTATTTATCTATTTATTTATTTATTTATTTATTTATTTTAACTGACCAGTTTTAAGTTGCAGGGGTATATTTGTACGAATTGCCTACAATGTACTGTTTACAAATTATGTATTTATTTTTCTTTTATGCTAAAAATTACTCGAATATAAATAAAAAATTAATGTTCTGTGAAGATATTTAGTAAATCATTCATTCATTCATTTATTTTCTTGTCGGCTTAGTACCTTTATTAATCCGGGGTCGCCACAGCGGAATGAACCACCAACTTATCCAGCATTTGTTTTTTACGCATCGGATGCCCTTCCAGCCACAACCCATCTCTGGGAAACATCCATACATTGTCATTCACACACATACACACACTACAGACAATTTAGCTTACCCAATTCACCTGTACCACATATCTTTGGACTTGTGGGGGAAACCGGAGCACCCGGAGGAAACCCACGCAACCACGGGGAGAACAGACCCAGCAGAGGCTCGAACAGCAGCCTTCTTGCTGTGAGGCGAACGTGCTACTCACTAAGCCACTGTGGCGCCCCTATTTAGTAAATGTCCTATTCTAAATATTTCAAAACATTTATTATTAATTCTATTATTAATATGCATTGCTATAAACATAATTTGGACAACTTTAAATGTGTTTGTTTATTTATTTTTATTTTATTTGAACCCTCAGATTTCAGATTTTCAAATAATTATACCTCTGCCAAATATCTAAAAAGTAATAAGTTCAGTCCTAACACCATACATCAATAGAAGGCTTATTAATACAGATTTCAGATGATGTATAAAACTATTTCACAAAAGTGACCAAAATAAAGATACAAGATCAAGTGAAATTCCTGCTGGATTTTTTTTTCTTGATTTTTTTTTTTTTTGTTTTTTTTTAATAATAACATGGAATTGAAAAGTAATAGTACTAAAATACAATTATAAATCACCAAGGACACAAATTTCACCTTAAAATCTTCTTTAAGGTTCTACTGAAGTAGAAAACATGACCTACATCTTGGATGGCCTGAGGGTGCGTAAATTAACAGAGAACTGTCCCTTTAACATAGACAAACCATGGAGAGAGGGGGGTAAAGCGCAAGAGATTATAGTGTCCTCTGCTCTGACAGTATTATGACCCATAAAGTTCAGACAGTGTCCAGATCCTGTCACTTCCAGCACACGTGATCCACAGAGGCTAGCAAACTGACCTTCTGAATTGTCCACTGATCATTAACCAGGTCGAATAAGGAACATGCTGTACATGGACACGGTCAACATTGCGACATGGCAAAGTTTGAAAGTTTATTTGTCAAATCGGCCCATAGTTTTGACAAGGCAGTGAGACAAAAATCTTAAAGAATATCAAAGCATGATGAATTTTAATCACGCTATTCATATTTTTTTTCTTTTTTTAAGGTTTGAAGATGTTTATGAATGAATGGACCTTTTACTCCAGTTATTTTCCCCTTTTTTTCATTAATACTGTTCAATGTTATAGTACAGCTAATTCAAGGAGCCCAGCAAATCTCAAATGCAGCAGATTTATTTATATAAAAAAAACAAGTCAGTGATCCAGAAGACAAGAACCAACACAAGCGCTCCATAAATTTGAACAAAATAAAGGCCAAAGGGAAGAACTAAAGTAAACTATTAGACATATGGGTAAAACAGTAACTAAACAAGACACAGGTGAACATAATCAGTTAAAGAGCTTACCCCAAAATTAAAGTCCTACCATCTTTTACTCACATTTGACTTGTAGAAGATCTCTTCAAGAATGTTAGAAACATATCTAACTATTGACTTCAGTAGAATTAGTTTTTCCGACTATGGATGTCATGGTTACAGGTTCTCAACAGAACCAAAAAAATGCATTGGAAAAGTCAAGTGTTAGTAAATGATGACAGAAGTTACATTTTTTTAGGTGAACTACCCATTTAAGCACTGAGTAACCACAGAAACAACTTGCAACAGGGACAAGCGAAACAAGGAAACACAAAAACAAAACCAACTGTCAATTCAAATGTTTGGGATCACTAAGATTTTTTGTTTTTAAAATGCTCACAAAGTCTTACCACGGTACTAACTCATTGCCTTGCAAACGGGAGGGAGCCCCGGGCTCGAGGATCTTATGAGCTCAGGACTCTCTCCCGGGACAGTATGCCAAACAAGCTTTATAATCAATCATCAGCTAAGTGTGAACTCTGAAATCTGGACTTTACTAGAACTTCTATATTAAGCTGCTTTGACACAATCTACATTGTAAAAGCACTATAGAAATCAACATGAACTGAATTGAATGTTATACAGTAGAATTGTAAAATAAAGTTACAATGTAGAGGCAGCGCGGTGGGCAGTGCTGTCGCCTCACAGCAAGAAGGTTGCTGGTTTAAGCCTCGCTGGGTCAGTTGGCATTTCTGTGTGGAGTTTGCATGTTCTCCCCGTGTTTGCGTGGGTTTCCTCCGGGTGCTCCGGTTTCCCCTACAGTCCAAAGACATACGGTATAGGTGAATTGGGCTAAAATTGTACGTAGTGTATGTGTGTGAATGAGTGTTTATAAATGATTCTCAGTGATGGGTTGCAGCTGGAAGGACATCCACTGCGTAAAACATATGCTAGATAAGTTGGTGGTTCATTCCACTGTGGTGACCCCTGAATAAAATGAATGAGCCGAAAAGAAAATGAATGAATAAATGAGTTATAATGTAGAGTAAAATAGTTGTTTTCTCTTTTAATATATTTTAAAATGCAATTTATAATCATAATGACAAATTTATTGTAGTCTTTATTGAAGATATTAGGTCTAACATGCTGCGTGAAAGATCATTATCAATATTTCAAACAGTTGTGCTGCTTATTTTGTGAAAATTGTGATTTAAAATTCATTAATGAAAATAATGTTCAAAGACAGAGCATTTGTGGGAGGAAATATAGATGTGGTGCCACTACGATGAGAATCTGTCCATATCAGGAAGCCATCCTTTGACATTATTGGCTCTGAAGACATTAGAGCAGGCTCTTTTCCCATGGCCTACATCAGCAGGGCTGTGGTAAATCAGGACAGATGAGCAGAGACCACTCAGCGCCCGAGAGAGAAAGACATGGGTTTCAGAACATGCTAACTGCTTGCTAATAAAGCTGAAACCACGAACGAGCATTACTGAACTGCGGTGAAAGAGAGCAACATCAAGGGCAAGAGATCTTGAATGTTTTAGTATAAATATCCTTAAAACATGTCCAGCTGTCTGAGCAGATATTTCAGTACTGATTTTTTTAGTAGTGGCAGATTTTGTAGAACAACTTAAGAGCCAACCTGGGAGCCACATTAGCATTAAAAGTCATATATGACACATAAGAAGTAAACAACTGTGCAAATGAGGACAGATGCGTCTGGAGGCCAAAGCAAAGAACGATTAAGCAAATTAGCTCTTGAAATAGGTCTTCAGTTCACTGCTGTGTCAGAAATTTGGATGGGCAAGTTATAATCTAATTAGAAACGGATGCAAACTGGGTGCTATTTTTCAGTCCTTTATGATCATTGCTTGCCAGACTGTATTAGCCAGATGAGAGCCTGCATTAGGGCTGTGCAATATTGACAAAATAATCATATTGCGATTTTCGGAACGAATATTGCGATTGCGATTTTATTTGCGATTTTGGCAGCTGTTTTTGCTTTTTCAAACAAGCTACATACACACATACTAAGTGTAATCAGTGCACAAGAAGTGCATCACCAAACAGTTCACAATGAAATAACATAGTATTAAGTTTAATAAGTAAAACTGTGGTAAAATTGTCTTTAAAACAGACAACATAAAATAAATTGAGATGAACTAACCTTGACTCTAGTTAAACACATACTGTACACAGTAGTACTAACTGCTTAATAAACAAAACTGTAATAAATTGTCTTAAAAACAGACAACAAAGACAATCAAAAAATAAAGATGAAATAACCTCAATTCCAGTCATAACAATAAATCAAAACCACCTATTCAGTTCTCCCGCTCAACTTTGTTGTGTGTAGAGTGAGCTCTGATTGGTTGACATCTTTCTCCTTCTCAACTTAGCTGTAATTTCCCGGTGTGCTGCATCAGCTCTGATTGGTTAACATATTAAAATAATGCGGACAAGAACGTGAAAAAAAAATCAAAATAAATCAATAGATAAAATTGCAGCCTTTGCGATTTAGAAATTGCATGTGCCTAAATCGCGATATTTTTTTTTTTTGCAATTGCGATTAATTGCACAGCCCAAGCCTGCATACAAGCTAAATCGATTCATGATTGATGGTAATAAACAGTACCTGAAGTAATTCAATATTTAATTGATCCAAATATTACAATTCTGTTAGAGAAAGCTTTCTCCAGGTATATTCGATCTAAAAAGAATTTATATTTCATGTAAAATATGTAGTGTTATATGCAATATTTAGATTTTTAAATCTTAAATAGATGGCTCATTTTCTAAAATGGCTTTCAATTAATTAGAAAATGCTAGATGAAGAGATAGATGTCATATTTTTGCTATAGATTTTATTATTATTTAAGCTTTATTTAAATTTAAAAAGTAAGTAGAGTTATTGAATACAGTTAAAATACTATTTTAACATTTTACGAAAGAAAAAAAGTAAATGTTATTATCTTTAATCTTAGTTTTGGTTGTTTTAGTTTTAATTCAAATGAAAATTAGAAGCATTTACCTGCAACTAGATCAAATAAAATACATTTTTGTCAATATATATTTACAGTAAGCGATGAGATTTAATTAACTTTAGTAGTTTTAGTTATTATAGTTTTAATTGAAATGAAAATACTCAATTCTCAAATCTCTATTAACATTTAGATTAGTAGCTTTTAAATATTATAACTTTGTCTAGCCCGCCCTAGAAGACTCTGCTCCCCAATTTGAAACCCCATTCCCAAACCCTATATGCAAAAACAAATCTTCTCTGCATCCTAAAGCCCCACACAGCAAAACTCTGCCTAAAATCATACAGCATGTATACGTCTCAAGCCCCATGACCCGTCATGTCCCCCAGAGGATCATAGTCATCATTGGAGGCTGAACAGCTATGGTTGAGCCCAGTGGGATGAAGCTCCAATGGCTATACTTCTATACTTAGCACTGCCTTGCTTTCCACCGTTCTCTGTCTCTTCCCTTCCGCTCTGGGCTGCAAAACATCGAGGATGACTCTTGTTCAGCATCCTCTCACACACTGTGAGCTGGCTTCAGTCCCTGAGGAAAGCATATGCCCTCATTCACTAGAGAACTGCATTTCCCAGAGTCCTTCCAGAGACCCACAGCAATTATCATCACGTCCCTTTCTACATACTGTAACATGCCCACTGCACTGTCAGTGCCAAATACGAAATCTTTCATTTTCAGCCTCTTCAGATTTGAGAAGCCTTCAATTAAAGAGGAAAAACCATGAAAATCGGACTTGTTCCATGTTTAATTGCTATAATCGCGTCCCCAGTATAACAACCAACCCAGAAAATGTGAAAAAAGATAAACCAGTAACTTTGTTTAGTTTTGTGATAAGCCTTTCTTTGTAGATGTGTGGAAAAACATGTTCTGATTTTGCTCCCCTCGTGAAGAAAAAAGGACATCTTATTTTATATTAACGCCATTGAAGCAGTTCACCACTGTGCTTGAATATCATCTTGATGGAAATGTATTTTATGTTCACAAATAGTGAATATAACATTAATAATTATTACAATTATAACAATATCAACAGCAGTGCTCACCACAATGTGCAGCTGATTTAGTGGTTGCCTAGCAACATAATAAGCACAGCACACTTCTTTTTTTCTTGTCAACAAAAAAAAGGTAGAATCCACTTTGAGTTCTCAGAACTGAAAAGTGTGTTCGGTGTGATCAGCCCTTTATTAGGCACTGTGTAGTCAGATTACCTTTTACATTTTCCATAAAAATAAGAAAATTGTGCCAAAAATGTAAAAAAAAAAAAAATCCACAGGACAGAGCAGTAACATTCTAGTCCAGGGGTGACCAACCCTGTTCCTGGAGAGCCACAATCCTGCAGATTTCAGCTGTAACCCTGATCAAGCACACCTGCCTGTAATTATCAAGTGCTGTTCAGGTCCTAATTAATTGGTTCAGGTGTGTTTGATCAGGGTTGCAACTGAAATCTGCAGGATTGTGGCTCTCCAGGAACAGGGTTACAGCTGCTGTAGCAGTAGCTCATTTGCATTTAAAGGAACACACAAAAATGATAGGTTTTTTTTTTTAGATTGAACAAGCTTCACTGCAAAGACATTCTTGGGGCCCACATGTTTAGTTGAATCAAATGTTTGAAACTGATCTGTCTTTTCTTGTTATCTAGACTTACAACAGTCAATCTGACTAATTATGTTAAGTTAACTTTTATATTAAAAAAATATATAAAATTAGTTAAATAACAGGGGCGACACAGTGGCACAGTGGGTAGTGCAATCGCCTCACAGCAAGAAGGTCGCTGGTTCGAGCCTCGGCTGGGTCAGTTGGCATTTCTGTGTGGAAGTTTGCATGTTCTCCCCATGTTCGCGTTGGTTTCCTCTGGGTGCTCCGGTTTCCCCCACAAGTGCAAAGACATGTGGTGTAGGTGAATTGGGTAAGCTAAAATTGTTTCCCAGTGATGGGTTGCAGCTGGAAGGGCGTCCACTGCGTAAAACACATTCTGGATAAGTAGGCGGTTCATTCCGCTGTGGCGACCCCAGAAAAATAAAGGGACTAAGCCAAAAAGAAAATGAATGAATGAATGATAGTTACATGGCTTTTTTTCATACATTTTTGTTTTATGTAAGTGATCTATGGGGTATTTTGAGCTGAGACTTGACAGACACTTTCTTGGGATTTATTGTACATCTTATGAAAAGAGGCATAATATGCCCCTTTTAAATTGCAAACGACAGCAACGACAGATTTTCCCGGTGCAATTAAAAAACGATCAAAGTAGGCCAACAGTAATACATGAAAGACACGTGTCCTCTTTTCTGCTCAAGTCCATCTAACATCTTAAATCCTTCTTGGGCTGCCACTGACTGCTCTCAAAACTTGGAGTGTTGATTGAAAAAAGGCTTAATGCTGACTCATAATGGAGGAAATCTGAAGAGAAATAGGTTAGACGTCACTCCAGCCATTGCAATTTTTATTCAAAGCAAGGTCAGAGACTGTGCTTGGAATTCAACAATGCTGCTTACTGCATTTTGCACAGAATATTCTGCACACTGCCTAATATCTTTAAGACCAGTATGTCAACCAACAAGCAGTATGCAGAAAATAGATTTAAAACGTAGTATGTGACATTCTGAGCTCAATATAATTTTCAATTATGCATCAAGTTAAGTCTATTTTGCTCTGTTGATCTCATTTTTAACTTAAAATTCCAAGTCTGTAACTGACAAAACAGCAAGATGCTTAATTAAGTACCACATTGGGCTCACAATGTCGTACACTATTTAAACTAGATGACTTGAAATTCCAAGTCTGTAACAAAAAATTGCAAAAAAACATTTTACAAACAGACTTTTTTCTTAGAATTGTGAGTTTGTCAATTCAAGAATTTGCCACTTTGATAAGAAATCTCCCATTTTCCCATAATTTCCTGTCCTACAGTGCACAGCTTTTCCTAAGTGAAGTTTAACAGACCAAGGAGTTTTCACATTATTTCCTACAACATTTTTTTTTCATTCAGCTGAAACAGAAGCAGTTAAAAAAACAAAACAATTTTAAGACCAATATTATTAGCCCCTTTGAGATTTTTTTAATAGATACAGGACCACTGTTATCCAATAACCTGCCTAGCTAACCTAATCCACCTAGTTAAATTGCACTTTAAGCTTAATAATTAGTAGGTCTGCACACTATATCATTTCAGCATCGATATCGCAATGTGATCATTCGCAAATTCAAATTGCCAGTATATGCAATGTTGAGTCTGGATTATTATTTAGTATTTTGCAAGTGTATTTGAGGCCTGTGACAGTGTGAGACTTTTCAAAGCATTCAGAAATAAGAAATTGTACCGTTTGTACCACTGACATATTAACAATGAATTTTATAGAATTGTTTATAATTTGAAGACTATGCAGTATATTTTACATTTTACAGTATTCAATTACTGTATACAGTTACAGTAGATTCAATGGAAAATAATAAAAGGCTATATTAAATTAATAAATTTTTTTAGTATTTGTATCTTTTTCTTTATTGAATTTATCTTTGCTTGTAGATTGTTTATTATATTTTATGCATCCCCCAACATAATCATCCCAATCAATCTAAAATGATCATTCATTCATTCATTTTCTTGTCGGCTTAGTCCCTTTATTAATCCGGGGTCACCACAGTGGAATCAACCTCCAACTTATCCAGCATATTTTTACGCAGCGGATGCCCTTCCAGCCGCAACCCATCCCTGGGAAACATCCACACACACACATTCACACTCATACACTATACGGACAATTTAGCCTACCCAATTCACCTATGCCACATGTCTTTGGACTTGTGGGGGAAACCGGAGCACCCCGGAGGAAACCCACGCAACCACGGGGAGAACATGCAAACTCCACACAGAAATGCCAACTGACCCAGCCGGGGCTCGAACCAGTGACCTTCTTGCTGTGAGGCGAACGTGCTAACCACTAGGCCACCGTGGCGCCTCTAAAATGATCAATTCTTTTCAAATAGTTATTCAACTCATCTAAGCGGAATCGTATTCATATCGCAATATATATTGCAGAATAAAACAAATTGCAATGTTTTATTTTTCCAATATCGTGCAGCCTAAAAAAGTAGTATATTGCAAAATAAGTAAATATTATGTACTGTCATCATAGAAAAGGCCAAAGAAATTAGTAAATGAAAAATGAGTACAAATTATAATATTTAAAGTGTGTTGAAAAAATCTGCTCTCCTGGAGGGCTAATCATTTTAACTTCCACTGTATATATTTCCCTGTCAAATAATAATATCACTTGTCAAATAAACATTATAAATTTATTTATTTTACTTCTTTTCATTACTAATTTCTATTTAATTCCAATGTGTCATGCTGACAATAGATTTGATAAAATTATTCCATTCAGCAAATGTTGCAATGCACATTTTGACAAATCTTTATGCATAAATAAAATGTGCACTGTGCAAAGTACACAATCTGCTAAAATACTGTTATAACACTATACCGTACACATAGGTACAAACACACTCTGACAGGGAGAAACTGGCTAAAGCCCTCAGGGAATGAAACCCAGAGACCAAATCTACTGAATCATCATTCAGCCACTCGCAGTTACATAACAGTCCCGCAGTGAGGATGAACAGCTATGAAGGACGGTGTAAGATAGCAAAGGTGGGAGGTCGAGAGCAAGGACACACAATTTCACAACCTTAACCACACAAATCCGATATGATCCAATAGTTCATCCGGCTCAGTTTAGCGTTAACTCTGCAGGACTCTCAATATGCGAGACCAAACCTCTCCTAAAAGCCTCAAGACGGAAAATTAAACAGCAGCATCAGCTTACAGCCCTTCCTATGAAATAACAAAAGCTTGAAGCTCTTTCCTTGCTTTCTTTCGCACTTGCGTCGGTAAAGACAAGCAAGTGTTTCATGCGGCGGATGAAAACGCTAATCTAATTAGCTAGCGTGTTGTTAAGGATCTTTGATGATTAGACCTCATGCTGGCCCTTATCAAAGAGGGTTTCTAAATTCATTAGCGCCGAGCGTAGCGAATACACACCCTGTCTATTGACCATACTCGCCCTTGTCCTTGCTGTGAGCAGTGTCTTAACTCTACTGAATGATCCATTTAGAGATTTGTCCTCTGTGTGTCACTTCTAATTAAACACACTGTTTATTCCTTCAGGTCATTAGCTCAATCAATAGTGTTAAGACTGAATATAATTCAAAGGAACGGTTCACCCAAAAATATCAATTCTGTATTTTTTTACTCATCCTCCACTTGTTACAAATCTGTTTGTGATTCTCTCTTCTGTTGAACTCATCATTTTGAAGAATGCTGTTTTTTTAGTATTTGTTGTTGTTTTTGTTACTATGGACATCAATATCTACCAGTTAGTTACCAGCATTCTTCAAAATATCTTCTTTTGTATTCAAAAGAACACAAAAGCTATAGAAGTTTATAGTAAATGCTAGTGTTTTTGAACCCTGCAGAAAGGTGTATATACTGTAGGTGTATAAAGGCACTATAGTACTTACAACACTTGACTTTTTGATGTGAAAGAAATTACTTTTTGGTGAAGTAAAATAAAATCTATAAAATTTACTGTCATAGTTTTTAAATTGTAATATTAATGTTCAAGGATAACTAAAGTTTCCCATGTAGAAATTTTAATATTTACACATTTACTTCATATTATACATCAAGTTAGTGGAAAACAATAACTATATATTAAATAATAATAATTAATTAATGATTAAATATTAGCAATATTATAATATTAGTATTAATTTAATTGTAATATTGAAATAATCTCTATTCATTTCAAATAAACATTGTAATATTAAGTACATTTTAATTAAAAATGACTAAATTGGTCGGCAAAAATAATGAAATCTACTAACTTGTTTGTCACAATCACCAGCGATCTACAGCCAGAGATCGCTGGTTGAAACACACACACACTTTTCTTGAACTACAGATTTGCTTGTTAAAGGACTACAGTACCAGTTATGCAGCACACACACACTCCTGCACCATCACACGACTGATTGCACACACACGACTGGAGATGACTGATTACACACACTTTATAAGCAGCATACTTGCACACAGTCGTCGCTGAGTATTGTTTGCTGTTACTGACATACGTGTTTTTTTTTCCTGTATTCTGTGTTTTTGATCCTAGTTATGTTTATGTGTTATCCTTGCCTGCTACCAGCCTTATCGACCTTTTGCTTGTTTTACGACTACAATTCTGATTACCCCTAAATATCTGTTTGCTCCCGTTGACCACTGCTGTACTGACCTTCCTATTAAATCTGCGCTTGGATCGTCACTGCCGTTGCCAGTGTCACATCAAGTGTTACATTGTTGGCGCCAACAGCTCTAGTGGGCTACTATAAAACTATATATGTTTCCATAGCAACTATCAAATAACAGATTAATTCAAGTATTTACCATAGACTGGTATTTACTACAGAATGGTTCAAAAACAAAAAAATTATAACTGTTACAACAGAAATCAGTTTCCTATTGAAAATACAATTACAATTCCTTTTATAAGGTATTTTCTACAGCTAAAAGAACTCAATAAAAGGACGTTTCAATTAATGCGCATATGTGGTGCTGTGGTTTAACTTCGTTACAGCAATAAAGGGCAAGCAACTTACATTTGTATGGTAACCTCACTCACGTAAATTTAAACAACAATAATGAGTAGCGATGTCAAAAAGAAAATGATCTATAAATTGTCCTTTCTTCAGACATTGTGATGTGTTATTTGTTTCCTTTTTGAGTTGTGCATGGACATAAATAGTTTATATATATATACAAACCCCAACTGGTTCTTTTAAAAATGCAAGTGATAAAAAATAAAAAAAAATCAGAAATCGCTCTTTCCTGACCCCTGCACTATAGTATTTACTATAAACTAGAATATTATTACTTTCAAGCAGAGAAACTCAGCATCTTTTTTTTATTATTATTAATCTTTTTATTGTTTTTATCATAAATAGAACTAACAAAAAAAAAAAAAAAAAAACATGAAAAAAAAGGGGGGGTACAAAGGCCATTTCACAATACACAAACAGTCGGATACAACATAATACACTATTATCCTGAAAGCATAAGAGAAAAAAATATATAATTATTATTATTATAAATACTTTACAGAGAAATGTGTAGGCTCCACAAATCGACATATGCCAAACCAATTCCACCTATAAAGAGTTACAAGTCAGCATTACTGATATAAAACAAAACTGGATTCCATATTTTAAAAAATATGTTTAGTTTGTTTGCCATCCCATTTCGCATTTTTTCCATGGGCAACACATAACTTAAGCTCCTAATCCACGTTTCAAAAAATTTTGTAGAATTATTTTCTTCGCTAATATCAATACCAAAGATACTGCCTGTGATATATATTTATCTCTTATTTCTGAAGTGTAGAAACTCAGCATCTTAATTATTGTAATAGAATATACAGTATACAACAAAACACAAGTGCATATCCTTAAAAAAATAATAAAATATATAGTAAATAATATAGTAATAATAAAATAATATAGTAATAATAAAAAATAAAGTCACAAGTGTATAATCTGAGTAACTACCAAAGCAGCATGAATACATAAGCATAAAGGACACTTCCATGCTAATATGCATTAAACAGTCCAGTGTATAAAGAAAGTACCTAACAAAGCTGCATGAATAAATAAGTTAAAGCTATACAATCACCTGAGTTAATGGTGAGTAAATGGTTCTTTTTTGGCTGAACTATTTGTTTAAGCAAATTCATCTTCTGGCACAAATCAAGTTTGGAGTCACTATCATGCCAGTCAGAGATTAGAGCAGATTGTGTCAGACATCTGCTGTGACGAAAACACTTGGCACGTGGCGGGTGAAAGAGAGCTTAACAAAAGGAGGCAATCACAGCATGGCGCTTTGTGTGGAGGTGGAGGAAGGGTTGGGGATCCTATTCAATGTAATTATGTTTTAGAGGCTGCTATTGGCTGCTGGTCTATAATGACAGCCCCTCCCAATACTTTTGGCCCCACCCATTGATGGACTGAACACAAAGGGGAGAGAGACAAGAGCACAAAGAAAGAAGGATTCGGTCCTGTTAATGAATAATCGGTAATTATTTCAGCACAAGGTATAATTGCAAAACTGGGTTGGTGTATGTGTTATATAACATGCATGGGATGCTACATTAGTAATAATAACAAATCAAATAAATAAACAATAGAATATAATGATTCAAATCTATTTAATTGTGTTTTAATGGCTGCTCTAGGTGCTCCTTCCTAATGATGGCACATCACAACATGATGAAATATTAATTAAAATAAAAATAATTTTAAAAACAGTATACATTTTATACTGAAGGATTAATAAATATAAGTATGAATAATTAAATATGAGTGTGTTTAAAAATAAAATAAAATTGCTGTTGGATAAAATAAATGAACAGAATATAAATGTCAGTTTTAATGTAGTAGCTGCAAAATAAAATAAAATAAAATAAAATAAAATAAAATAAAATAAAATAAAATAAAATAAAATAAAATAAAATAAAATAAAATAAAATAAAATAAAATAAAATAAAAT